>JBAJHX010000011.1:10414556-10437884 GCA_037176925.1 Amniataba percoides | reverse complement strand
ATAGATAGATAGATAGATAGATAGATAGATAGATAGATAGATAGATAGATAGATAGATAGATAGATAGATAGATGCAAAATATCAATAAAAAGGAGTAAAAAAAAATAGTATTGTTGCTATAACTAACATCCACTGTTACTGATGTAACTGCGAGCTTTAAACACACGACTCTCAATAAAACTCTGAGCCGCATCAGAGGCTGAGTGTTTCTGAAATGGAGAAACCAGCCTCCTGCCCGCGACAGTAATCCACACTGACAGACTTCTCTCTTTCCAAGAACCTGTCTGCAACCTCCTGAAGGAGAGACTCCGAGAAATTGGCCTTATTCCCCACACACTCGGAGGCAAGTGGCAATTAAACCGCTGATTAACGTGAGCCCGCTCTTGAACACAACTTCACAGGAGTCTGACAGAACAGTGGGGAGAAGGGGAGATAATTCAGAAATCTCCTGACCTTGTGCTTATTATCTCCGGCTAATGACTGCTGCTGCCGCCGTTGGCCTCCTGATGAAGCGGGAACCTGGTCAACCTGTTTGATTAATTTTCTTTATTTTGCACATTTTCTCCTGCCTTGTATCGGTTTTGTGTACAGTGGAAGCCATTACGGGAGTCACATCCTCAGGGGCATTAGCCTAATTTGTTTATATAGTGCTTTCAGTCCTATTTTCCCCCAGTGATATGACATTTCTTTGTGTCTTTCAAAGTTACAAAGGCAGATATATTACACACATTTACATCCTACACTAACTGACTCGTTTGTGAAGGAAAACTGGCCTACTTTGAAAGTGACATGATCGTTGTTATCTCAGTCACGTGCTCCAGAATTGTGTGCTCCCAATAAAATCACTAATAACTATTGAATGATGTAAAACTAAAAGCATGAGATAGATGAGTATCTAAAGCATGTCTGGGTTAGGTTTTACATCTGATTCATAGTGACATAAATGAAGGCAGCTAAAATGTTCAAAATACACCCAAAACATCTACAACAGGGTCTTTTTCCACCTCCTTGCCTTGTCTTGCGTGCTTACTACTAGCAGGTGTGCAAACTTCCTGCAGTTCACATGTTTCAAAGAGCTGAACCAGTTTCTTTCTCACTGCGCAGGCCGGAGTCAGTTTGAAGTGACAGCAGCCGGTTGATTCATCGCTATTGATCCATAATGCAATCAAATCCATTATGGTTATTTTGCGCTCTGGGCTGCTTAAACTTCTTCTCATTAAGCACGCGGGTCGCGGTCGGCGTCTGCCGTGACCTCAGGGCGAAACTTCTGCATCCAGTCGACCGCAGAGGCTGCAGGACCCGGCGACGGCTTCGCCTGCCTCGGTTTGATCCCGCAACAGATTGATACACCAAATAGGAGCTGACACGCAATGCTAAAGATGCCAATGGTAATTAATTAGCATCTCATTTTGACCGCGGCACAACAGGATGTGGAGCTTGCTTCTCTATGCCATTTCCCCCCTAGGCTTTGTATTATCAGGGTCAAAATCCCAGCTCCGCGCTCTGAGGCCCGCTTAATAAATTGAGGAGGGCACGTTGACAGTCAGATTTTCATGGCGCGTCCCCGTCTCGCTGGTTCCCAACCGCCCCCGGCTATGACAAACGGTCCCGGCTTCGCTGTCGTCGAACGCAGCTCAGGAGATCAAAAGGCGATTAAGGGGGAACTAAAATGCGTCTCG
This sequence comes from Amniataba percoides, assembly GCA_037176925.1. Lineage (NCBI taxonomy): Eukaryota > Metazoa > Chordata > Actinopteri > Centrarchiformes > Terapontidae > Amniataba > Amniataba percoides. Next base: position 10,436,204 of record JBAJHX010000011.1, on the reverse strand, counting down.
TCGGAGTTATTAGCTGAGAGCCGTTTCATTGGCGTGCTGACATTTGGCCTGTGTCTCTGATTGAGACGGAAAGAGGGTGCACACGTCTGAGGAGGTGGAGATTTTTTTTAAAATTTCAAAGTAATGATCCCCCTCCTCCGCCAAAATAAGAGCCCTGCCTCTGCTTCGAGCACATCTCCATCTCCGCTCTTCCTTTTTCTGTGGATGCTCTCTCCCTGTTTAGACTTAGAAATGAGAAGGTCGAGGGTCAAAGCACACAGAAGGTGAAGTAAACATGTTTGTGCCGTGAAATAAATACATGGTAGGGTTTTTTTTGTCAGCTTTTTATGGCAGTAAATTGACATTCACAATCCTTTAAGCACCTTTAGACCCATTTAAATTACATGAAGAGGAGAAAACCAAACACTTTGACAGAGTAATAATCTTTGAAGCCTAAATTGAAATTGAAAGCAGAAAAAGAAACTTATGGATGTAAAATTAAGACATCCACATGGCTGAGGAGAATGAGGACGTCCACACCAAACTTATGCATGTTTTAGCAAGAGAGAGAGCCATGCATGGAGACATGCACATTGCAGCAGAAACATGCTTTGAGTCGGTGCCGCTGTACTGTACAAACCTTCTTACTCACACGACAAGCACATCAGGACAGCTGTGACACAGATTACATTTTCTTTATGCAGAGAGGCATGACGCTCTTAAAGTTGCTTAAGATTCTTCAGTGTTTTTAATGCGGACCTTATTTTTGTAGTAAAATGTCTGCACATCAGTCGGCACGCAGTTAACAGAGACCGTCTGGGATGTCGAGGAGTTACATGAACCATGAAAGAAAAAAATTCTTGCAACAATACAAATAAAGCTGCAGTCTCCTCAGAAACTTGAAACACCTGAACAACACCTGCACTCATGAGACAGAGACTCTCAGTATAAATAGCATTTCTTTCTTCAGTTCTTAATGGTGCTTATATAATTTTTATTATTATCATCACTTGTTTATGTAGACAGATTTTTTGGGGGGGGTTCACTTGCATTTGTATTCTTTATTTTTGTGTTGATATCATGAAAATTGTAACTACTATAACTACTACTACTGTGCTAACACATTTTTATTTATCATATTTTAGCTATCAAACTACAAAGTTGGAGGAAATTCAGCTGTGGTTACAAGAAAAAACAGTTTTTTGGGAGTTATCGTGCTTCTTTTCTGTTTTCATTCTTCCGTGCATCAAGTTACTGAGTTTAAAAATCCCCAAAGGTCACGCAGTTCTCAACGTATTACAGCGCACTAAATGACCATGGAAAGTTTGATTTCAGGTACGCAAAAGAAAAACACCCAAATTGCAGTTACAGGCATTTTCCATGACAGCAGCAATCTAATCCTCTTTTTTTCTTCTTCTTTTGGGGTAAGATGTTTTTATAAACCCCTCAGGGTTTTCGTTGCCTCAACCGCACTCTGTTTGTATCTCTCTTTTTTTCCTCCTTTCTTCTTTTTTTCAGCGGTGTGTGTGCAAATAAACTAAAAGCTGCAGCAGAGCTCAGAGGTGGAAAAAGGGAAGAGATGACAAAAGACAGAAGAGCAGAACTGATGTGTTTGATCAAATTGCGGCTCTGGTTTGGACCAAACAGGCGTGCGGCTTCGCCAGGATCCAGCAGTATTACGTTCATTTATAACCTCAACAGCCCTGTCAAAACCTGTTCGAACTTTATCGTTCGCAGTTCCTTTGCAAATTACAAAAATCAATATTACGGCTGAAATCAAGAAGACTTGTGTCAACAAAAGCATCGTCCTTCACTTAAGTGAAACTTTGAGGCTGAGCTGCTGTTTACCTGCAGGCTTTAAGTTTTTAGGTTCACTGTTTGGGAGGAATGCTCTCCCTCAGTGGGATCAAGAGAAAGGAACAAAGGCCAAAAACATTTGTTGTGAATTAAGTCTTCAGGGAAGAGGCTTGAAAGAGAAAAAGCACCTAGGCTGCAGCCTGATGAGTGAAGGGGGTACAGTAGGTAGATTGAAGCGTCCTGCCTCTGCCAACCACACCACCGCAGTCAGATACTGTGGCTTATTGGATCCAGGCTCTGCGGATTTGGGGGAACGAGGCACGGCTCGCCCGCCCAGTCAAACCACAACAGAAGGCATGAAAACAAACTTCTCAGAATAGCAGTCCTCTCCGTAGTTTGGCTGCCTGTTCAAAGATTTGTGGGGAGATGTTTGATCTTCGTTCAATAATCAGACGTTTTTGTCAAAAAGCTGCACAGGGCGACTCGGCGCTCTGGTGTCTCCAAACGGCAACGAGAGGCAACTGCTTGAACTTTGGAGGTGCAGCCTGCAACTTCTCACCTCTAAAGTTCAGGCAGGTATGATTCCCTTAACAAAGTGGATGTAAACTACTTTTATTTTATTCATGCGTTGAATCTCTCCTTTAATAATCAGTGTAAAATAGTTTGAATCAAAAGAAATAGTGCACAAAAGCAGTCCAGTAACTCACCTGTCAACAAGCTGCATTACTTCCAAACAGCAAATCTGTGGGCTGCAGCTCTTTCTGCTAACCCTGCTAGCACTTTATAATCTACATTTAATCTGCAGCAACATTTGATTGATGGTTAAAAATGTAAAATGGAGTAAAAAAAAATTCCAGCCATTGCACATTCAGAAAATTGTAAAAAAAAAATGTTCAAAACTTGAGGATAAGAGGGCTTGGGGCATGGACACACAGTAATAATACACATCTAATCCTCATTATTTAATTCATAGCTTTTAAATGTGACAAAATAGTTGCATATGGCGGCTTTAAACCGTGCAGCAAGACATCAGCAAAACACTGCTGCAGCTTTAAGATATTTGAAGAACCAGTTTCGGAGTTGATAATAGAATAAAACAAACAGCAGAGGCTGGAGAGAGACAGGAGAGCACAGAAAGATGATGTACATTATGAGAACATGAATGCATAATAAGCGCCTGCAATTAGCCCGGCCAGCCATTGGCATATTGTAATTAATGTGCTGCCTGTACGTCGAATCAGTCAGAGGAGGCTCAGTCTAATTTGGGCGTGGGATGGGTGGGGGTGCAGATCAGATCCTGGGATAATTGTGGGTGACTCCGGTCCCTCTCAGTCGGCGGGGTGGGACACGGCTCAGGTCTCCAGAGAGCGTTGAAAAACTGTAAATTCCCCCTTCATCATTTGAACATGTGCCCTGCAGAGCTCACTGCAAGAACACAAGGGGGAGAAGGTGGGGAGGGAGTGGGGCAGAAAGAGGAAAAAAAGTGTTTTACATTCACAGATGATCCTAATTTGGTGTGGTTTGGAGTGTAATTTAGATCAAACATAGCCATGTAAATGAGTCAGGGTTTTCATAATTAGGTGCCTCTGAAGAGGGGTGGAGAGCGAAAGGGGAAGAGAGGGGAAGAGCTCGGACCACATAAGTAGGTGTGGTGCTGAGGCCGAGCATCCACTGGCGGGCAATTTTTGGTTTCTTTCTTTCGCTCTGTTCGAGAGGATGGAGAAGGGGGGGTGAGAGAGAGAGAGAAAAGAGAGCAGGAGCTGCAGCGAGCAGGCAGGGGTTAGTTTAGGGAAAAACACACTCCCAGCGGCACACGGCAACAAAATAGGTCACTCTGCGCCGATTTGGCTTGTCTGTTTCCACTAAGCAACCGACTCGGCTCAGTGTTTGGTACAGAGGAAGGAACTGGCCCGCTGCCAGCACACACACACACACACACTAACACAGAAGAGGCCTGTTTGTCCCCCAGTGGGGCCTGTTGATTGAGGATTACCACGGTGAAATATTACGGGCATTGTGTAGGTGTAATGTTTACATTTACATTTTGGGTGAAACGGCTCACAATGAGGCGCAACAGTAGAACGAGACTTAATTTCTATCAGTGAGCAGGAGAAAGGGCGGGAGCACAGACAATAAATAAGTTAATGCATACATGAATTAAATAAAATTAGTTAATAAAAATGAATCCCAGAAAGTATCTATGAGGCTGCTTCTTTAAAAAGCATCACCTCCAACACACGAGAGAGCAAGAGAGAGACAGTAAATATGTAAATTACTGACTAAGAAAGTAAGTAAAAGTAAGTAACTGACTGAAATAAAATACAATTTAAAATTGTCGTCCATAATGGAGCATCTTTTTTAAAAAATAAGTCAGTAAGTAGGTAACTAAGCATGCGAGCAAATAAATATATAAATAAGTAAATAATTCAATAATCAAATGAATAATGAATTGAAATAAAATAACATCCCAAAATGGTTATGTATGAGAGCAGCTCAGAAATAAATACATTCATGAATAAGTTAGAAAGTAAATATAAAATATAAACAAAGAATTAAAAAAAGACAAATATTTTTCAGTGATTTTTAAGTAAGATGAGTTCATCCTGTTGTGTATTTGTGCTCATATCGTGCACATAATGCTTAAATTTGCAGTAAATATTGAAAATACAAACACGTACGACACTGGAGATCAATGGACGGGGCATTAAACATTTAGTATCTTCAGCTATGTTGGATGTGTTCGTAGATATAGAACTGAAACTACATGAAGGTGGAGCAACACTCTCACTTACCCTGTCAGTCAGCAGTCGGGTTCAGAGTACAACCATTTGACAGAGTGGATATTTAAGTCGGGGCCAGATTAGTTGATGAGTTTACAGCTCAGGCAGCAGACGTGGAGCAGCAGTTGATGGATTGTTATTTGGAGCTGCCAACATGCAGAAACTGCAGCTTTCACTCCGGCTGTAACCCCAGAAAAGCCTCAACTCTGGAGCTCGGAAAGCCAAAGCGTTTCGCCGCCTGTCTGTCTGTACTTCAAGATAAGAATCGCGTTCAGGGTTTTGTGCTCTGCAAGATGATGCCAAGAGTCTAAAAGTATGTTGGGAAATGCATGTGATGTGCAGTTTACTAACATCAAGCTGCTATGTCTGTGGGTTTTCAGAGTGCAAACAGTTTTCAAACTCTCGCTGCCAAAGTGTGCAAAAGTTTCCGCTTTAACTCCGGTGCTAGCCAGTGAGAGGCCAGTGGGGCCACCTGCACAGAAGGTAAATGCAACATGGCGGGATTGTGAACCTCCCTGGGGATGCTGGGACAGCCACATGGCCCGCTAGATCTGCCAGAGTGGCCCCTTCGACACCCGGCTGGGTGCCGTGCTGGGCGACACGCAGCTAAGCCCGGGGATTAGCTCACGGTGCCACCTATCTGATGAAAGCAGAGCCAATGGGATTGTCTTCCCTCTCTGCATTTACAGCCACCCCTCCCTCCTCCCTCGCTCTGTCTCTCTTACTATCTCATGTGCTACTCTCTTTGTTTCTGGCAGCAGTGGAAAGCACATACATGCTACCATGCTGCTAGTAAAATGTATTGTTGGCTCCGAGCTCGTATTATCTTGGACCGAGGAGCGAGAGCGCGTCCAAGGAAGAGGACATTACCTCACCGCTCCATCTGAGGAGTCGACTTCCCTCATGTGACACCTCCTCTTACAAAATGATTGATAGTCTGCATTTAAAACAGATTATGCTACATTTTAAAGGACAGTCAGCCCATTAAATCCTTCGCTGATGAGATGATTGAGAGTTTTAAACCACATCTCGCATATTTTTCACATATCAAATGATACTTGTGAGTTGTTTTTTTCTTTTTTTCAAATTTTATGTGACAGTGGGTTTTGCATCCCCCTCTCTTCCCTTGCAGGTCAACTTTACTGCTTGTAGTTTTGCCAAAGAAGCAAAAAATAGCTGCTAACAAAAGCAGTCATTTTAATGTTATTTGCTAAACCTAAAGGTTTACGCGATGTTTTACGGAAGAGTTAAGTTCCATAAAGAGGAGAGTAAAGTTACAAGAGTCCTCGTAAACATCTTTAAACCTGTGGTGGCCTTTAAAAAAAAAAAAAAAAGAAGTACAGTGTACGTGCTCCCAGCCTCAGTTGGTGCGTCTGATGTGGTGGCTGCTTTTGGATTCAAGTCGTCCGCATTGATGTTCATGCTTAAAGGGGCGATCTGCCAATTTTACACATGAAGGTCAATTCACTGGGAGAATTACTCAGCCTGTCAAAACAGTTGTCTCATGTCTTCTGTGGCTTTAGAGGAGCTTTGTCTGGAGTATCAGGGAAAATAACCCTAATGAAGCCTAATTTAGGGAAGTTTAGGATCCAGGGTTTTTGGAGTTTGACTCTAACAAGGGGCTAATAGTGCAGATATCTCAGCCTCTGATGCATCAATTTGAACCGTTTTTGTTGTCTGATATCTATCGTGTTTGGTTGCAGTTTTTTTAGTCTATCCAGTGCAGAAAACCAGCAGCATGGGCCTCTTGTTGAAACATTTAAAACAACCAGTTTCAACTTTTTTCCTGCCAAACAGTTTCCTCCACACGTTCACAAAAAGCAAAGCTGCTGCAGAGCCACAAAACCTCTTCAGGAGAACAGTGGGTGATAGTTTAAGTGTCTAAAAGTGTCTGACTTTGGCACCAAAAAACGTTATTTGCATCCCACCTCTGATCTACGTCCACGCCTGTGATCTTTCTCTGCAGTGTTTAAGTTGCCTAAATTTAACCAAACCAAGTGACACTGTTTTTGTCATTTATGAAGACTTGTTGCCTATTTTGGACCTATCAGATTTTTTAATGAAACCCCTGGTTTCCTTGTGTGACTTGAACCTATCATGAAACATTTAAAAAGGTATATGTCGCACAAGAGGTCAAAACTGTGGCGATCATGTTAAAGTTGTGAAGGTATTTTTTGTCAAGTGCACTCATCAGCAGTTAATGGCTTTTTTCTTCCACTCCCGTCTAAAACCTGCAGTCCTCGCAGGTTCTGTTTCAAATACAAATCCTCTGTCCACCTCACACCTCCTCTTCCACACTTAATTAGCAAATGTTTGTGTCCTCATGTCAAACTGCTGGACGTCACCAAGCGAGTCCAAGCAGATTCCTTTATGATAATAATGAAACAGGCTGAAGGACCTCCCCTGTGCTCTGTAATGATGTGTCACCACTGTGGCATTGGTGTTGGACAAAATGAGGCCACAGAGCCGTGGGACACCTCCGACACACACATATTTTTGCCGTCTCTGTGGGAACCAGGTAGTGTTTTTATACTCATTAAAAATCCTTCTCTTCCTGCACAAAATGCATTTTACAACAAAATGATCTACAATTTAGGATTTATTCCAAAATATCCGCAGTTCACTGGGTAAAGTAAAATTCATGCTGCATTATGATGGACATTATTAGGTAGCTGAGGACTTCACTATTAAAATAGCTCTGTGTTTGACATAATCACTTACGCGTTTGAAAAGTTAAGCTTTTCTACTTCATCCAGAATGGATATATGACACTTTGTAATGAAACCCTTCAAGTTATACTCGGAAAATGACCTGTCATTCAAACAAATTAGATCTAAATGAAGCTGCTTGAGTCCATCCACCCCACTTCCACGTCATCTCGGCGTGAACCAACCTCTCTGATACTCTCTAATTAAAATGGACACTTCAGTGCTGTTTCCGGAGACTGTAAATTAAAGCACAATCTGCTGTATGGATTTATTTTTCTGTTTGGTGTGTTTTAGTGTGAGGAAGATCACCTGGGTCAAATCGCCATCCTTTCATAATGACTGTGAATCTGTGCTGCAGTAAACTGTTAGATCAGATTTTAAAATTAAAGTTTTTCAGACTTTGTAGTGATATAAATAATCTTTTGAAGACAGCATTTGTAGAAACTAATAGTGGAGTTTGAAAAATGAGGAAATTACATGTGTACTCACAAATAAGTAATTGTCATTTCCTCCATTTTTCTCTCCATTTTTGCTCATTTTACGCATCTTTATAGCTGAAACAGACATTTTACTTCAACATTTTTTGGATTTACATTTCTCAATTGAAAATGAGTGTAGATGTAATTTATCAACTTCAAAAAGTGAATCTCCTTTAAATTAGTAAATTTACTGCTCTTTCTCACTGGTGTAGGTCCTTTTTTTCCCCCCGGGTTCCACCAATGCAATAAAGTCCACATCCAACAAAAGAAGTGCACACACCGACCAACATAAGTCACCCTCTAAACCTCTCCTCGCTTAAAAACCACCACGTCCGCCCTCCCCACCTCACCCCACCTTCCCTCACTCCCACAGCAACCCGAGGCCGGGCACAGAAGGGACGGTGCTGCCAAGCACAGCACATGGCTCCGGGTCTGGGGACAACAGAAGTTGAGGTCCCTGCAGGGCCCTTCAGCTTTTACAAGGCTGTACCCCCCTCCAACACACACACACACACACCCACTCAACACACACCTCAGGCGGGAGGGGAAAGCACACAGTCGTCCCTCCGGGAGAAGTGAGGCGACAGGGACTGTGATTCCTCAGAGCTACACTCCCCTTTCCTCTCTCTTCTCCACCTCTTCTCCGTCTCCCCTCTCCTGCAGGCTACGTCCTGCACATGTGATACGACAGACAGTCTCATGCTGCATTACACATACACCTCTCTGTCCCTGTCTGTGTCGCTGCGAGCCATGTTCCCTGATGTAGCATCAAAACTGGGACACGAACATGACACTCGTAGACACAGGAGAGAGCTGTGATGGTATAAAACGGCGCAAAACACACTCTTTGTCATTGCTTTTTTTCATCAGGTTGAGCCCTACATGTGTTTCTGCTTTCTTAAAGTCAAATCAATACATCTGACAGATAACTTGATTAAATATCGGACACAGAAGCGATCTGGAGTAAACCAGTTATGGCGAGCGAGGCAGTTCGATTGGATGACAGGGACACAGAGGGATGGTTTAAAACTCATTGACAACGTGATTGGTTAGAGTTTTTATTTCTATCGACTGCAGCATGAGCTCACATGGACGTGCAAATATTTACTAATTCACCATATCTGATCTGATTTCTGGGTAGTGCAAGTTAAATATAATAAGAATGACAGAAAGAAAGAAGATGTTTAGGTTTTAATGCCTATAGATGATTTTCCTGGCTTTGCTCTTTATTTATTGGATAATTTGTTCAGGGAAGTCATTTGCTAAGGATATTTTAAGGATATTTTAATATATGACGATTGTAAAGCCTGCATTTACCGAACAGCGGCCTCTGTGGCCAAATGTAGGAATTTCAGAATATGGATGACTGCGAAAAACGAGAGCAATGCTAGAACAAATAGAGAAGCGTCATAAAGTAAATGAACTGACTCAGTAATATAATTTATTAGCTGACATTGGCTAACTTCAGCTGCTGGTCAACAAGCTGCAAAACCCCTGAGTCTACTGAACCGAGCAACGGTGCATTTTATTGCTCATGAACTGTTTATTTGTAAGAGGAAGACTGTTTTTTCTGTCTATTAAAAGTTGCATGTCTCGCTTTAAATAGCTGCTTAATCAAACGAAACACTAACATCATTTATAAGCAGATGAATCAAGGATTTTTTTAAATAAAGGAGAGAAACTAGATTCTAAAGGAGGTTCTTTAGACATAGAAAATAATCCATTTTCTCCTGGTTATGAGTGAAACCTGCGGCGTATTTTACTTGCAAAAGGAGTGTTTTCATTCTTGCAAAAGATATATTAATAATTTGATAAAACGTCTTCATATCACGGAGATGAAAGTGTAGGTAAACTCACTGTTATTAATTCCCGTGTCTTTTAAAGTATTTCTGACGGTGGCTCTAAAGAGTCTTTAAACACTCTCGCTCACGTCCCTGGGGAACTTTAAAGTCACATCAACCGCTGCTTTTATGAGCCTTTCTCAGAGCAAAAAACGGATGACATTGAGCACACTGAGATCCAATATTCTCAGAGCCGAGCGTACATAAAGACCAATGCTCATCTGCGCCTGCTTATTTGCTCTTACAAGTATTAGTTTTTGTATTAGATTCCCCTCGCTCAATATGGGCTGGCTTTTTTTGAAGTTAAAGCCTCCACTTTTAGAAGAACAAGAGCCAGAAAAAGTTGTAACAAAAGCAGAGTTCATTAGCTCCCTCATAATCTGCCGATGTGGCGATAAAAAATGTGCGCCAACAAAAAAGCGCCAAGCCTTTCCTGACACGCCATTAAACTGTGATGCATGACTGTTGCTGGGAGTACTCCGTCTAAGTATTTCCAGTTGAAAGGTCAACGGGGAGACATGACAGCATTACGAAATGGTGCGCTGTACATTTTCTTGTTCCCTGCGTTGTTAATATCCGTTGACGTGAGCGAGGTGTGGCAATTTGATGTGGCAGCAAGAACAAATAAACAATTGCCATTCTTTCATGGCAGCGGGGACGTGTTTGGATATGGAGCAACTCCCCCTTTGCAGCCATTTTAATTGACATAACCTGTTTATCTGTGATAGTCCTTGAGCTCCTGTAAGCTCACAATAAAACAGCTCGCTCATTTTTCTGCTCTTTTTATCTGCAAAAGCAAAGTTGTTATCGCAACACGAGGCGTCGGCCCGGTATCTTCCATCACGACTACTTCTAATGGCTTTTAAAGTAGTTACCTGCGCAGCCCTGACATTTATTACGATCATTTTCGAGGACCGACACGGCGCAAAAGGTCTGCTGCTATCAGGAGGCGACATCATTATGAATTATTGTTTGCGGCCAAGGTAGAAAATTGTACTTTGTGGCTCCGTTTCCCCGGTGATAAATCAACCAGTCACTTTTCACATCTCGGACTCTCAAAGCTGCTGAGCGTAGGACTTTTGGCCCCCCCTACACACTGTTTACCCATTTCCTTCTCCCTCTCCGCCGCCTTGAAAAAGCTTCCTGCAGGTTGTTTGCTGCAATGGCCGGTTTCTGCCATTTCTCAACTGCAGATCTTTGCCCGTTCCTGATTATTAGCGCCGACCTCAGCTGCTACTTTTCAAATGTTTATCCTATAACGGCACATTTCCTGCTTCCCAGGAAGGGAAAAGAAAAAAAAAACAAGTGACAGAGAAATAACTAGACAAAGAGGAGCTGTATTTATCAGTCGCTATCAGATCGGTGTTAACATGGTTCCTGGACTGTCTGTTAGCTTTGGGAGAATGAGAGGTGAAGCAGCGCAACTTTATCCCAGACTGCATCTCCTCGGGTAAAGTAATCCTCTGTGTGGCGGCGGCGAGATAAGGCCCGCACACTCGCTCACGGCCTCGGTGGAGCGGAGTCGGGGAGAAGTTGGCCGTCACTGCGGCGACGGCGGGGTAAACAGAGGTGATCATTGCTCACCGAGAGGAGCCGGAGTCTCGGAGCGGCGCACTGATCTTCTGTCAGAGCCAGGGTCACGGAGAGATATGGACCGGAGAGGAAGAAAAGGAGGAGGAAGAGGGGAGAGAAACGATGGATGGAGCGAGGGAAAGAGCTGGAGGAAGAGAGAGAGGAAAGTGAGAAAGGCGGGAGGGGAATTAAGGAGACGAGGAGCTGACAAGAAAGATGGCGAAACTGGATGAAAGAAGAAAAGCGATTAAACAGAGGAGGGAGTGAGAGATGTGGAAGAAAAAAAATTAAAGAGAGGGCGAAGAATAAGAATGAGGGATAAGGAGATCAAATGAAGACAAGGAAAAAGAAGGTGGTGAGAGAAAGAGGCAGAAATGAAGAGAGGACAAATTAGAGCAGAGCAGGAGAAAAACAACGGAGAGTGCATGTTGTGAGGAAAGGAGGGTGAATTGAGGAAAGTTTTGAAGAGGAGAAAATGTGATAGAGAGGAAAAGAAACAGGAGGACTTAAAGAAAAGAAAGAAGAAATTAGGGAGGGAGGGAAAGAAAAGAGTGACAGGGAGGTGGTAAGTGAATGTGGCAGGATGGGAGGCCTCATCGTCTAGACTCACTACAAAGAGCGTAATTAACAACAGCAAAAACCTGGCTTCCCTTCACCCACTTCAAATGGACGGCCGCGGGTTACGGCGAAGCGTTACCTTGATGTACTACAGCGTGCTCGCCCGCCGAGTCGGCCCGCGGTGCCGAGCTTTACCTTCCACTGCATCCTGATCACTCCGCCGCTCTCCCGCCCGATTAGGACGATTAATATTAATGCCTTGGCAGTCTCTCTCTGCTGATCAGAGCTCTCGCCTGACTGGTTCCCAGCGTGGCGCCACACCTTGCTGTAGGTGACTGTCAGGTTTGATTATAGGCAGATTAAGGGCTCTCTTTCCCCGCCGCCGCTGTTCGACATACTCAGATAAGCTGCATAAACGCTGGCCGATTATTCACTGTCAGAGAGCATCGAGAGGTGATGCTGTGAAGTTTTGCGGCCCGCCACACTGTAAAAAATGTCTTCCTAACTTCCAGCAGTGTAGTTTTTAATCACAATAGGGACACCAGGTGAGCCAGATTATTTATAAATCTGGTGAACTGGACTTAAAAATACAAAGAAAATACATGTTGTGCTTTCACCATAACCGAATAAGTGAATGATACTAACTCAAAGCTATGAAAAAACACAGTAAATCAAAGAAAAACACACAGATTTTGGGGCCTATTAATAAATTCAGCACCACAGGGTCTGTAATGTCATCACGGGCTTTAGGTGTGTCCGAAGTGATGCAGGCGAAGGAGCAGAGAGCTTTATGGTAAACAGCGCTCACAGTGTTGATGGATGAAGCAGCGGGGCTGATAGCGGCTGAAAGGTAAAAGCACCGAGGGGTCGGCGGGGGGGAGGAGGTGGAGAGCGTCCATCAGCTGCCGTTCCGAGTCATTTGTAACGCGTTTATTGCTGAATCAGCATCGCCGGGCCCCTTTATCCCCTCACATGTTGCTGCAGGATCAGTTATGATTTGTGGAGCTTTTTTCTCTGTAGGAAAATATTGAACCTGAGCCAGATGAGGCACTGATGCTTCTTATGATCAGCATGTGTGTGTTTTTGCAACCCACAAATACAATACATTCCTACATATAATCAAGATTTAATCACAATACATTTTCTTGTATATTTTGGTACATTCGTTTGTTTTGGTAGTCGACGATAAAGGTAAAAAAGGCTCATCCAGTGTCAGTCAGTGAGTTTGTGAATTAGTTTTGCCTTTTTTTTTTCCCACTTTGTGCCTCCATGTATTCATTGAGCAATTTGCGTTAAATATGAGTGTAATGTGTGAAAAAAAGACGGCAGATTATTAAGTTAATACCCATTTCGGAGCAGAATTAACTCAGCTCCACCTGAGCCGGCCCAGTAATTACAGTAACGGTGTCGGGTCGAGTTGCGGCGGCCGGCGTTAATCACACGCTATCAAACCTGAGCTCCTCTGAGAGCCAATCAGGTATCAGATTGCTCCGGGAGCAAAGAAAACAAGGCTGAGTGAGAGAGGTGTCTGCCCGCCGCACCCAGCCTCATCCGTCTTCCTCTCCACGAGAGGGGGGGCGCCCGACCCCTGACCCCCACAAAGAGCTGCAGCATCCATCACAACATGTTGGGTAATGCGGTTAACTACCTACTTCCTCTGTCAGGACCGAAGCTGCCGCAGGGGATTGTGGGACGCTTTGTCTACAGGTACGACGATCCTTCTTCCCGCCAGGTCCGACAGAGAGATCAGGTCGTCATAAAGAGATCTGAAGCGGCTGCGGGTGAAAAACGAGCGCAGTCCATCACGCGGTGTTTGAGTTGTTTTCTCCTCCCTCTGAGTCTGTCGTGTCAGCCGAGGTGTTAAATGGCCTGTCGGGTGTGTGCGTGAGAGGGGAAGCACGTAGAGGATGAAGCACCTCTCTCGAAAATTGATCCACGTCTGCAGATCATTGTGGATTTTTTTTTTTCAAACCTACGTCTCCGTGCTATAATTTTACAGTCCAAGTCAGTAATTTATAAATTAACCTAAAACTGCAAGTCACACTAAAATAATAAAGCCTTTCTCACCAGTGATTTCTTTTAAGCATTTTTACAGCAGTTTTTCAGGAGTTCATTCAATTATTAAGTTAACTCAGTTATCACATGAACTATTATGGAGCTGGTCATGTGATAGTAAATGCTCGGCTCTGTCACTGGTGTTGGATGTGACGTCTTCCTCCATCTTTCTTTGGCCATCTGCTGACTCCTGGGCTGACTTTGACCCTCCCTCCTCTGCTGCAGCACCCTAAACTGCAGTATATGACATCCAACGCAACGTCTCTTATGACTTTAGACAAGAGATTTACTGTCGAAGCACACTCTCCAAAACTTTAAGAAGTTTACTCTATGTGGTTGAAGGAAAACGGTTCAACAATCGACCCCAGTTTTATCCCTGAGAGATTGGGAACAGTCCATAAATAGAAATTTGTGAGTGAAAGGTTAAAAAATGACTGAAAATGTACATTTTTCTTCATTATCCTCACTGCTGGGATCTTAACTGAGCCCATCCTCCATCCACCTGCACCTTGACGACCTGCTTAATTACCCTCATCAATTTATCAATCAGCTTTTTCAATCTGTAGAGAGAAAAAAAAGACTCACATGATGCATCAGGGGCTGTGGATGTAGATGAACAGATATCCAACTTCCTGTTCAGTCAGGAAGTGATCTTTCTCCTCGATGAACTCAGCTGCAGCGTGCTGTACTGTATGCACAGAGGACTTAATTGATTGCGTGCAGTTTCAGTGGCTTAGCATCTGGCGCTTGTGATAATCCCCCTTCTGTCCTGCATCCGTCGGATGTATTGATGAAGCACTCTAGGGCTGTAGTGCTACATTTACTCGGCACATTAGCCCATTACAGTTATGGGCAGACAACTAAGTAGAGACTCTTTACCTGAAGAAGGATCGTTTATGTGGAGGGAAGCAAAGGCTGCATGTTACAGGCGGCTACTGTGTGAATATACAAGCTCAAATGAGAATAAAATCACATTTTATATCTATGATTTATCAAAGATAGATTACAGCAGAGATACCTGAATCAGTTTAACTCCTCCATATCCCTTTTAGACTGCTTAAAGGCAGGTTAAAATATATTATTGCACATACTGTCTGTTAAAATGTAGTAAATGATGAAATCATAAAGATATACAGACATTTGAACTGCTGAAATATTCAGCTCCTTCATCCTCCAGTTTATTTTTATACTTGCTAAATGTGTCTGATGTCTAGATAAAAGTTCAAATCTTAATTAAATGCTCTTTTCTACAGATCTGTAGATACATTTGACAAGACAATACAATGAAGCATGTTGTTATTATGTAGTGCTTCAAAATAAAGTGCTCGACTTAGGGTGAGATTCTGTAAATATCTATATTTATACATTCATATCCATCCAATACATCTAGTTTAAAACCTGCCTTTTACCAAGTAGATATATACTGTTTGAATGAACCAAATCAGGAAGCATCTAACCGCTCACTGCTGTGTATTACTTCAAAATAAAATGAGGGCGAGGTGCTGTTTATATCTGTAATTATCACTGATGTATACATTCATTAGCGGAATAGAAGAGTTTGACCCCTGCTTGACCCTTCGAGCATAAACTTCTGAGTGTTTTTTCGGGAGGGTTCGAATTGCTGAATTACAGATCCAAAGCATCCCTCCTACTGCAAATGTATACTCGCTGTTTTGACCTCTTCAAATATTTAACACCATCATCTTTCTATAGATTTCCGTAAATTGCCATTTTGATGTATGATTATGTGCACTCGGGGGCATCTTGTGCTGAAGTGTTGTGGAAATTCATTCGGTCAGGGGAGTCTTTTCTGTTTGTTGTGTCAATAAACAGCCACCTAAGGCCCTTCAGGAATCCGACAAACACCACTTGATCTGTGGTGCAAAGACCATTAGGGCCAGGTATATTGATGGCGCCGTGCCTCGGCAGCCCAGCTCTCCTAGCGTGAGGCAGCATCCATGCCGAGAGGACACTTGTTCACTGTGTGTTTCCAATCACATGCCGGCCGTGCCGAGATGCCTAATGGCCTCGCGCTCAGCCTGTCGCAGGAAAACGCCCGGCGTACCGCGCATGCGCACCCGACCAGCCCCCGTCCCATTGGGTGCAGTTCGGGGGCTCGGGCAGATGGGATACAGGCACAGGGAACAGGGAAGAGGGGGAGGATTTGAAGGGGAGAATGAGGGCGAAGTGATGGCGTGGGTGTGTGTGTGTGTGTGTGCTGCCTCTGCCCATCCGTGCATTCAACATGCCATCCAGAGACCCCCTTTTGCGAACTGCCCACACTTCATTAGGATGCCAGGATAATGGCCAACAAGCAAGCGCCGTGACACCCCATTTCCTGTGCACTGAGCTCTCCAACCACGACAGATGTCGACAGTGCCGCCGCTGCCACTACCAGGGGCCCCTCCACTTCCTGCCCGCTTGGCCGAGCCGCCGTCCCACCGCCAGGGAAGAAGGGGCAGCCGGGGCAGTCGTATACACCAAAAACGCCACTATTGCCAATCTTATGGCGTTTGAGGGCGGGGGGGGGGTGTTGTTTGTCCCTTTTTTTGGGAGGTTTTGTTTTGTTTTACCAGCTAGTTTTCAAATCTCTCTTTTGGAGTTAATAGCTGATTTACTACCCAAGCGCTTGGGATTACAACACAGCAAAGAATCATTATGTTTCACGCCCCCTCCCCTCTACCTCACCGCTGCCACCCCTCCAAAATCCAAATGATGTATCTGTAGACAAAACATAAACAGATGTTTCAGTGGCTGTTAGGTGTCCTCACCGGGGATGTGGATGAGGAGGGGGGGTGATCATTTGACATGTGTGCTCGCGAGCATCAGGGACAATGTTGTTTTAAAAGGTGTTATTATGCTTTTGCGGCGGGCGGCGTGGCGTGTGCACCGGTAATAACGGCGGGGCCAGATTTAGAGTGCTGTCACAGACGCATCAGGAGAGGGAGCAGGGGCCGTGGACCGAGGCTAATGGAGGCAAAACAACCTCCAGCTCCTGCCCCTGCTGTCCAAAAATCAGCTTTTAGAGGGAAAACACAGGCCACCTCTCAGCTCTCACGCAACACGATACGTCAATATGAGAGGCAATTTAATCCCCTCATTTGAATATGCATCCTCAGAAAAAAAAAAACAACAAAAAAAAACCTCCCTCTCATCCTCTGCGTTTTTGAACCCCAACCAGATTTCAGGACCATGGGGGGAGGAAATTGTTGTACATTTCCTGACAAATTGAGTTAAACGGACATTAAGTAGGGCTTTAAGAAAACAAATGGTCGTCTTTATCACAGGTGGACACTGATGGCTTAATGGGGGCCTGCGAGCTGATCGTATCACCGGCTAATGGCTTGACAGGATGCATTAAGGTTTTTCTGTAAAGAACCGGCAAGCGGGGGCCAGGCAGAATGGCGAAATGCAGACCTGTCAAGTGCTGCGTGGCCCCCTTTTTTTTTTTTTTTTTCGTGCAGGGAAGCAGATGTTTGTGTATATACGGCGTGGACTGGCAGAGGGAGGCCGGCAGCAGATGCCTGTACCGGTGCCAAGGTTCAGAATTGTACAGACGGTACATGTTCAGGGAGAGAAAGCTGCCCTCCCTCTGCCATAGGTGGCTCCACAGCTGAACACCCCCCCCCCCCCCCACCTCCATCCCCTCCTGCTTAACCACCGCACAGTCCGACCCCTTTTATTTATTCATCTATTTGTTGAATTATTTACTCATTCCATCGCTCGTTTGGCCGTTTAACGACCGGCCCGCAGGCACAGGACAGATTTTACTTCAGGGACAGATGACCATTCACTTCATTTATTGGGAAAATAAAAGCAAACGCTGGAACACTATGGGCCTTTACAGTGTGCGCTAAATAGGTTTTTGATCTAAAATATGACACCAAACTGAATTAATGAAACTTGACATTTGTCCCAAAGTCAAATTCACCTTTTGCAACAACAGACACCAGGTAAATCGCAGATGTACAGTCGCTTTCTGTTATTTTATTCTGTTAAAACTGCATAATTTCAGTTTAGTTCAAAGCATTTATTCTATTTTATATACTTTTTATTGTATTTTTTGGTGCTTGGCTGCATAAAAGGAAATGTTGTAACATCTAACTTAAACATCTGTAAAATATTCATTTTATTTCTCATAATATCCTTTTTTCACTCCAAAATACCCGAATGCATAAAAAGCCTTTAGTGACTTGAAAGAAAAGACATTTATGAAGATTAACTTGATATGACCTGAACTTCTGTCACGCACCTCAGCTTGTTTTTCATCACCACGTGTTGGGAAAACATTGCTCTTTGAATTAAAATTAGCTAAAGTGAACATGATTTGTTGAGTGCACAGTCGATGAGAAAGATGAGTTTCTGTTTGGTGCTGATATCAGATGCTAACCCTGTCAAATTAAGTGACGTTAGAGCATTTCACCTCCGCTTAAACAGCATTTAAAGAGACTGGAATATTTGTTTTTTTTTTGTCACATCATGACTTTTCATCACCTTTATATGTATTAATAGAACAAAGCTTTTGTTCTGGTCTTTCGCTGGAAACCTTCACCCAGATAAACATCATCCTTCTCTGTCGAGGTCTATCTCATCTTCAATTCTTTTGTTATGAGCATGAATTGAATGAATACACCAAAGTGTCAGAGCAATAATGGGGAACACCTCAGCCGTTCGTTATGAGGGCGTCTGCGTGCGTTAGGTAGTGATGCGATTCGTCGACATTGATAATCCCTCCGAGCGCCTCTGCGGCCTCTGCTAGCTCTCACCCGCCATTTCCCAACACGGCAGAGGATCACAGCCTCTTCTCTGACACCTCCCTGTAGTTTTGACTTGAAGAGGGAACTTTTCCTTTTTCTGCCCCCCTCCTCCTCCTCCCCTTCCCCTCACTTGCCTTTACCCCCACGGCTCCCCTGCTTTGGAAGGAGAGCTCTGCTTTGCGAAGGTACAGCTTGTTTTATTAACATCAAAAGCGCCCGTGGGAGACGGCAGTGATCAAATTCCCCTCTAATTAAAATGAACCTGGGTTGAGGATGTTGCGCTGTTTAATATGTACAGAACGGCGCTGATTGCACAAAGCGGCTCCTCCTTTTGTTGGCGAGGATAATGTGGGCCCTGCCGAGACGCTGACGTGGGTGGAATGAGCATACCTACGGAGCATCCTCGCGATCCGGGTGACGTCCTCATCGCTGATGTCAAACGTGGCCCGGTGGAGCGCGGGCCTCACCTCGCCTTTAATTTGGAGGGTGATTGATGGACCTGGAGGCGATGTTGCGACGCGTTCGGCTCCCGTCTAGGTTGCCTCCTCCGCCCTTTACCGAGCCCGCCGCCGTTTGGCAGCCCTTCCCTCGTCCTTGCCTCCCAGGACGACTCTAAACTTTCGCAGAGTTCAAGTTCACTTTGCACTTCTCCTCCTCGGCTCACGATGCGAGCATTTCCATAACGGGCGGCGTTTTGTTTGCAAAAGCTTTCCGCTCTTCGGGGTCAAAGACGGGGCACATTATTTACAGCACATACATGTGTTGGATTCAGTAACAGGCAGCGTATCTTAAAGGGATGCAAGCAGAGTATAGTTTCTTTTGTTTTGTCAAGCTAAATGAACATAAGAAGTCTCTAAGAGGTTGGCAGATGTTGTCGATCAGCATCAAGATCCTCAGTGATGAAAACGGCACTAAGAGTAAGAAGCCAGGACAAAAAGGCAGTGAAATTCAGTCTCTTAAAATATGTGAAAAAGTCCAATCTTTTTTTTTTAGTTCTTGCTTGTGAATAAATGTCTCTAAAGATAAGTCACTTTGGTTTTCGCTCACTTTACATTTAATATATCCTGGTAAAATTATAGCGTGATATATTGCAGATTAAAACAAACTTTTTAGCTACAATACTCAAACTTTATGACAGAAAATCTTATCCCTCAAACATTTCTTTTTTGTGTTTGGATCCTCTTGCTTTAAGATTCAGGTTTGGGGCTTTGGTTATGACGGCGCACGGTTTGCGGAGAGGTGAGATGAGGGATACAAATTCAATTTAGGCGTTTCTGCCGATCAATGCCAGCAATCCAACCTTGGATCTCAGGTTATGAATACCTGAGCAGATGTTTGATGTAACGCATACAGATGACACGAGCACTACAACTCCAGGTGCGCCTCTTCGGTTTGGTGATTTAGTTCACTGACAGATTGCTTATATTTAAATTTATGCTCACAAAACTTCTTCATGTTCAGAGTTAAGGGCATAGCGTGACCTTTGACCCCTCTACTGCAAGAACATAATGCTGCAATTAACGAGGGGTACCATGAACATATCATTTCATAGGGTATCTGACCTCACTTGTCTTTTATCCCATCAAAAAAAAATTCATCTCTGCAGAATTTGGAAAATCGGCAACATGATAACATAATGAGGTTTCTAAAAACAAACACTGTTTTTAAAAGTATTTCATATTTCAGGACAAATCATCAAATTCAAGTCAACAAATTTGAAAACTTTGCCAGCTCCACTGCTGAGATGTGAAAAAATCAGATACTGACACATCTAAAACTGTAATATGAATGAATAATGATTCAAAAGGTGCATGTTTACTTCTCTCACATCGTTTTCTGAGCAAGTTTTGCACGACTGATTCGATCAAAGGCCTTAAAAGCAGCTGAGAAATGCCCCATCATGGTAAACTTCCACCCCCAATCGCTGGCCAAGATTTCTTTTAAATGTCACGTGTGCAGATCTGCCGTTCACAGTTTGTAAAGCTCAAATCATCTGAATTTGTTAAGATAATGAAACCACCAGAACTCCTAACCTTCTGTAGGTGTATCATTACTTTTAATTTGATCTTTTATGACAGAAACTAGCGATGCTTTGATCAGACTCACAGATTGGGTGTCCTGCATCTGATTGGCAGTAAGTCATGATTTCAGGTCGTGGTCTTACCCCAGAATAGACATCCAGAGTCGTTTTGGAAGGAAAACTCTTCATTTGCGCTTGTGAACATTTGCTAAATGTGCAGCACATAATCAGCACACAGCACCACATTCAGCTCAGAGTGGATTCCTGCATGTCTGAATCGCAGGCTTTGCTTTTTTACAGCCGTCCCACCCTGCTGTCAGACTCTGGAGCAGGTAGCTTGCACTCCATTAAACAAACACTGTGGCCCCTCACTTTTATTTGACATTTTATTTGGCTGTGACAAACGAGCAGCAGTTGGATTATAACATAATTTGTCTCCTCTTTATTACCGGCACAAAGGACACCATTCATTAATTATTCTGCCGTTGCCGCTCAACACTAACTGGAAAGGTCCCTCTTTGGACAGATGGCGAGGACAATGTTATTTATATCAATCAGTCCAAAATGTTCAGCGAGGATTACTATTCCTTGGACCGCTTTGATTTATGTCTCTGCACCTCACCCCGTACCCAACCTCACCGGCTCCTGCAGGGACACTTTAATCGAATGGGAATTGAAAACAGACTTGTGAGGCAGGCAATGTGTTTCGGCATGTTTATTTATACATCTCGCTTATTTTTTTTCTCTCCCCCAACTCTTCTAAACTAAAGTTATTTTGCCGTTGTTTCTTTTCACAGAGGAAGTTTAACCTGCAAGATTGCATTACACAACATGAGCCAAAAGACAACTGACACTTCCTGATCGGTGTCTACCTGTTTAGTCAGTCAGGATCAGTCAGTCTTTTTATTTTTTTAGAAGGGAAACTGCACTTTTCGCATTAAAACTGCAGTCAAAATGCTGGTATCTGTTTGACATTATCAGCCAGGGGTGTCCAAGCCTTTCCAGGGCCCTGGGCAAGAAGCCCCCATCCCCAAATCAATTTAAAAAATGGATAAATATTCAAATAAAAGTGAAACTGTACCTGTTTTGTACAGAAATATGC
>JBAJHX010000011.1:10373918-10409205 GCA_037176925.1 Amniataba percoides | reverse complement strand
GTAAAGATCCCACTGTTATTTACAATTTTTTGCATCAACCATTATTGTTTTTTAGTGCATTCTTAGTGCAAACACTTGCATGTACATTTTTTTCTACCTCAGCATCTTGTTTTGATAAAAATTGACCTACTCCCTGCCTGATACCTCTCTATATTATGCTTGACCTTTGACAATTGGATCACTTGTAACCCCGTCATTCGAGGAGCTGCAGCTTCTCTCGTGGTTGCACTCGGCGTTCTCCGCAGAAGAGCGTCCTCTGAGGGAATGCAATCTAAAATGTAAATGCCGTCCATGCGACCGCTTCCAAATAAAGCCGCCGCTTCTCCCCCGCGTGCTGCTACGCCAAGCCGCCGCAGCCATTAAGGTGCAGCACAAAGACACATAAACCCTCTAACGTCGTATTCTTCTTAATTATATATGGAAGCCATTATATTCCCCAGACGGCCCGGTATATTTAAAGAAACCAGAGTCCTTCGAACACTTCTCCTCACAGGGATCTCATACTTAACAGGAGATCTGCTCTTAAGGGAGCCTCCTCTGGGTACGCAGGCTGGAAAGAGCCAATCACAGTCGCCGCGCCTCCACGCTGTGCCAACGCCGCCCCGACACTCTGGCTCATTACATATATTTGAAGAGCAACGTTTGCAGTTGTACATGCGTCGGAGCGGAGAGAGGTTTCCATGTTCAACATTCAAGACAGCAAAAAAAAAAAATCATATTAGAATTGCAAACATCCTTAAAATCTGATCAGTTTGAGGTGTTCATCGCTTTAAAATTCAAATTCTGTGTCTGCCTTCTGTGCTAAAGCCTCTACTAGCCAAATGATGGAAATAAATGCGAATAAAATGAGAATAAAACTTCTGTTGCCCTTGTTAAATCCTATTAGAAATCAGCAGAGACTTCACTCAAATACAAACTTTGTAGGAAGACAGGCACCGGAGGAAAGGTACGAAAACTCTCCTTGCAGCAGGAAGTGCCTCCACACCTCAGACTGTAATTAAAGGCGTCGCAGATCGGGGGGCTTTCAGCTGCATTAGCAAGCGTTTCCAGTGACAGGTAATAAAGCAGATCGGTTAATTGCAAATGAATGCACACGCCCCCGTTCCATTAGGCATAAATAATTTGGCCACTTGGGTATGTGCCTCCCAAATTACTTATTCTTTTTGTGTCTCAAATTACCTATTCTTTCTGATGTTGCCTTTAGTTGATTAGCGAGCTGAGCGCGACTAGCCATTGGCTTTTTCCAGGTTTTCAGCCTCTTTTCATATTTCATAAGGTGAAGGAGTGTTCAGATCGGGCTGTGAATTTGTTGTCGGGAGTTGTTTTTTTTGCTTTTGTTTGTGCACATGCACGGGGGCGAGCCACTTTCATTACTTGCACAGATGATAATTTATGCAGTTATTCCCAACTTTTGCATTTTTTGGCGCGATTCTGTGCGGGCTTCTCCTCTCACACCTTGTATAGCTTTTGCTCGGGGATGTTGGATGAATATTAAATCATGTTGCAGCGGGCTTATTGCTTTTGTTTTCATCTGATGCACACATATATAGCCAGTACATATAAAAGTACCATTTTTCACATTCATGAATGATTCATTGTCCTTGTATGTCTCTAATATACATAAACAAGACAAAGGGATATTTCTTACGGTTGGATCCAGCCGCTGATTGCCTGTGATCCTGGTGATCTCAGAGTTAAAGTTTATTCTTCTCTTGATCTCATTAGAAGTCGTTTTCTGGCTGCGAGAGTGAACTAAAAGACCTGTAAATGTAGAGCAAGATGGGTTGCTCATACATGCATATTATCATCTAACTCCCCTATGACATAATCAATTTTTAATTTCAAACAGCCCCATTTTCTGAAATTCATAGCATTTTTCCTACTGTTTCCTTTCTTACATATACATAAATGACTTGAGATGTTTAATGAGTTTCATTTTGGAAACTCTGTCCTTTTCTGCAGGCGGTTTTGTGCAGATTTCATGTTGCGTTAGAGCAAAAGAAGATATGAGTTTTGTCCTCCTTTGAGTTTTTTATCACTTGATTTCACAATGCGCAAATAGCTTAAAACAACCTGCAGGCATGGCAGGAAATTCTGAAGGCTGGAACACGCTCGTCCAGGCCGTGTGTCAGCAATGTGCATGGTTGTTATTCAGAGACGTTAGCGTTAGCTGTCTCCTCTGTTCTTGGATGGACGGCGGACACATTCTTTCTTTGCAGATTCGAACCAACTTTCCGAGGAGGAGTTGGATCGGCCGGCCCGCTTGTTTTCACACGCAGGGTGAAATTTCTTTGTGGACGTCTGCAGCTTGAATCTGCACGTCCTTTTCTGAGTAGATTAAGAGAGATGTTTGCATGTGTAGTTACAGAAATATAATGCGCTCTGCAGGTTAAATGTATTTTAATATAAATATAAACACAATCTTCATGTTTACTGTCCCATCAGCTGACTCTTGTTTATCAGATTAAGCAGATTTCTGTATTAGAGATTAAGAGAGTGAGTGGGTAAAATAACGCTTCATTTTATCGTTTGTTGTGTGTATTTCGCAAATGCAGCCCCACTCTAATGTCATACGGGTTCATTCATGCCATATGGGATGGAAATTAGAGATAAGAAGCTTTTCCATGTTTACAAGCTGACAGTGTTCACGCTGTGTGTACGATTATGAGGCCATTTGTCCCATGAGGGTTAACACTGTGATGAATCTGTGACCGTACAACACCATGTTCTTTAAACTTTGATTTTTCTTGATTGACAGCCTTTGGATTACTTGAAGAAACTATATTTTTAGAGTCTTTATATTATAGCTCACTGTTGGATGCTGACATGAACGATGTTGACATATTCATTTTCCTTTACCTTGTTTTGGACGGAGGATACCTGCATGTTAAACCACATTTTCTATAACATCCAGTGTTTCTCTTAACTAAAGAAGGAAAAGTGTTCACAAACAAAACATTTTTAATGAAATGTGATCGTAGTAAAGCTTTCTATGCAGATTTAATTTAATTTCCCCCCTAAAAATGCAGCGAGACTTTCACCAGTCAAACTCCCAGAAGGAGGTGTGATGGTGACCAGACCCCCCCTACACACACACACACACACACACACTCTCTCTCTCACCCCCTGCTGAGCGAGCCCGCATGTCGTCCCCAGGTTGCGACAGCCCTAATTAAAATGTCCTTCCTCATTATCATCGATTGCCCCGCGCATTTTGGAAAACAACTGCAGTGCTGAGCTCTGGCAGCGGCGGCAACGGCGGCCAAATATAGACATGTGACACTGGTCTTTAGCCCCGTCAGATGGTCCCGGTCCGACATGAGAGCGAGAAAAGTGGGGCAGCAGCCGAGTCTCCCCAGCGGACGCTGGACCACAGCTCACAAACACACACACATACACACTCACACACACACTCATAAGACCGCAGATGGCCGGTGCCCCATTCCAGGGTTCATCAGCCACAAGAAGAAGAAAAAACACACACAAGAAAAACAAACTTCCAGTCATTAATGGTATGATTTATTCATTAACAAGTGTGTGTTGTCGAGAAAGTTTCTCATTTGTACAATCTGTGGCAATATTTCTGTTTCTTCACTGGACGAGGCCGTCGTATCAGTTACTTACTTTTTCCGATAAAACATGTTCAATTATTAATTATGCTGAAATGCCCCATCTTAATGAGAGTATTTTTAAAAAAGAACTTCTCAGATTTATATCAGGGGCCAATTCTGAGTGTTAGATGAAGAGATTTGTACGTTTGAAGCTGTGACACCTTACAACTTAATTGGTAGCATAAAAAAAGGTACCGTTACCTCCTTATGTCCTTTGAAACTCATGAAGGACCAGTCTGACATATTATCTAATCCAGAGGTTACAGAGCAACATTAGGATTCATTTAGAGTCCATTTGTTTAATATAAGTCCAACTTTACCTCCAGTTTTTCATCTTGATACCAACTCTTTGTTTGTCAGCTGCTCGGTGCTGGACAGGTCGAGTACGGTGGGTTTTGTTGAGGGTTATTTTGCTCGTTTCTGCTGGAAATGTCACATATGAAAGCTCTGAGAAGCAAAATAATAAAGCTGTGGGCCAATATAATGAGCTGACAGTCGCTTAAAAGCTCCATAAAGAGAGTTGGATGAATCCCTTTCAAATTAAAGTGCTGTTTTTACATAAACAGTATTAATAAGTGCAGCTTTAATGCTCCTTGAGTTACAGTGTCCCGTAGTTGACCTTAAGTCATAGTTTTATCTAAAGACAGGAAAAAAGGCTCAATACTGCAACATGTTGCCATCAATCATTCATCAGCCAATGTGGGCACTGAAACACGTCAGCCAATCAATGATTCATGGGAACATATTGCCTTCCATGAACCTTTTCTCCTAATTTTGGATATTATTTCTAGCACCGAGCATGTCCTATAAGAAACAAGAAACGGGCAAACAACTCACCCGCTGCCCCTTTAAATGCTGCAGTGCATTTTTATAAATCGAGGCTTCAGGTTTTACCGCTCTTGACGGACAGATGGACGGACGAATGGACAGACTGAGCGAGGCAGACAGACATGCAGGCATGTCAGAGGAGGCACGCTGCCGGCTGGCGAGGCAGGAGAGAGGGAGCATCTGCTGGCGGGTTTGAGGAGCAGCCATGGCTTCTGTGAATCAGGAGCTCCCCCGACACCGGTGGCGGGCCAAGAAGGGCCACGGCGGTGCCAACGGGTCAGGGGAATCACAAACGGTTCAAAATATCATCACCTAAAAGGCTCGAAAGCATCTGAAGCTTCTTCTTCTGACGTTCACCAGGATACCTGCACGTAAAACTGAAGCCTGAGAGTCACCAAACAGCATCATTTAGAGGGAGGTGTGCTGTCAATCAAACTGTGCAAGCTGTAAACATGATGGATAACTCTGCTGCTGCCAGTTCCTCCTTTTCTCTTCACTCATTGTCAAATCTTACAAAGCAGATGGTAAATTTCATGCAGCAGAAAGGAGGACTAAACAGGAAGTGTTCAAAGCAGCAAAACCTTTATTACACCAGATGAATGCTGGATTATTAAAGGGTTAATCCACCCAAAACTCAAAACAATGGATAGCTAGTTATCAGATTAAAAGAAAAACCTCAAACATTTACCATCTTACACACAGAGGTATCTGACCAAGCATGTGTGTTGGGTTTTGTTTGTCAAAACCTCAAGATATTCATTATTGCGCTAAATATCATGGAGGTAAATTTGTCGCTTTGATGTTGAGTAAGTCGTCAACAAATCCCTTGTTTATTATTTTCTGCCATAAAAGTGATCATTTAGGTGAGCTGAATGAAAAAATTATTCAGAAACAGTCTGAAAATGAAAAAATATTCACAGATTGTTCTGACAGAGACAAAAATCATCCTCAAACTAGAAATAGAGGAGCTGAAAAGTGAGTTTTGAATCTCAGCAGGTGAAGTTTGGATCAATGACCCCCATCATCCTCCTCCTTTTGTCCTTCTGGGGGCAACAACAAATGTTTCATATTGCCCCCCTCCCCCCCCTTTTTTTTTTTTCCCACATGGGAGATAAAAAGAAAGCCTCTGAGGGCAGCACCACGGTCACACTCGTCCGAGCTCCACAAACCCGATTGCCGGAGTTTGCCCGAGTGCGTCTCCTCCTCCCTGCTGGTTATCTACGGAAAAGAGCAGGGGCGAGTTGTGTGTGTGCGGGGGGGTGATGAGGGGGGGTTTACCAAACACATCCGCGGCCCATTTGACCACAGGGGAGGCCTGTCAATGGCCCAGATAGTTCTGGTAATTTCTCAGCGTTGACTCTGCTGCTGCTGCTGTGTTTTACATATTCAGAGAGGGAATCGAATATGGAGGGAGATTGGGGGGTTTACGGGGCGGCTGGAGGGGTGGTGGTGTTTTTGGGGGGGGTCTCCCTTTGTTCTGGCGTGTGTGCGCCGGATCGCCGGGGCAAGGGGCCGCGTTCTCCTCCGACGGATACGCCTTGAAGTCGAGAAAGGCGTGAGGTATATTTGAAATACGGAGGAGAGAGGAAAAGAGGAAGTAAACAGGATTAGCCGTTATCAGCTGCGCTTGCACACACACAAACACACACTGTATATATTTGCAAGCGCACACACTGCAGGATTTGCAAATGAAACATGAATAAGTAAAGCAATAAAGCATTCTGGTGATTCGCAGGCCTCAGTCAGAGAAATATTACTCCGCTCGGACCATGTGGGCAAATAAGTGTTTTTCTTAATACAAGTAGTCGAGCATGATTCTGAATGGAATGATAATTGACCTAAATGCTCCTCTCCCGCGAAGCCGGTGACAGCGACTCGTGGCTCATAATGCCATGAAAGCGCGGGAGGCGAATATGAGGGAGGCGCCGAGGCTTCAATTGCAACCAAAGAGGCGATCAGTTAAAATAAGGAAATATGAAAAAAAATAAATAAGAAAGCGCGCTCGCCACTCAAAACGTCAAGAAAAATGCGTCTTTTTTTCCTCCCCCGCGGCGCCCTGAAGAATGAACGTGATTTTCTGAAACTTGTTTCTGCGTGTTTTTCTGAATATCAGATATCAGAGGGGCCGTTATTTTGAAAATCAAACCCCCGATACCACCTCCCTCCCTCCCCCTCTTTTCCAACCTCCCCCACAATACAAGCGGCGGATGGTGCTAATTTCAAAAACATCATCTCCTCCACCCCGAGTTCAGGAAGTTGATTTATAGACGGTGCTCGCGGAGTTAATTGCAGTGCGCGACACCAATCAGTCTTTGGGGAGATTTCTAAGGCGAGCGGGGATTAAATCGACCCCCAGCACAAACAAACAAACAAACAAACAAACATATTCATATCTCCCCATATTTATTTATCAATGTTTTAGATTGCGGCCTGCCTCCAAGATTGCCCCCTTTTTTTCTGCCGTAGATTCAATAAGTTGACAGAAACATTGTCAGCACCGGGGTGTCGCTTTATATCGACGCTGCCAACAAATCTGTCTTTGGGAAAATGGAAATGTATGTGTTAAGCACGCCCAAGTGATGCAACGCACACACACACACACACACACGCTCCCAGCACCCCTCCCTTGTTGGATCCTCGAGAGTTGCTCCTCCACAAAATGATCATCGTTGTGTTCGGAAGCATTCGTCTTGATTATAGAGACAGAAATGCTTTGATAATGATCTGCAGGAGACGGTCGTCAGAAGTTTGTCAAAAAACACTAAATGTCAAATCCCCGGCGGTGGTATCTAACTATCTGGTGGCGTGACACAGGCTGTCACGCACACACACACACACACACACACACACACACAAACACACACACACACACACAGAGCCTCCTCCCCTCCCAGACTTGGCCAATGAGACGTATGCCTCTTATTGCCTCCTTGCTGTATTGCACTGAGAGAGATGGAGTGGAGAGCATGCAGCTGCAGACCAACAACAGCAGTAACAGCGGTGTGTGTGTGTTTGTATGCATGTGTGTGTTGGGTCGTCTGACAACATGCATGTTCGAGGACACAAAAACACTGCGGGGAAACGGCGCGTTTGTTGCAAAGAGCTGTTTGTGTACCAAGTTGTTAGGATTGTTGAGCGAGTTTCTGCCGGAGTTCAGAAGTTCAGTTTTTCAGGAGCTCAGAGACAATAAATCAGTTTATTGTCTGGATGGTCAACATTAAGGACAGACAAGTGAGATAGTGGGATTTTATGCAACTTGAGTCTTGTTTCTGTAGTTTTTGGTTGTCATTTCTTGTGAACACAGTGATGCTGAATAAAGAAATAAACACAGATATGCAATTTCTTTGTTTAACCTTGAACCTTAAATGTGTGCAGCCTCTCACTGCCTCATGTTAAAAGGTCTCCAAGCAAAAAAAGCTAATTTCACCTTTCAAATAAGTTTGAGGTTTGAACATCTAACTAATAAAACCTCTTGAAATGTTTACAGATTTACACTTTACTACGATTTCTCTCTTTTTCTGTATTTTATGGAGTTAAAGAAGCAATTTCATGTTGCCTTATCCCTCTCTGAGAATAAAACAAGTTTGCATCTTTTTATTTTGTGTCTCTTTGTATTCTGTGTCTTGACATAAATCTTGTGTTGTGTTAATAGGAATGAATATGAGAGTAAAACTCTGGCCTTTTTCCATATTTAGGTCGCAAGATGACAGCTGAGTCCTTTCTGTGTGGCCAAACTCCATTTACTGATGAAGACTGTGTGACGTGTCTGAAAGCTCGAGAAAGTAAGTGAACCTCACTTTTCTTTTTTTTTTTTTTCTTTTTTTTAGTCAAATGCTAAAATCTCATCTTTTAATTGCATATTTAAAATTTAAGCCAATTTTCTTCCAGAAGTGTGTCAAAATAGAGATTTTTATACTTTTTTACTCTTCAGCAAAATGTATTAATATATTTTTGGTCAGTTCATTTCACCTTTTCTCATTTAAATCTCATTCAAATCCCTTCAGTCGCTTATCTTTGAAACTTTCGTCCCCTCTAAAACCCAGTTTGTGAAACGAATGATGCTCAATGCACCGTTTTTTAAATCCCGCCTCTTACTGCTTCTCCAACTGACCTTCAATTCATAATTAGGACTATCACATAATTGACAACTAAAAATACGATTTTAATTTAGTTAATGACCTCATGTTATTTCTGGGAAGGAATTTTGAATTTCGAAATCGTAATTGTCAATAAGATGTCAAATCTTCCAGTTTCTGCAACCAGAGAGAAGCAGAAAAGTGACACAGGGGCCCAGATTTCTACATTTTTACACGTTCAGAGCTCATTTTGCGGTAAAAGTACGACTCAATCAGCTTTTGTCCGCCTGCACAATCATTCTGTCACGCGCACGCCGCGTTGCAGCTTTATAATTTAAATGTTAATGACATCACAGGTTTCACTTCTTTAGGAAGAGTCGATCACGCTCATGAATGCCGACTGGCAGGTACTAAACGGTAAAGGAGAGGAATTCCTCTTTAAAATGCTAATGAGGGCTGAAATGTGTGTGTGTGAATGCACTCTGTATATGCATGAGCGCTTGTGTATGTATTTGCAGCCTCCAAATGAACTGCCAGCTTTCAATATGATTACACTGTGTGACCTTTTTAAAGGGACTGACATAATATGCAGGATTTAGTTCATTACTGAGCAACTTCGGGCTTTTATTTTTGACAAGTGAGATGCCAAGAGGAGGCCGGACACTCACTGATTGTTAATATTAAAACTTTAAAGTAGATTTCAGGAAGTTTTATAAGAATTATCTAAAATAATATCGAATACACGGTCAGTTTTCTCGCCGCTGCCGCCCCTCGTGTTGTTTTTTTTCTCTGCGTATGGCCGAAGCGGTGGCACCCGCCGCTTGCCGGCACCGCCACTGACAGCCTCCCCGGCTTCCCAGGGAGCAGGCAAACATCTTGAGCGGGCACAAACGTGGACCGACCCTCCCTTTGGCTGACGTCCAAACTCCGTCTCGCGTCTTCTGGGAGAACAAGAGGAGAAATGGAACAACTGGTTTTAATGAAACAATTACAAGACACTAATTATTATGTTAATGTTTTGCTACTATCATCAGCCACCGCTAACAGCCTCCTGCACCTAGAGGTTCAGAGCCTGCCGTGTGTGTGTGTGTGTGTGTGTTTGTGTGTGTGTGTTTTTTCTTTTCAGCTAGGTGGGAAGATGGACGTTTTTCAATAGGCAGCAGTGTGTACGGCAGGAATGTGTTGAAATGTAAAAAGGGCCACAAAGCGCCGGCTGTTGTCATTGAATGTCAGGTACATTAATTCCCATAATGCTCAGCGCAAATAAATTAGCAGCAGGGTTGCCAGTGATTCAAAGCCATCGGTTTTAGGTGTGTGTGTGTGTGTGTGTGTGGGAGGTGGAGGAGGAGGAGGGAGGGCTCAGGAGACAGGCCTGGAGGCGAGAACACACACATGAAGCACAAAACACACGCAAATAAACACATGCATCACACAGACGCATGAATACACACATGTAAACACATGCATCACGCGCTGCCTCCACACACACGATAAGCAGCAGTGCACCGAGGAGGACATTGTTAACACGGCGGCTGTGCATTAAAGGATAATTTCACCTTCCTGCAGGTTGTGGAAGGTAAAAAGTGTTTGATGGCGTGAGTCGCTAAATTACAACAGTAAAAGCTGCTCAGGAGCTTCTGAAAGACGTCACAGGTTGCATTTTTATCACGTTTTTGTTGGCAGTGAGACCATGAAAAAGATCTTTTTACTCTCCTCTGACAGGATATAATAATCTATGAAGGCAGATTTTTAAAAATAAGTTATTTAACAAGCAAAAATGCAGAATATTCTTCGGTTCCAGTCTAAAATGTGAAGATTTGTGTCTTTTCCCTTTTTTATATCATAAAACAAGAAATATCTGTGCTTTGTGGACTGTTTATCAGAACAACAATCAATCTGAAGATGCATTTTATCTCCTCACATTCAAAACACATCAATGCATCTTAAAATAATTGCTTTCTTCACCCACATTGTTCTATTACTGAGTCCTAAAAGCTGTTAAAACAGGTGAAAAATCAATTTCTTTTAATTTACTAAAAAAACAGCTGAAAAGGTTTTTTCAAAGTTGTCGCTGCACTACAATGAAAAGTTAAATCTAATTTTATAAACAACACGAAACTTCCAGTACCAAATTAAAATAGTTTGAGAAATTTCATTTTTTATCCCTTGGCAGTCTTGGTAAATCTCCACAGGGATCAAACAAACAATCATCTCAAAATGACCAAAAATCAATCTTAGAGAAGTATGAAAAAGTTATTTTGCAGTTTTGAATCGACCCTCTGATCGTAACGCTCGACTGTTATTTGTTCGTGCCCGTCATTGTGCGCCGTTTGTTGTCGTTGCTGCTTTCTCAGCCAGGTCTCCCTCTGAAATAAAGAGTTTTTTTATTCTCGGTGGGACTACCTGGCTGAATGATGGGTCAATGAAAGGAGCAACAATGTCCCAGACTGTCTGCCACAAGTCAGTGAAAGAGGTGATTCATGAACAGTGGGCACTAGGTCTTGGCTCGGACGCTTTGATTGAAACCTGTTTAGCAACAACTGCTAATTTCATTACATGGTGTCAGCGCACACTGAGCGGCTCCTAAAGGGCCTGCTTTGAACTCTCGGGGCCCAAACAATGACATGGGCCAGTCAGGGGGCCTGATGGGAGTGTGACGGGTCGGCGGTGGGAGGAAAAACAAAAAAACCTCCTCTCAAAAAAAAAAAAAAGAGGACGGAGTTTTTTCATAATGCTGAAGTCTGTCAAATATTTTGATATGTCCCACACACCATGGTGCAGCTCCTCCTGGGCTTTTTGCCTTTCAGCGGGAAAACAATTGACTTTCTTCACGATCAAGTCGTTTGCCTCCCCGCCTCCAGGCAAAACCTTTCATGAGGAGCCATGGCTTGCCGTTGCAGCTGTTCCGCTGGGGTTCTTCCCATGGACACCGGGGATAAAAACTCTTTGAGGAAGCCACTTCAGTTGTGTGGCCTTGCAGGTTTCTCTTTTTTTCTCTCTCTCTCTCTCATCCAAAACTTGGCTAGCAAGAAACTTTTTTTTCTTTGTTGGACCGGGTTTGATTTTTTTTTTTGTTGTTGTTGATTAACTGAGGCAATGATTAGTTTGGTCAGCTCATCATATATGCATATAAAATCTTTGTACACTTAAAAAATAGATTACACTTTGATGATTTCCTTGGTGTCTTATCTTTTCTACAAATTTACTACTTTTTTAACACTTGAATATCGGTTTTATGATATGATGCGCGACTTTCGTGACCATCTGCGTTGCCCACAAGATCAATAATCACCTGAAACACATGCCGCATCCTGTTTACTGCCCTCTAGTGGATAATCAGTGCAATGCAGGAAGTAGAGCTCCTTGTAGTGACTCATGTTGCATATTAAGCTACTTATTTAGCTAATTTTAAGAAAGTTCTGGGAAGATTTAGAGTTGTACATTGAAGCTTTGCTGGATTTTACACAGCACATAATTATGAAAGAAGTGGTGTACTTTATTTTGTCATAATATAACATCAGATATGATAACAGCGGTTATAATGGTTCATAATCTTTATTATTTTAATGTCATACAATCCTAATTATGTCATTTAATATACTTATTACGTATAAGAAAGCTACAAACAAACTGCGTGATGGAATAGTTAAAATAGATTAAAATCTATCAAATGCGTGTGTGTTACTTTGATCTATTTTTAATATACATGCATGCAATGTAAATAATGTTAACAATACTTTATAATGGAAAACGGTAAATGAATATGCAATTCAACTTTCTTCTTTCAAAAAATCCCAGTTGAGGTGAATAAATCACCATGAAAGTCAAACTTGTCATATATGATGTAAACACAAAATCATACATGCAAATTTAAATTACTTGAATTTCTTTTTATTCTGTTCAGTAAACCCCTCATTTTAAGATAACCACTTCATGATGCAGACAAAATGGCAACTTCAAGACACAAAAGACACAAATAGTGAGATTTTCCATGTTAAGATAAAAAAATACACTGACTGATTTGTTAAGATGGACATTTTTTGCAGCGTGCACAACGTTTTGCAGCGTGTGATCATCCTCTCTCCCAGAATAAGAAACAGCCGACTTCCAGAACATGCACCATGAAGGTAACTTTGTAAAGTTCACTGCGGATAGAGGAGGCGTATGAATATTCATGAAAAATTACCCGAGCTCGCTGTGCCTGATAGCGGGCCCTTTTCTGCCGCAGTATTAGGCCTGTAAAAGAGATGAAAGGCTCGCGAACCATCCCCACTTCCTTGGCCTTATACTGGGACACAATGGCCAACCAGCCGCTCAATTAGTCTGCCATCTTAGACTGACTGTTTGACAGGTCTAGCTAATTGTTAATCCCGCCATAACTGTTGCTCAGAGTAATTAATCATGTAACAAAAGGGGCTCTCAGTGAGGCAACCCCACCAGTGCGGATGTGTGTCAAACCAGGAGGCGAGAGCTGGGGGGAAAAGCAGCGGTAAAGGTTGTTCAATTTACAGCTGAGGTTGATCAACAAATATTTAATCTTCATTTGTGGCACCTTAGCGTCCATGTCGCGTTGTTTTTTTCCGCGGATGTAAACCGGTGCGTGCGTGAGATCCTCCCCGGCTTATGTAAATGCGTCTCCGTGTGAGCCCCACAGGAACGAGATCCAGGGGTCAAGGACCATTCATCATGAGATGGAGTGTCATTTTCTCCACTTCATACGCAGGCAGCTGCTTAAGAGGAGGAAGAGAAAAGGAGGTATTCTTTGAGGGGGGAAAGAAAAGGCAGAGCCAAGCACAATCCATGCTTCAGAGAGGAGATTGTGGGGAGGTAAGGGGGGGTTGAATAGGAACACAAGGTGCCACTGTGTCAGAATTCAAATGTGAGCACAACCGGTGATGTCATTCACCTCCCCAACCCCACCTCGAGTCATAAGACGAGCAGCATTCCTGGGAACGGGAAACGGACACAAAGAGCCACCGTGTTTTGCCGTTTTGCAGCACTGACTCATTTCGTTGTGACCCATAAGTGATTTTTTTTTTTTTTTTTTCCCTCGGTGTGTCCAAATGATGATTAATATCTGTTTTCTATCTCAGTGCCGAATGGTCGCGGCGGCAAACAAGAGCACCTCTTGTTCAGATGAAAAAAGGAATTCAAGGCTCCCAGGCTATGGGATCTCATAAAGGCCAAATTGGATAATTTGAGGGAAAATGGACAGAGGTCATATCTCATCTCCATCTTTTCTTTCTTTCTTTTTCTTTTTTTGAGATTTAAAGATAGTCACGCGATAGATTTGGTGTCCATGTAAAGGTCACGGACCTTTCTGGGCTTCCAAGGAGTCATTAAAAGTTGTTTTTTTCTTAACACTTTTTCTGACTATAAGAGATCAAACTGCTGGACCGACAAAAAAATTAGGAGGCCGATGGCTCACCTCATCATCCATCCATAATCACCTCTTGAAAGTCTTCTCAGTTCCCCCACACAGCACCGGACCTCATTTTCCCTTCGTGAATAACAATCAGCTGACAAGAGCGTTATTGCTCCGCCGAAAGGGAGGAAAACCTGACGATTTGAGCAACAAAACAAAAGCCTCTGGGGAGCCACTGGCTATCCCGCCGGTCGACCCACCTCCACCGCCCCCGTTGCAGGACCAAAGCTCAATACCACACACAAAAACCTGCAGACAATAAACAGAAACAGTAGGAATCCTTCCCTAATTTGACTTGCTCCACAGGTGGTCACCAGCTGCTTGCGAACAGGTTACTCGGGGGCCCCAACGGAGGAGCAGGGATTTTCATTTTAAGTGGAACAATGGGCAACCGCTCAGGTCCCAAAACCAGGAGGTCGTTTCTTTCTCTTCCCTTTTTGCATTTTTTTTTTATTTGGCAGTGCCTGGAGGTAAGTAGCAGCTCCACGGCAGCAGACAGTGAGGGCTTTTGTCTCTACGTCTGTGCACCAAGATGGGGGCTATCAGAAATTCCCCCTGTCTTAGTTCACATGATTCAATGAGAGGCCTGTGTGTCAGTCTGAGGACTGTTCTTTTTTTTGTCTATTCATGTCGTACACCGGAGGGAAAGACCCGGCTACGCTGACGGCTGGAGGCCTGCTTTTACTCATCCAACGAGACAACAAACTCTGCAGAACTCAGAATTCATTTAACTCATAATTACACAGCTCTTTATGCAGAGCGGTGCCACAGTGTTTGAAAGGAGCAATGGTCATCCACTTATAATCCTTGAAATCCCTTGAATATGCTACCATACCTCAGTAGATTAATCGTATTACCTCTATGGCAACTACCAAAGAAGCAGATAAACGGATAAAAACATGCTTTTGTCTCCGGGCGCTGGCACATGGTCAGATTCAAGGAACTTGTCCTCAACACAAATGAAAGATGAATCTAAGTAGAAGATGTCGTGCAGGCAGAAGGGCTTTTCCAATAATCCTCTGACCAGTCTTGTGAATGGAAAAACCAACTGCGGCCCTGAGGCAGAAACAGACACCTGACCACCCAATACGAGGAAGCGAGCACATGTCGTAATGTGAGTCGAAGATGAAACAACTCTCTGGAGGCATACGGGACAGTCTGCATAAATACAGAAAGAAATCCTGTTAAAGAAAGAAAAATGCATCAAAATAAAATTTTTCAAAATTTAAATCCAAAGGAAAAAGTGCACAGCATTAAAGACTTTATTAAGTTATGGAGTTAATCTAAGACATTAAACTCTACTGGCGACCACTGGGATTGCAACACCATCAGATCTCTGGCATGTGGATGAAAATGAATAACAATTTTCTTTATGCAAATGGAGGATGATATTGTCCAAAATTACAGGGAGAATTGTTGAATTTGTCATTGAAATAGCCTTGGAAAGAAACAGTTTTTCCTGGCAAAAGCAGAAACGGTGGTTGCTGGCACGCGGCGCCTCCATTGGACTCTAATGTCCATTCTGCTTGGTTTAGAACAGAGTTTCTGTCTAATCAAACCACACATCTTCCAAAAGTGAAATAAAAGAGCAACGACTTCATTTGAATCTGAGTCACTTCATTCATCTGCAACGGTCCCCCAAGAAAAACTGAAACTAGTTTTTTGTCACCTTGGAACCAAATTTCATGTGAAAACAGCAGCGAAGAACAGCTGGAGGCCAAAAGCTACCCTGAAAATGATACAGAGCCTCAGTCTGATGGAAATTCAGGTTTATAAGATTGTGCAATTAGGGTTTATTGGTGAAAGTCATTTTCCAAAAAACTCTATGAGAGGAAGTCTGAAAATATAATTGTCCTAAAATTATGTTTTCATTGTTCTTCACATTCATTTAAATTTGGATTCTAGTCTGAAAATCTGAGAAGTCTTGATCTCATGTAAAATATTTGGTATCTTCAGAAAATTTCTTGACTACAAGTTTTTAGTGCTTTAAACAATGCTTGACCGTCAAACAGGAGCTTCTAAATCCCAAAAGATCTGTGGGGTTGAACAAGTTAATTATTAAGATGTGATCCTCCATGAAGCCGTCAAATTAGCTGCATGAGTCACAAGCAAGTCACATGAAATGACTAAAAGTGCCGAGACTAAACGTAAAGGAATTCTGCTTATTGCCTGTAAGCACATGAGTTTTACCACCTATTAAGTGATGCATTTGTCAAGTCGTTTTATTATTTTTCATCCGTCCCTCAGAGTTCATTCAGGGCTGCAGCTGATGAGCCGTGGCGGCGGCGTGCCGTCCCTCAGGGTCACCTTAAACCGCGGTCAGGCCGCTCAGCCTCTCCTCTCAGCGCCCTAAAATAAAACTTTCATCTCCCTCGTCATCGCATCCCGAACTTGCCCCCACGTCCCTTCATTTAAATTCACACAGCTGATGTTTGTTGTGAACAGGCGCTGTCAGAGAGGATAAAGAAAGGTTACCTGGTGGCTGAGAGCGAGACGCTTTACACCAGCAGATTTATCCGCACTGATGTTTTGATGTCACCACCGGCTCCTCCGGGCGCTTTGCTGTTGTAACGAACCAAACCCCAATCAAATCTTTGAAGTAGTCATGTATGCATAAGCGCCGTCTACCTTAATGCTAAATAATTAGCAAGCCAGCGCGCGGCTCACTGGGATTGCTACCTCAGGGCTAAACTTGCTTTTCCTGCTTTGATCATTACGTTAATTAAATCTGGCTCCCTTGACAGGTCGGGGCTAAAAAACAGGTAGGTGTCATAGGCACCTCGGCGGAGACAGAAGCACCTGGTGTGTGTGAGCGCTCCAGCTGTCAGCGGCGATGCCTTAAGAGTCAGACGGCGGTGGCGTTAATTCGAACCGATGTCCCAAAAGGGGAGGGGAGGGGGACGACTCAATTGTAAGACACCCCGATTCTCCGGTCTGGAGGCGGGCGAGGCTGCATCTTTGCGGCAGCTTTGGCCAGAGGAGGAAAGAAGTCATGTTGTCAGACCTCAGTGTCAGCTCGCGTCATAACCAGTGCCTGGGGGACAAATTAGAAGTGTGTTTCAAGAGATGTGTCAAAAGTGTTCTCGGTCCACATCACAGCAGAGAAATCGTGCAAAGAGGGACCTAAACCAAAGACAAACGCCAAGGGCAGTCAGAGGAGGGACTCACCTATCATTTATTTAAATCAAAATGGCTCCAAACGATGAATAATTACACAACTGTGCATTCATGTGTGGTCTTTTAATGTAATTATTCATGTAGAGCTTTTACAGGAGGTCAAACTGTAAGCACCTCATGAAGAAAAAGGACCAAAGCCTCCAGTCAGTAATCATTGTTAGGGTACAAAACCTGAAGGTCAAAGGTCACAGGGGTTGTGGGTTTGGTTTTAGAAGTCACCTGAGATCCAAAGTGATATGTTTGCTTTATTTCTTTTAATTACTGACCTTAACTTCGTCAGGCTAATATTACATATTTTACACACTGACTCGCTCCCTGCTTGCAACACAATACTCACCTTTATGCAGCCGCTTGGCACAGTCAAAGAGAGAAAAAGCTCAATTCTTAATATATTGCATTTCAAAAGAACCGGGTCAAACTCGAAGCTTCCTACAACGAAATGGCGCAAACCCAGCGGGTCCAGAGAAAGTATCAGGTTTTAGTTCAGGGAGTGAAACTCTACAAAGAGCCGGCTGCTGCACAGCGAGAGTTTAAGGCGACCTAGATGAATGTATCTCCATTTTTATCACCTCCGAGCTCATCTGGAACATGACAGCTCGAAAGAGGACGCCGTTTTTTCACCAAATCACATTCAGTGAAACAGCAGGAAGAGAAGACAACTGAAGGAGATTCAAATATGTTAAATCCTCTGTGCTGCAGATGAAGGTGCATCCATCCAAAACCTCTGATTGTTAATATTTCAAGTCTGGAAAAACATTAAAACGCCATTTCAGGAAGTATTTATCGTCCCTTAACCCTTCTGCTCAGACTGGAAGTGGGTCTCTCCTCGACAGAAGCAGACGGGCAGAAAAATCTCCCCGTCCACGATGGAAATAAGGCAAATGACATTAATTTCATGTGAAATAATCTAGATTGTGTTTGTTGGATCAACTCGAATTCAAAAGCGACTTTTTTTCTGCCTGAGCCCAGCGGCCTTTCCTCCACATCCTCATCCAGCGCCCCACACCACAGAGCGTTCAGTAGTAATTAGTGTCTTCAATATGTTTAACCATCCCACATACCTGTTTAATCAAACCGTTTTCTGGGCATGTATTCAACCTTCAAAGGCAGCGTTTGAAAAGGACTCGGAAAACACAAAAGCGAGTCGTCTGTGAAGCTCCTTTTGATCTAGATCATTAACGTTTTGGAATCAGAAGTTGACATAAGGCCCGGTTTTGTTGCCGCACTCCTGGATCCGTTTCTGTGCGGTGGAAGTTGAAGATGTTTGGAAAATTGCTCCGATTATAGTGTTCATGTGCCATTTGATACCGGTTCCAAGAACAAGGGGAGCTTCAGCCAAACCAGACTACACCAATAAGAGCTGGCGGAACTGGCCGTCCTTTCATAGACCACATGGTCTCTTTACCGAGTGGACACATTTTATTATCATGGTAATCGACTTTGTAATTTCGGTGTGAACAGCCCCACCCTGCTCCGTTTACAATGGAGAGATCTCAACATCAATTAAAGCAGAGTGTATCAAGGAACAATGCTTTACTAGAAAGGACAAATGAAATGGACTATTTGAAAGGCTACAGGTTTGCTCATCAAAGGCGTCATATTTCAGAGTAAATGTGTCAATAATCGTTGCTGTTCAGCTGTTTTACCTTCCTGTTTTGCAGGAGCGGCTCATTAAAGCTCAGATAAATCCTTCACTGTGCTGATTCAACTTGTAAAACCTGCTTTCCGCCAACATACATTAGCTCAAGGTTTGGCCGTACGCATCAAAGACTGTTTTCGATCGTGGAAAAGTTGTTCATCGCTCTCCAACGGGAACATCAATTGGTGACACAATACGTTCTTGGACTTAGCGAAGGCGGTTCAGACGGAGGGACGGGCCTCCCGCACTGAAGCTCACTCCATCTCCAAACCTTTTCAACGCGAGCCCGTCCTCGCCCAGCCGTCTTTGAGACCGACTCCTGCATCAAAATCAGAAAAGTGCTCATCATCACATCAACCAGCTCCCCCTCGTCTATTTCTGGATCTCTCCTCGAGCCTCGACGGCGGCGGCGACGCCTGCGCCCACGGGCACCATTTCTGAAAAATCACAAGAAATTCATTTCCTCCCTGGATGGAAAATAACAAAGGCATTCCTCATGACAGGCCCCTCTTCCTGTCATCTGCAGGCCACAAGTCAAC
This sequence comes from Amniataba percoides, assembly GCA_037176925.1. Classification (NCBI taxonomy): domain Eukaryota; kingdom Metazoa; phylum Chordata; class Actinopteri; order Centrarchiformes; family Terapontidae; genus Amniataba; species Amniataba percoides. The sequence goes on along the minus strand of JBAJHX010000011.1, from coordinate 10,389,910 downwards.
TCATCTATTAATAGAAACCTCCTCCTCTCTCCGTCTTTATCAAAACCAGACTGCAGAACTCTCATCAGGTGATTCGATTAACAAATTACAGTCTGTGAGGAGTTTAGGCAAGGTAAAAACAGCAGGAGAGATACTGTACAGTGTGTTTTTTGGGGGGGATATGCAGGAGTACACATCATTAAATATTCGGTTTGATTACTCTTTACTCGGTAGCAGATTTCTGACCTAGTTCAGAGTAATTAGGTTTGCACTGTTCAGCCACTTTAGTAAACAAGGATATTTTCCTGGTGAGATAACTTCGCAGCAGCTCTCGATACGTCGGCACGGCGCCTCAGCGGGGATTATCTTCAATCTGAAGGAGATACCTATCTGTTATGTTGATATTTCTGCTTTAATAACTGCAGCGTGTCCCACCGGAAACAGCACAGAAAGAGCTCGGTGTGCTCACATTTCGATGGCATGTTTTCAGTGTCTTTCAGTGCCGCTCGTACCGCGCATGCTTCAACGTGCTGCAGTCTGCTTTATGTGATGGAGCAGGAGCGGCGTTTGGTTCATTTTAACTCCAATTTAGCTGCTTCATTTCAAAAACCTAAATGATAAACACTGGCTAAATGTTTAATTACATTAAAAATATCTTTTCTTTTCTAGCACCGAACGATGCAGATGGCTTTTATTTCTACAGGTTTTGAGATACTGCTATCAAAAGACATATTTTATTAGTACATAGTTGTTTCAGAAATTCCCTTCGTCTCAATTGTAATATGGCTGATCTTTTAGAGTTATATAGTGTGTGTACATTGTGGACAATCAATGCATGCAGGTGTGTATTTCTGTTAAACGATAGACCGCCACTCCCTCGTCCTACCCAATGTAAACACACACGAACGCGACAAAGTCTGTGCTGCGAGACGCTGCAGTACATCCGTCACCCATCAGCGAGCGTGTGCAAACTCTCCGGCAGACAGACGCTCGGTCGGTCCATCGCAACAGTCGATCGTTCACTAATATCTCGGGGCATCAGCAGCTATTCCAGAAGCAGAACTAACAAGTTAAGCCCAAACATTGGGTTTGCACGCCGTTGGGGTGGGGGGGGGGTTATGAATGTGTGTGTGTGTGTGTGTGTGTGTGTGTGAAGGGGGGGCATGCATACATCAAACAGAGACGGTCAGTCAATATTGGGGTATGGAGAATCAACACGCTTTTTTAAAGGAGAGGCTTATGCTCAAACATCACAGTGCCAGTTGCTGGGCCCGAGCATTTCCCGAGGCCCGGATCGCCATTTCTCATTTGTTGCATTAGCAGGAAAGACGGCGTACAAATAAAATTTCCCTGAGCAAGGGAAGTATCTTTGCATACAAAACAAGGCCGTGTGTAATTTTCAACGGGGCGAGAGGGGAAATAACCTCCATCAGTCGGCAAAACACATTTAGGAAATTAGCATTTTTGAAATAGTATGTTTTAAGAGCCAAACAGTTTTCCTGATAAGAGAATGAGTAGTGGGGGGGTTAGAGGTTAGAGACAGACATGAAGAAGGTGGAATTTGCCGCATAATTAGATTATTTGGATGGTTTTCATTTACCTCTCGCAGTTTGACTTCACCTGGGGGCTTTTCTCTCCTTGCCTTCACAGAAAAAGCTTCAATTTCACCATTTTCCCCCCTCCTTATCTCACCTGAAGTGAAAGTGTGGACATTTATGAATTAAGTGTGTCTCATTAGGTGTAAATCTGGGAGCACGCTTGGCAGCTTGTGCCATTCAGCACTAAGGAGAAGAATAAAATGTCTTGTCAAGTCATTTTGGCCCCCAAAAAAACAGACTCTACTTTTACTAACACTTCATTTTTAGAAGCCCAGTTGAGCTTTATTGGCCATTCTCCGACGCGCAAACACACACAAACAGCCATTCCTCTTCAAAATATTAGAGTCTGTGCTGATTGCCACCACCTGCGTTATCACACAGGCTACTAAACAGATGCGGGAGAACGACTTCGGCGTAGAAATCACAGCTGAGACGTGGCGTGAAATCTGGCAAAAGGCTATAAGAATCTGTTTGAGCAGCGGCACAGCGAGGAATTCAGCACAAATGTTTGAAGACGTGAAAAAAAATCCAGTCTGTGCCCCTCAAAATGTAAGATGACAGAAGACACCTCCAACCACTGCATGAGTCCCGGCCACAAAACAGCACACTGCTGCTCAAATATAGTGCGATGGCCGCGTGTATTTTTGGCGTCAGTGTAATGTGAACCCCATGTTCTCAATTTCTCAGTCTTTATGGGAAGATGCATGATGAAAGATTTACAAGGCTGTTTGTCAGATGTGTGAATCCTTCACCAACAGGACATCACAATCATACGAAACTGGAGCATTTTTGTCCCTTTGAAACATTTCTTATATCTTTAATGACATCTTGGCACAGAATAAGTCAGTAATCTAGTAATGTCAGTGTTTCATATCTTTTTTTACATCTATGTGTGAGAGGTCAGACTGTCAATCTATTTAACCAATATACTTGCACATGACCACTTATACTTGAATATTTTCTTCATGAAAGTAAACAAAATCTCACAACCCAAGTGCAGAATCTGTAATAAGTTGGCACAAACCCACATTGTTGTGGCTTCACTTTGAAATATAGTCTTTTGAAATGGCACTGAAAGAGTTGTACAGTTTGTATTAGTTGTGCTAAAACTTGTTCTTCGAGACATGAGATGTCTCTGGGTGATGTATAAAGAAAGATTTCTCACATTTCTGTATGCATGCTTTGTTGAAAATATACAAAATCTGACTTTTCAAATGAAAAATTACTGTCTTACAAACTATTTTATGAAAATATATCACTGAATAATCTGAATAATCAGGCTGAATTTTGTTAAAAAGTTCCTCATAATATTACACATAACCATTATTTTCACACCATTTCATGTTAAAAACCATCATAACCTTTGACCTGCATTTTGGGATGCGTCATAAGATACTTCTGTTATGTTGAAAAGTGATGAAAAAGGTAGAGTTTAGCTTAAAATGCGGTTAAACGTGATATCTTATTGTATACTAAAGACCTTCTGTCAATTATCTAATGAGAGAAAAGATAATATATTCAAAACCGTAGTGCAGAAAATTCAGAGATGTTCTTCAGTTTATTTTATTTTTAATTTTGTGTCACATTTGCATTCAGGTGTGCAGGAAAATAAAATAAAATAAGTGAATCTTCTTCAGCAGATTCACGCCAGTTCGAGCTTCGCTGCCCGTTTGAAAAGCAACACACTGCCATCAATGCAACACTCTCCCTCCACCTCTCCCTCTTGTCATGCCAAATTGTGTTTTACAGCATCTGTTCATTATAGATGGCCGACATGATGGATATGGTCATAATATTAATGTAAGACTGACACAGCAGAGACATGAATCATGGCCGACTTTATTTCAAAGCCGGCGTTTCATTGGCCCGCCACTAAAAAGTGATATATAAATGTCAGCGAATGGCAGCCGTAAAGCATTATGAAGTACATTTGATGGTGCATTTTCACTGTTATCAACCCGCTGTTATTTACTAATGTGTCTTCTTCATGTGACAGCTGCTGTGGACGTCCATGTCGGTGTCATTTGTAGATTGTGCGTTTAAAGAGACTCTACCTTTTGTCTTCTTCAGGTGCTGGTTCAGTCGTGAGATGATTAAAAGGTAAAAATGCGCAGAGAAAGGATGTTCTCATATGTGCTGTTCGCCTTTGGGTATGGAAGTCCAGGAAGGACTTTAAATTGAAAGCATTCAATCAAATGGAAATTTCATTTCCCATATGTGTGTATGATGTATGACAGGGGGTCATTATTCTTTTCAAACCGTGAATTAATTGCTGTTTATTTTTATTTTCAAACGCAGGTGAAAAATGGTTTTTAAAAATTCAAGAAGCTTTTTGTAATCACTGTACTTTAACTATTATTTGACTAATTTTTCCTCCATTTTTCTCATCTCTTTTTTTATTAGAACCACATTTGACAAGATATGCTCATTTAAAAAAAGATATAATTGACTGAAAATACAATATTACAAATATATGGGGACTCCCTGGTCACCGTATACTCGTACCAATAAAAAGGAAGCACGATTTTTTAAAAATATGTATTTATTAGGTGAAATATAACATAAAACACACATGCTGAGTTGTACATTTGTCTGAACAAAAAGAAAAATCCAGTTACACATTCATCACTTATAAACTGCCAATAGCAATTAATTTACATTTGATTTGTGTTAAAGTAATCACATAATTCAAACTCAAAAGCTGAGTTTGATTTTCTTTTTTCATGTACTACACATTCTTAATCTGAAGCAAATGAGGTGAATAAAAAAATTGGGATTCAACATCATTGTTTATTTGAAATGGCAAGATTTTGCACTGACTGAGCTTCACATCAAACTCCAGTTTTATTCGAAGTTTGGCAGCAACAATGTTTTTTCACACATGCTAATGAAAAATGAAAAGCGGCGTGCAGAATATTTATTTTTGCTATACATCACGCGCTCACATTTGCAAAAGAAATTTCTGTTGGATATAATGATTTGAGTTGGCTCGTGTCACTTCTGGGCTTCCGTATTAAGCTGTCAGCGGAAGGAAAAGATAGATGTTTCATAAACTAAAGCGTGATGGCCTAATTGTTTGATTTAGCGTCAATGTCACATTGAGTTTCTGCGTGATGGAAGATGTTGATGTTTTCAGTGCTGCAGATTTTTAAGTTAGAAAACACAGATGCTGATAGATGTTTGGGGGCCGTAAGAGTCGATTTTTCGACACTTTAACTTTTCTGAAATATCAAGCAGCAGATCAAACCTGTTTATGTTTCTGTGTGGAGATGTTTCAGCAGCTTCAGTCCCAATATTTGACTTTTTTTTTTAATCAATACCTTCAGGCTCACTTTGCACCTTTGCTAATGTGCACAGATTCTGAGCAGTAAACAGTCTGCAACACCTTCTCCATAGCAAATAACTCGAAAAGCTTCTGAAACTTCTGCTTTCAGAGCAAATAAGTGCAGATAAAGATGATGTGTTTGTAATTTTAGGTAATGTAATCTTCTGAAAGTAATCAGATTCCACTGCTGTTTCATTATGCAGTTATTTTTATTTATTGTCACCAATTAATCCAAAAATTGATTATGCAGAGACTTTGTCATTTATGCTTCATGTGAAAGTAACCAGAGGGCAAACAGCAGCTAAAGGAAAGAAAAAGATGTGTTAAAAATAGAGGCGACGTCTCACTTTCTTCACATATTTTCCTAAATCATCATTTAATTGTTTAAAATAACAGCTGAAATTATTTGTCACTAATCGATTAAATCAACAGAAACTTTACGGCTTTATATTCTGATTCTGATGAGAAATTATTCCTGTAAGTTCATTGTTTGGCAAGAAATCAGACTTTTTTTCTGCTTTATGTTGCTGTAAATTGAATTCTCGGGGTTTCGAATGTCGGTCACACACAACAAATAAACCATTGGAGACATTTTCTAAACTAAACAATTAAGCAATTCAGCGCTGTTGTCGCTGCCATTAACCCCAAAGAGGTTCGATAATCTGCGATCCCGAGATCCTCGGCGACAGTGTGGTCAAAACTCAAGACGGCTCTCCGCCTTCGTGTAACGACAGATCGCCAGGGAATCACTGAGCACATGTAAGGGAGAGACACGGAGGCGACACCATCGCAAAATGGAAACCAGATGCATCTCAAAAACCCCTTTTATTGGCTCCGGAGAATCTTTATCAAGCTTTACATACATCACAGCACCTATTTCTTCTCATTTTATCTGCACAGATGCATAAAAGACAAATGCAAGACTCTTGGTAGTAAGAGTAGTTTGGAAAAATGCAACACAAGATGCATTTTTCAACCACATTTTCAGGCCTTTGAAACTCTCAGGTAGCTCAGATGGAGATCTTGAGGAGGATTTGGAAGCTAAAGGAACAAAAATAGAAAGAGAAACACAGAAACCAGAAACACAAATGCACAAAATTATGCAACGACAACTGAGGGGGAACTGCAGCGAATTAAAACAGCCGTTCTCTTTAGGATTTCATTCAGCAGATTGGACGCGACGGCTCCGAATCGCCATTCAAAAAAAAAAAAAGGGCTCCGGCTCAGCCTGCGATTGGCCGCCCCGTCCGTGACGCTGCGAATTGGCTGAAGGTTCGTGTCAGTTAATGGCATAATCACTGCAACTTAAGTGGTCAAGTGGCCTGTTAGATATGTATGTGTGTATGTGTGTGTGTGTGGGAGAACAAATTCCCATCCTGCATCACTCGCCTGGATTCCCTCCGTCGTGTTGCTGATGAAAACAATCTTCATCTAATATTTTTCCACGACATCAAGTAATGTAAATTACGACGGGGTGTTGGTATGTAGTCTGTAATTACACACCACCTCCCTCCCCTCCCCCTCCTCTCCCTCCTCCTCCTCTTCTTCTTCTTCTTCCTCATTTCGGAGGTTCTCGGGCCTCGATCTGCTCTGCCTCCTCCACCTCCAGCTCTCTCTCTCTCTCTCTCTCTCTCTCTCTCTCCCCCCGCTCGGCTCCGCGGCTGCCTCCAGCTCGTCCCTGTTTGAAAGACGACTGCTGCACCCTACAGTTTAAAATCCGTCTCTCACCGCGCCTGCAAACACAGCTCAGCCTCTGTTCCTCAAAAAAATGACCACCGTTGTTGACCGCTCGTTAAATATCAGCAAAAAAAAAAACCTCCTGACTTTCTTATTAGATGATTTTTAGTGTTTTTAGTAAACTTCTTTCAAACTGTAATGAATGAATAAAGAGTTTCACTGTTATTCTGCAGCTTTAAAGTGCTTCCAACTCTTAAATAATTTCACCAGTCTGGTTTCAGTGGAGACTTTTAGTGTCCTGTGATGGTCTAAATGAAATATCAAAGGCTCTTCTCCCTTAATGAGGGGAATATTCTCGGGGTAAACTGCGAATATTTGGAATATTTTGGCACAGCGATCAAATTGAACAGTGCTGAACTTTTGCACAAAATATGGACTAATATTGGAATCATAATTCGGCGCCTCAAAAGCTCATTTTAGCTGAAATCTAATATAAATGTTGTGCTTTTCCTCCATTCATGATAAGTGAATCGTTAATGTTCTGGTGTCAAATACTCATGAATTGTGTTTTCTAATAAAGTTTTTTTTTTTTCCTGTCTTCCAAGTGAGACACAGCCATAAATGCCCAATTTCTGCATACATACTGGATGCATAATAGTGTTGCATAATTTAAGGAAATCATACAGATTAATTCAAATTCCCAAGTGTAACTGCAGTACACAACAAAGTGCACATGTTTAAGTGCATATGTACATATTTCCTATGAAAATATCTCAGTTTAAGTCCTCAGACAGTATTAAAAATACATTTATAATGTGTAAAATCTGGTTTATTTTCATGCAACATTTATTTCCTGCAGATCTCCCTCTATATTTTAGACATTTATTAAATTTAAGGTTCATACTATGCTTTGGTTTCTTATCTTGGAAATACTTATTTCAGTTTGTGTCAAAGTCACATTTTACTGTTTGCACTAAGACTTCACCCGTCATCATCTTCATCACCTCTCCTTCTGTCGAAGCTGATTTATTTATTTAGAGGCTGATCTGGGTAATTTATAGATTAGATATAATAATAAAAAAATATTATATCATGATGCAGCTAAAGTATTTATGCTGTGTTACTGCACAATATCAGAATTTTAATGTGTGAAATTAACTATTGAAATTAACAATATTCTTGTTGTAGCATAACCTATAATTATAAATATCACATATTATTGTATTATATATATAATATATATCTGTGCCGTGACCCTGCCTTATATCAGAGGAAAGGTCATGACATCTCACCTTTATGATGAATATGTTTTTACTTATTTAGGAGTCAGGTGTGAGCAGACACACATCTAAACACTGATTTTAAGTGGAATTGGACATAAAATCTCGTACTGGTCAGTCTGCACAGTCTGGATCTCCTCCCAACAGCGGTGGCATCAACAAGGGGCTTGTTGAGGTGGTGGAAACCCCCCCAACACACACACACACACACACACACACACACACAGTCTTCCTGACAGCCAAGTCTGCACTCGACAGTATTTCCAAAGCCTTAATTGTACTGTTAGACCATCAAAATGTAAATACTGCAGAAGAGGAAGCAGTGGTAATTATCACAAAGCTTCAGTAGAATATTTGAGGGGATTTTTTTCTTCTTTCTCTTTAGGAGAGCTGTGTTTTTTTTAACATGCAGAATTTATAAAGCTGTCAGGTTAAATCAATTTTTAAAACCTGAAAAGTGAAATTAAATTAACAATCTGGTGAAATAGAGACTTTCTGTGACTTATCACAGTCGGAGTGCCAGTTTTCGCTTTCGGCAACTATTCGATCTTTAACGATGCTGAAAATCACAATTATTTCCCATTTTAGCATCTTTAAATTCAACCATTTAATGCCAAAAAGAACTGAAGTAAACTTAAGTGTTTCCAGCTAAAGTTTCTTTTCCAAACTTAACATATTAAAATATTCATGCATCATTTTGACTGGAGTCAGCTACATCCAAATATATTAAAAACAGACTCCATCAAATCTCATGTCTGTTAAGTGACACACCGATCTGTTTCATCTCTGAAACTAACTCTGAGTTTTAACAGTCTGCACACAAAAACAGGGTTTAACTAGCAAGTTGATCAATGCCTGCAGTAAAAGCAGACAAAGTGTGAAGATACCCAAACAGCATAAGGCCCGAGCCGCTTTGTAATCTTTGTGCTGAGACATCAAAGATCAACCATCAATCACTGTCGGCTTAATCTGAAAATATGAGCAACTCTGAAAAATATCTCCAACTAGGGTTTATAAAGTATCATCATGTACTGCAAAGACTAATATTTTATAATATAAACACACTAAATTCACTCTGTAAAGTCTCTTACATGCAACTTCTATTAATTTACTTTCAAACGTGCATCATCATGAGATTCTTATAATATCTCAAATATTCCCAAAAACATTCTAACATAAGCTTTATATCTTTATGATGATTTCATGTATGCAGTCTTTATAATCCATCTATTAAAGCACATCTCAGTATAATTTTGTAGATTATTTTATATTCAAATGCACTGCAGACCTTAAATACATCTTTCTGTCCATCATGTTTAAACTCAAGTGTCCTACATGCAGCATAACGTTCTTATGAGAGGAAGTGAAAAGTTCAGCGTCTTACCTGGGGTCCGGTTCACACCAGAACTGAAACCCGCACTGAAAGTCGGGCGAGAGGTCGAGCCAGAATGGAAACGAGCCACAACCACCGCTGACAGAGAAAACACACAATACTGTCACATCAAAGCTTTTTTTTTTCATTAACCGCCTCAGATCAGGGCAAAAATTAGATGTATGAAATATTACACAGCAGATTTTCTTCTTTATTTCTGCAGCCACACTGAAAAATGACACAGAGTCATAACTTTTAAAATGATTATTAGTATTTACAGTATTTCCACACTCTTTGCACTGTAGTTGTTTGTGTTGTCTGCAGTTATTGCTCTTATTTCATCTCATTTTCTCATCCTGCAGTTTGAAGAGAGAGTTCGTCTGCAGCCCTGGAGGTCAAAGGCCAAATAAATTAATGGCAGATGACTCAGTTTTAGCACCTTGTTCCACGTTATCATAATATTAGTTGTTTTATCCAAAATGTAGAAGTGCAGCAACCTGATATTTAATGTCTCTTTAACATGCTGACGCTGGATCGTTGCTTTTATTTGCGTTACTTTTTTTAGTTTTCTGAGTGAATTTACAACAGAGTCACTTTTTGGTCCAGGCTCCAGGTTGCAGGCTCCTGTAGTGGTGGAAACGGTATTAAACGTCTCCTTAAGGGATGTTAGGAGGCTGCAGGTGTGTTCATTTGCAGAATTTCACCTCCTGAAATAGCAAAATTGACGTTGAAACACACACCAGTTCAAGTTCTTACATCGGCTTTAGATTGTGTTTGACTTTCGCTAGTTTCTCATCAAATAGATATGTCATGACGTTAAAGTAATAAGTGAGGATGCAAACACAGATTTAGATAAGCAGGTCCTTCTATTCTGCACTTTATTTCAGATTATCTCCAAAACATGTGCTCTTATTTTGTCAAACGGGACCTCATTTAGGCGATGATCCTTCATTTGTCTCCACTTTGTGTCTTAAATAGTTCCCTGAGATTACCTGTCACTCGCTGAAGTTTCAGATTAAAAAATGCTGGGCTCGCACGACTATCTGATTGTGCTCGAATCTGAACTTAATCCAGCTTTAGTAGCGTCTGAGCACCACTGTGCGAACCCAATCTACTCGGGGGAAGGCAGTGGCGGGGGGTAAAAGTTGAAACGCCCGAGATGGAGACACTTTGACTTTTCTCCGGGCCGCCTCGAGTGGATCCGCTTCGGAGATCGACGTAGTAAATAGAAAACAGCGATTGTCGTCTCGCTCTGCCTCGCTCTCCGTAATCTGATTGGGCACGTTCCCCCGAATCGAGGGCAACGCCAAAACAAAAGATCACCAATCAGATAGAAGGGGCTCCCACTGAAGTTCTTGGCATGCTATGAATGCTTTGCCCTCTCATGTGCGCTAGTATCTAGCAGCGAGATTCCCCGTGTCGCTTTTATGTGTTAATCGTCACCGCTCAGTGAGACTATTGTGCTGTCTGCATCGCCGGGGGGAGGAAACTGCAAAAAAAAAAAAAGCAGGGGGGGGGGAGTTTATACGGGGAATGAATGCGAGTGGCGGAGACTGCCAGCACCGTTTCACACGAGCAGAGAATCGCCTCATCACCCCGTTGACGAAGGTCCAAGAGTGCAATGTGGTGCTCTGCCACCACAGACGTCTCTAATTGGTGGGAAAGAAAAACGGACAGCAAATGAAGAGTTAATTTATATATTCAGGGTGGAGGAACAATTAGCACTCCAAGTTGTCTGAGATATGGAGACGCCAGGTGTGAAACGCTGACTGGACTTACCTGCAAAGCGCCTTTAATCACTTTTATATATACTGGTTTTATTGGAAATACGAGGGAGAAATCAAAGCTCATTTAACTTTATGTCTTAAAGACATTTTAACATCTTTAAAGCTGCATCCATGGCTTCTCGATAAGTCAGCAGGAACACAATTTCCTGCATTAGTGTTGTCAATCGATGTGGATAAAAAGGTTTTCTCAAATCGTTCAATCAAGTCGACCACCTTTTTGTCGCACACTGTCTTTAAAGGGCGATCATAGTTATTCTTTGTCTTTAAAGAGACATTTAGGAAATGCAAAATGGTTGAAATTGAAGCAGCAGAGCTCAAATATGCTGATCAACCTGTGAAACCAATGAATACTACATTTCCCATAATGCACCTTGACACGACATGATCTTTTTATTAGACCGAACTCCACAGCAGCACATTTGTACTGATTAGTCTTATTGATGGAGTGCTTGTATCTTTTAATGAACTTCATGTGTTTTTCCGAAATAGTAACTCCCCTTAATTAGTTTTATTCTGCTTTTATATCACTTTGCTAGAAAGCTAAAAGGTAAATATGAATTAAAGTCTATATTCTGAGCATCTTGGGTGCAAAGGAAGTTCCCAAGTTGTTTTATCTGTATGTTCTTTACACTTTATTTGATTTGTATTTAAAACATTTTAAAGCTGCATCATTATTTCAAATGTTAAACTAAGATGAATACAACATTTTTCACACGTTTCTCCAGAAACTTTAACATCAAATAAAGTTTGAGCGTCGCTTTGTTGCACAGCATGAGATTACAATGATGAACTGCTGAAGAAGTCGTAGAGGTGAAGAGGTTAAGGGGAATTTAAAGTGCGAAGTTAAGTGATTTTGCTCCCTGAGTGCTTAAAAAAAGAACAAATACACAGAAAAGCTGCTCAGTTGCAGCTCCGCTCTGAATACTAATATCTCAGCACTGTATGTGTGTGGCTTTAAGTGTGTGTGTGTGTGTGTGTGTGTGTGTGTGTGGGTGTGTAAAGCAGATGCCATTCTGCTGATCTCAGTCCACATCCATTCGTCTACAGCCCAAATCTTCCCGAGGGCCGCCCGGGACGAGCCGTCCTGTTCGCAGCCTTTTTCCCTCCGCAGGTCAGGCGGCGTCCAAACTGTTTCATCTCGTCTCGCAGGTCGAGCGACGCCTGACGAGGAACATCTGCCCGGCAAAGATTCACAAGCTGCCACAGAAACGACATCAACAGTCGGTTTGTGTTTCTGCTGCCGCGCAGTGTCATCGACAGTGTTGAATGTTGACGCATCTGTTGTGCCGCCGAGTTTCTTTCAACAAGTTTCCCTGTGATCTTTGGAGACGATGACATTCAAATCTGGACCCAGGTGTGGGCGGGAGGCTGTTAAAGTGTTATTGTGTGAAATATTTAACATATAATATACATTTATTTATATGGAGTGTCAATTATGAGTTATTAAACACCATTTTTATTGCACTATTTCAGGGCAAAAACAATAAAGAGTCATTCAGTTAGAGTACAAAAAACATGTTCAATCAATTTAAAAAAATGATATAATGATGGCATGAAAATGAAATCAGTACTACTTAAATTAACAATAATAAATAACCGTTTTGAAATTCCAATTAAAAATAATAAAACAAATACATGTGAATATAATAATACATAAACAGACTGAAAAATAGATTTGATTAATGAGATTAATAAACAAAATAAAAGATTATTTAAAAATGAAAAAAAAAAAGACAGACAATAAGTAAAAATGAAATACAACTGTTTTTTAAAAGAGATGAAGAAATATTTGAGTATTCCTTGTATTGTGGACATATAAATAAAAATATATGTACTTTAACTTCCCAAATCTGAAAGGAAAGTGGTGCAGAGTTTTCAACAAAAGAGCACTTTAACCTCCATCTGCTGCATCTGATAAACCTAATAATCATTCGGTTTTTCCCAAAAAAAACAAAAAACAGCATCATGTTTTGGAAATGAGCTCTCAAAGTGCGTTCGCAGCAGCTGAACAAAGACAAGTTTGGAGAGGTTTAAAGGTTGCGTGGACTGTGAGGAGAGTGCAGCTCGTTACGACTCGGGCTGCGAGCGGCCTCATTTGCAGAAACAAGCGTGCAGCGGGTTTAAAGGTTGCATACATTGAGAAAGAAATGCAGCAAAAACCATTTGACTTTCCCCCGGAAAAGCACAGTCAATATTGTGCGAGGCTTTAATGGTCAAACATATGCATATTTTCTGCTCGAGTCCTCCCGCTCTGATAAAACTCAAATACATTCATCTATCAAGGAGGATGGAGGGGAGAAGGAAGAGGGGGGGACTGCAGGGGGTGAGGAGGGGAGGCTGGAGAACAGAAGTTAGGTTTTGCCACGGTACCGAGCAGTTATTTTATTGACGTGGGAAGACACAGGAAACGAGCTGCTTTCACTCTTGCATGTCGAGTCCTTCTGTTGGCGCGCGAATCCAAAACAATTTCAGATTTTTGAGAAATACGGGGGCAGCTGGCGTTCCCACAGCCGTGCCGGAATTAGCCGTTTACGCGCTGCAACCCTATCTGCTCTGCACCTGGGCGGCTAGCGTGGCAGCCCTGCACCTTTGACTCGGGCACACAGGCCACCACTGCAGAGTGTGTGTGTGTGTGTGTGTGTGAGAGAAAGAGAGAGACAGAATGTACGGTATGAGTGTGTCATTGCACGAGGAAAAAGTGACTTTTCTGCAACGCCCTCCCTGCATGTTTGAGATTTTCTCTTCACGAGCTGAAAGTTAAGAGTCACCCAGAGTGAGTTTCACAACCCTCGGCCGCTTTAAATAAAAGGTTTGTGAAATTGCACTGTGAGCGAAGGAACGTGAAAACACAGAGGTGTGAATGATTTGACAAAGAAATGAACGATTCAAGAATCAGATGTAAGGTTATAGAAACAAAATGTTCAGTATCAGGGGAACAAAACACAGAATATACAGTAAAAAAAAGACGCCCAAAAAGAGATTAATATTTATAGTTTAAAATACAACTTGAATTTTAACTCTACTTATGACCTTTTTTTTCTCAAGTTTCAGCTGCATCTCAGGATACATGAAATGACCTTTTAGCATCTCATTCTTAAAACCTTCCTCTCTGGATTTTCCAAGATGTCGAAATGCATGAACTAAAGCAAAACAAAATTACGTCATTTTGACATCATGTTACGGAAAAAAAGAAAGGAAAATGATGAGCAACAGTCTCAGAAGGAAAAAGGTGTAGTAAGACATGACAAATATATATGAATCAGCAGTTAATAATGAGAGAAAGACTCAAAAAGTCAAATTTTTTAAGTAAAATGTGCTGAAAAGCAAATAAACCACAAACCTTCAGTCTATACAAACATACAAAAATGCTAATTAAGGCAAAAATTAACGTTTATCTCGCACTTATTATGTTTCTGCAGCCTGGATGCAAAGACAAATCATCTAAATTAATAAATAAATCTTGTTTTTGTCAAACAGAAGTTTATTTATTGCACTGTTTTTTAATTACTTCTCTAAATTCTGATTTAAAACGCTGTAAATCTTCGCTCACTTTACAGAGTGTGTTATGATGGAAGGATCCTCTTGAGTCTATAAAACCTGCACCGAATAAATGTTTAATTAGCAGAACTTCATTAGTTTGGGTTTTGGTGGAGAGATTTTGTGTCGAAAATGCAATTTCGTGCCGAGGCTTTCCCCCTCGACCTGCCAAAAAAACCCAAACTTTCGCAGCAGAATCGGCGTGAATTCGCTCTCTGAGAAAATATCGGCACCGGAGCCGTCCAGGCGCGGTAAACAGCGGTGAGGGGCGAACATGTTGTCGCCCGTGTTGAACATCTGACCTGGCTGGAACCTGCGGCGAGCGGCACAGCTGAACAGGAGGCCGTCTGGATGGGAGAGGAAGGGAGGGCGAGCGGGGGGGAGGTGGGGGAGGCTTGGCTGTACATGCTTGGCTACTTGCCCCGGTCCCATTGACCAGACAGCTGAACTAGCGAGAGAGAAAAGGAGGGAGGGAGGAAAGCAGGAAATGGATGAAGCTCCTGTTTTTTCATGTGTTGCAAAATAATAATCTGCACAGTTAAAAATCATTTAACCTCCATCTTTGTGGATGAGCACTGAGGTGTTTCCCCCCATAAGAGCACCCGTCAGTCAAACTTATTAAATCTGTCTCATTTTCTTCCTGAATTTTCATGAAATCTGAGAGGTCGCCGCCTCCCTCACAGGTGGCATGTCGACCTGACAGCATGTGTGTAAAGATTAGCGGATGCATGTGAAAAAGAAGATTCAGAAAAGTGCAGATTCAAACCACATTTTTCCTTCCTCCTGCAGCCCGCCCCTCTCCTGCTCGCTCTCCTACACTCCCCAATCACAAACGTGCAGCCTCAGCCTTCCTCTTCGAGCTTCACGTTGCATTAATGTCTTCAAAACGAACCTTGAGAGCTGCTGTGAAATGACTCAGATTCAGTTCCTGGAGGTGTGAACTTTAATGAGACACACTCAGGTGTATGTTGTGCTCAGTATTTTTGGTAACACAGGAGGAGATACTGATGATGTGAAGACGAGGGGTGAGATTTGGACTTGACCTGGTGCTAGAATCACAAAACGAGAGAAGTAATGCTCACAGAGAGATTAATTATTCAGCTCCTCCTTTTTACTGATGTGGTGAGCCGTCTTATTTGCACCCGTACGGCGTTATTTAGACGCTGACCCAGTCGGCAGCGTGTAAAACGATCCCGATCAGAAAGCGGCCAAAAGCTTCGCCTGTGAATCAGCGTCCATTTTTAGTGCTGTTTGTGGGGGAGGATGATGTCATTATGTGGGTGATGCCTGATTTTATACATGAAATAAGAAATCGGAGGGTCGAGGATGGTCGATCTATGATTTTTATAATCTTTAAAATTTGTTTGTATTTCAGTCAAATTTAGTTGACAAAGTTTAAAGTCACGCTCGTTCACTTTGTGTGCGTCCACACACTCG
>JBAJHX010000011.1:10356854-10373818 GCA_037176925.1 Amniataba percoides | reverse complement strand
CTGAGGGGGGGTATCGGAGGTGGTGGTGGGGGCAGCATGTAGCTCCACCCACCCCGGGGCCGGTTCCAGCCAATCAGGTGCTAATGTGCGGGAACAGGAGAGGGCTGCGCTGACAGATGGTGGGCTGACCTGGAAAACCTGCCCCCTTTTCAGGGTTCAGCAGTCGGCAGATGACAGGTATTATTTCATAACCCAAAGACAGGAGAGGGGCTGGTGGCGGGACACACACACACACACACACACACACTGTCTCACACACACTTTTACCATCAGTTTGAATCATTAATTAGTTTCTGAGTGATTTCCTGTTGAGTTTTGTTCGCTTTTATCACAGAATTTTGCCATTTTATCACTGCAAACTTTGCATTTCTTTTTTTTTAATCACCCAATAGACATGAACATTTATTTTACATAGAACATTTTATTTTAAGCAGCTTTTTTGAGTAGTGAAATGTAAAATACACATATCTTTCTTAATTTATCACCTCGAATATGCTCATGATCAAAATTCCCATTTGAATTATGTGAATTAAAGGCCTTGTATTAGAGGTGTTGTAATGTTTTTGCTGCGAAATCTCATCCAGCCTGTTTCAAACACACACAAACTTCATGTCTGTTTATTAATATCATCTTTATTTTGCTATTTATTTTCTTTCCTGTGTGGTCGTAGATTTTCAAATTAAATTACAGGTGCCAAAAAACCCATAATTTGTTTTTTTTAGGCTGCAGATTCCCTTCATTCAAGCAAACACACACACACACTCCAGTCACACACTAGTATACTGGCAGTACACATAATTTCACACTTAGCCATTGACACGCACACGCATTTATCTGAGGCTCCAACCAGCCATGTAACTCCGATGTCAGGGCAAATCTGTCTGGCAGAAAGTGCTTTTTGATGAAGTTGTTCATAAATTTTAATACAACATGTCAGCTAACATGATGTATAGACCAGCAGCTCATTCATATTTCAAAAGAGTCTGCCGTTGAGAAAACAGCAGGGGTGTACCTTGCTCTACCTTAAAGTGCTGCACGGTTACGGCTGTCAGACAGCGGAGGAACGCCGCCAGCACGCCTGTTACACTCTGGATTTTTAGGTGCAAATCAAGCATGTCGGGCTGCAAACAGACAGCTAGCTGAAATAAATTAAGAAAATCTGATTCACATTTGTCATGCAAAATATCTTTTAATGCATCAATAATTTATTCATACTTTTAAAAAGCTTTTTAAAAGTCATTTACATCATAATTCACACGACGCGGCCTCGTTTCTGTTTGTTAGCGAGTGTTGTAATTGTTGGCAGGAAGTGATTGTTAGCTGTAAATTACACAGGTTAGACCAGGTCCAATTATCCAGAGAGATTTACCTGGAAATGATGGGCTGAGTCAGAAATGGCAAATCGCTGTAATGTGTTAGGAAATCATGCATTTTTGGGGGACTGTTTTCAGCAGTGGATGAATCCACATTTGTTGCTTAAAGGAGATTTTACAGCAGCAGGACAGTGTGTGTGATGTTGAGTTAAATTGAACTACAATGTGAGCGTTAATGGTTGTTTTAATCATTTTGCACAAAGTAAGGAAACACATCAGGCCTTAAATGACTTGTTGTTTACCTGAAAAACACTTGAAACTAAGCGATGTAGAGACACACAAGTTCAAACACCACACAAGTGTTAAAAAGAGTCAAAAGGAGAAACCAGAGCGAAGCGTAAAAATATTCGTTGTGTGATCCTGCTCTGAACATCTGAGCTTCATATCGAATTCCCCTTCACATAACTCCGAGTGATTCTCGCCTTGCTGAGTCGAAGGTGGCCGATATCTGATTTTCCCAACCTAAGACTCTCGCCTTGTATGAAAATGAGACACATTACCGGTCCATTAATTGATCCGGGCGCTGCTTTGAAATGTGGACCTCCCTGAGAATCAGAAATTAGGGCCGACTCCGGGGCCAATTAGGTGAGTCTTCGCCGTGTCTCCGCCGGCTCCTCTGACGCATCTCAATCAATCCGGACCGTCCGCAGGTGAAATGCCAGACGGAGTCGCCGGTCGCCATCGTGAATGCTAAAGGCGGCCGGGCGCTAATGCTATTCATGTCCAAATCATGCCGTGCATACAACACGCGGGGCAGAGGCTAATCGTCTCTCATTGGCTGGTTTTACCTTTCATGATCCTCCTGATGCTCTTCACTTAGTATGTGATACCACCTTTTACCTTCCTTTTTCAGCTCTGCCAATAACAGCAGCAGCGTGTCGATGAATAGCAAAGAAGAGGAGACGGGGAGATAATTACCCCTCCGGGAGCATCCCTGCTCTCTCTCACTTTCCACATTTTAAGATGTAATACACAATTTAATTTAAGAGTTATGTAATGTTTTATTGATTGATTCTCTTTTGTATCTTCGACAGAGAGATCAGAAATCCTCAGGTTCATTTTTTTTAGATGGTTTTATGTCTCTTATGAAAATAGGCTGATTATGTAAAAGATTGTATGTAAAAGTGAATGAAAAACAAATACAAGGTCATGTTGCGAAGCCAAACTTTGTTCAAATCCACAAAACTTTTATCCGATAAAAGTTTTCAAGTTTATAAAACATCAAATAGGTCACAATGCATTTTGTGAAAATGTGTATAAATGATGAAAAAAACATCACACAGTTTCAGTAAAGAGCTGGACCGACATGATACAGAATCTGAGACTCTGTCAGAGTGGAAGAAGATGAATTTAACCACATTATTCAATAATCAGAATCCAGATCAAGTATTTTTCCACCAGATCTCAGTGATATTAAACTCAGACCCAAGAACAGACGGACAGAGAGCTAAAAGAAGGACGACAAAGCTAAACTCTGTTGCAGGTCAGATCGTGCGCGGGGTTACAAACAGTGCAAGAATGTGTTGTATAAATAGTGTAAGAGTGGACGAGTGCAGAGAACAAAAGAAAGAAAAGAGAAAAACTGGATGTAAAAGATTATGGAGACAGCTCAGATGGCGGTCGGGTCAAATTTGTTTCCCCAAAAGACTCATTTGCACTTTGCAAGAATAAGTTTTAAAGGAAAAGAAAGACAGATCAGGCCACTTTTAAATGGTGCTGCAGTTGTAAAAATACACTTTAAGGACCTTAAAAAACTATAAAAACTAACTTCCAATACAAGGATGGAGATGCACTATTTAAAATAAAATATAAAAAAACATCAAATGTATAAAAATGATCAATTTCAGCTAAACTGAGGACAATATTACATTATAAAATTCAGATAAACAACAAATAAGGACAAGTTTGTGGTGCTAATGGAGGCTCCAACAAAATTAAAGCAGTACATAAAACAATATTTTTTAAAAAGTAACTTACAGTAAAACTTCACCATCTATCTGTGCAAATAAAATATTTGGCAAAATGCATCTTTTTATCAAAAAAGCGTCTCCCTGTGTGCACATTAGTGCTAATCATGGCTGTCTGTCTGTCATATTTCAGCCACATAATCTGTGGGAGCTGCCTGGCCGACCATGTGCTGTGTTCAGATGCGTCCTGCCACTCTAAACCCCGTTGTAATCCCGCGTTCAGCCAGCGTGAGCCTTAATTGAAATAATCCCCGCCGACGAGCGGGGCGGCGCTGCACAGACCTGCAGCCGGAGCCAGTTTCATGATGGGTCCAGTTTAACCCACTGTGTGACTCTGACCTTTCCCTCGCTGCTCGCTGGGACCATCTGAACCCGGCCCAGCGAGGACATCTGGTCGGATACCGGGGAGGTCGTTTTATCCGCCTGGCTGGTCCCAGAGGCCTTTCAGACCCTGTCAGACTTACTGTACGAGGCCGAGTGCTGCTGGAGGGGGACATGACACCAGCACAGCTCAGCTCGTCTGTGTCTCGTATGTCTGATTTCGTATGTCTGATTTCCGAGGCTGCAGTTACTCTTTGACCCAAACAGGATTTGACTGCGCAACTGTGCATCTCTGCAGTTTAAAGACACGATCCCAAATTCCTAATGTGAACAAAGGGGCCACCCATCGATGCAAAATTTAACATGCAGACTTCAGCTTTTATATTAATACAAAAGATCAGACAAACAGCTCAATCTTTCACTTAATATATTTTATCTGAAATACACCAGTCGGTCCTGCAAAGTGCATCCACCCATACAGGATTTTTTATTCATAGTTTCTTTATTTCTTTATTAGCATTGTGCCGTAAACAATACAAACATTTGTTGCATAATATTAATATGAATTATCAAATGTTGAATGGAATTTAATTTCAGTTAACTTTCTTTCACTGAATAATCTCAGTATAACAATAATAATCTACACAGGCTGTCAATCATCAAACGTCATGAATTTAATCACTTAAATTTAACTTTTTTTATGTCACAAGTAAATGAAATAGCTTTTGTTTGAATAGGAACATTAACATATAATGTTTTTTTCAAGAACAGATGATAAATAGTAATAAAAAGTCTCAGTACTGTTTTGTTTTGGATTATTTTATTTACTTGTCATACTTGAAACAGGTGACCCGACAGATGTGTACCTAAACGATCATCCACCTTAACAACCAGGGCGGACAATTAACAGAAGTTAATCTGCCAAAAAAATTAATAAAAAAAATTAAAGTTAACAAAAAACTAATAAGTTGAGGAGATTTCACCCTTTTCATGAAAACAGCCTGCAACCCTTTGAGATAATCAGTAATATTTTCAATATATTGTCAAATAGTGTCAGCAAAATACCCCAAACTGCATTCAAACACATAGAAATGACTTTAATGGGCAGAGCTGAGGCTTGAGCTGCATAAAATCCATGAAGAGGGATGTTTTTTATGTTTTTTTGCAGTGTGATGTCATGGAAAATATACTGAATTGAACACACTAAACATAAAGATGATCCATTGTTGCAGAGGCAGTGGAAAACTAGCTCGAATATTAAATTGAATATAAATAAAGGTCAATGCTGATATAAAACTATGAGATACAAACTGTCTTAAACAAAAGAGCTTCTCTGACTCAAGATTTTTTAAACACACACATCTGAGCTAATAAACTGTGAGACAAGATGACGCCGAGACGAGTCAAACCTACACATTGTGTGTTTTTAAGATTTCAAACATACCCACTGTGTTTAAACAGCAGTGTTTATAACGCATCACCTCTGAATTATTATCCAGCGCGTGTTCTCCGCTAATGAATGTGTTTCTCTCTCTGTATTTAGTTATTCTGCGTCTGAATGGGTCCGTCTCTGCCTCTTTTTCCTGCCACTGTATCTAAAACAGTGCATTAACATCTGCAGCCCATTTAGTGCTGCTGACACCAGGCTAATAACAGTGTGTGTGTGTGTGTGTGTGTGTTAGCGCGTAGCTTAAGCACCAGCCAACAAGCACAGCTGAAAGGTGTCACCGAGGCTCCTACGCCTCCTCTAACAGTTACTGATTCAGGGGGCGCTTGCATTTTTTTTTTCTTCTTCTTTTTTTGTGTGTGAGTGCGGCCTCAAGCTGCCGGCTTTAAAGGGGACATCCTTCAAAAAAAAAAAAAAGCTGCATGTGTTGGACATCCAGTTGGTTGTTTCCACTCTGCTGGTTGTTTCCACGATGGTCGACTTATTAGAGGTAATCAAATCGCCTCAGAAGGTCGCCGACACCTGAGGGACGGCGTCCTCATATGTGGAGGATGATTGCAGATGGAGATGTGTTAAAAACAGAAATTTAAAAAAACACACACACCCCTCTCTTCTTCTTCTTCTTCTGCTTTTTCATCCACTCTCGTTTTTCCTCTGCATTGTTATTTGTCCATTTCAAATTATTGATCTTTTACAAATATTTTTCAAGGTATCTTAATTACTCGCAAAAGAAGCGGCGCCTTGGCCGGCGGACAACACAAATAAGTTAATTTGCATTTCTGTGTTGTGAGTGTTTTGGCAGGCGCCGCGCCGGTCCAGATTGTAACCCCTATTTCTGCCTCCAAAAACCTGCCTTGGAGGAGCGTCCACGGAGGGATTAGGGATTTAGTGGGGAAGGTAAGTGTGACTACAAGCTTTGGCTCGCCATCTGCTCCCCAGCAGAGTTGAGGCCAACCTGTGCAGCCTGCAGCAAAGACCTGGGCACTGTGCTAACTCTGGTTTGAGCCAACCTGGCGCCCGCGGCCCCAATCACCAACAGTCTGCTGATTAGTTGTAAGAAGCACTCCATATGTAGCAAAGTTTTTTTTTTCTGCTCTCTCTCTCTCCCTCTTCTGTCTCCTTCCCTTCCTTTCTCTCCTCCTCATGCATCCTCTCGCCGCATTAAATAAATATGGACGTATGGAATCTTTTTCTCTCGAGCGAGCAAATGGCGCGTCGCCTTCGGTTGTCTGGCAGGACGAGAGCGAGCCTGTTCTTCTCGCTCTTCCTCCCTCTCACCTCTGACAGAATACCAAGCCAGGGAGGGAAAAGAAGATGAAGAAGAAGAAGAAATCCTGGCTGTCCTCCTCCTCTTCTTCTTCTCCTTCCTTGCTCTATTTTGCCTGGCAGCGCCGGCAGACAGATGACAAGGGTTTGTGGCCGTCTGATCACCCCTGGGTGGGTATTTTCTAATTTATTTAACGGCAGCTTATTAAAGAAAAAAAAAAACAAGATGAAGAGGAAGAAGAGGAGGAAGACGGACGAAGCGCAGGTCTCTCGACCCAGCCGAGGAAGAAACCAACGAAGAAGAGGGAGAGGATGCACCGACTCCCCTGGTAGAGATACCCGAGAAGATCAAACGACACCAGAGGAGGAGAGAAAAGGAGAGAAAAAAACACACACACACAAGAAACATAATGCTCATTATTAAATTGCAACCATTCCTGCTGCCAGGAACCTATTTCTCAGTATTAATTATTCATATTTTATTTCAGTAATCCAATACTCAGGTGAGAGCGGCTGCTCTTGATAGAACGTGTAATTTCGAAGCTTAATGGCAGCAGGGCGGCCTGAGCAGGGGATTAGAAACAGAGAATAAATCACTAATGGCTGCACGAACGTACGGCGGCTTGAATCCGTCTTGCTTTGTGTTTACTTGTGTTTTATTGCGCTACGTTGCTCCGAGGGAAACACTTTGCCATGACCTTTCTCCAGAACTTGAGAAAAACACAACTGCAACAGAGGTGGAGGGGTTGGAGGGGGGGAGGAGAAAATCAGGCGTTGCAGGCAAAATAAGACAGTGTAATTTCCTGATCTGTCTAAACAAAGAGTTCATCAGCATCCCTTCTCTCTTTCTCTGGCTGACAATGAATATACAAAAGCGGAGAGCAGGGGAGGCCTGACATGTTTGCAAATGCACACATGGCCTTATTCATACAAATTATGTTTTTCAAGCAGAATAGCACCATCACTTACTTTTGATCCGATTAGCTCGTTCTCCTCCCGCCGTGTGAAATTCATCTCGCCTTCGACCCCAGCAGCTCCATTTTTCTGCCCCGATGAAGCACTTTGCGATAATGACAATTTATGCACTTTGAATTTGGTCAAGATTATAAACATACAGAGGTTTTTTGTCAGCTAACTGTAAAGCCCGAGGGTTGTGCCTTTTTTTTTTATATTTTATGCACATAAATGTCTCTGTCGCCTCCTTCCTCATCGCTCTCAGACCAGCTGACAGTCCAGGAGGCGTTCGCTCCTTCGCACCATCCATATTCTCCACCGTGGAAAAAAAAAAGTCACAAGGGGCAGACATGTTTGCTTTTGTACTCTGTAACTTCTCTTTTTAAGACGGATGAATAAAATGCACAACTCAATCGCTCTAATTATTCCGACGTGCTCACAATAAGAGTTGAACATTTACAGTTTGCCATTTTTTAATAAAGCATCCATTAGGGTTAATAAGTCATAATTGATGGCTTCACCGGGGCTGATAAATAATTGCTCATGGGGTTTTATTACTTTCTAAAACACAATCAAGTCTTCAATTATAAACGTAAGATGTAAAAATGATGTTTTTTATAATTCATTTTCTTTAAAGAGATGAAAAGTCAATGTAAAAGTCATGTTCATGATCTATAAATCATAAATGAAGAGGTCAGAGGTCAACATGGAGTAGACGAGGTGAAGAAAAAGGTGTTAAAATGTCTGTATTTCCGCCGGCAGCGCTCTTCATCCTCGTTTAACACGCCTACATACTGTAAATGTGCGTCCACTGGATGCGCTTTAAAACGCACACGTGATGATTTTTGACAGCTCTCCGAAGAGAAAAAAAAGGTGATGCCACACAAGAAAAAAGGCAATTAGGTCATAGAATATGCACACATCTTGCATGCTCTCTGGTCTCCTGCAATTTGGGCTAAAAAAAAAAAAGTAAAGGTCAGCCACGTTAGTCAGATTGCGCTCGACAAATTCTAAAAAGGCTCGATGGTCACGCTGAATGTATTCCCTGCAACATAATTAGCCCCCCCCAATTCCCCATCGTGCCAGGCTACCGGGTGTCTCAAAAGCCCCACCCCTTCCCCCAAAATGCCTTTCACCTCTGCTTGCTCTGCGGTGATGCCCCCCCTCCTCCCTTCCTCTCCCCGCTCTATCACACATTGTTGCTCCCCTAAACTTGCTGCAGATGCGGTCGGCTGATGCATAAATTAGTCATCAACATTAGCATTAGCCGGCGCGTGGCACCCGGTGCCAACTGCTCTCCGAACGGCCATAAAAGGTCATGTTTTGATGACTGAATGCCACACAGGCACCTTGGCTCCCCGGAGGAGGGTTCCCCAGGTGCACGTGAAAGGTTAAAAATTACCTACCCTGCCGCCGCCTGTCTCTGGCGAAGGAAATAATTAGGGGGTTTTTAGGGAGCGGCAGAATGCCTCGCTGTCAGATGACAGAGCGTTACCTAATGGTCGTATCTGGGGAAGAGTCAAGCGGCCTGTCATTCTCTTGACAGGACAAATGAGCATAATGGTGGCAGGGAAATGGGCGCCTGTTCCCCCCTTTTTTTCCAGCCGGGGAGGTGGAGGAGGAGGGGGAGGAGGGGTGAAATGGCAGCGCCTGAGCAGAATAACACAAGGACGTTAACCTTTTACATAAATCTGTTAACACGTGTATGAGTGCTGTTTAAAAGTGAGGCTTGATGCTCTGCTGCTCCGAGGTGGGCCTGGAGTTTTTTTTTCCTCTCCCCCTGCGACTTTTCTCAAATGTATTTTTCATTTTATTGCAGCTCCAAACTGCACTTTTGTCAACTTATTTACTTCAAGAAAAGAAAGATTTGTTCCATTTAAGCAAAGAAACACAGGCTTAACAACAAAATATATTCAGAATACATGCAGGAGATGTTAATTATTTAATGTTAAATCAAAACCAGTGAGTGATAATTTCACTTAAATTATTATGTGCTCACACTCCAAGCTTCCTGTAGATCCTTCAAATTAAAAGACAAAGACAAACATTTACAGTGTGAATTTAGAAAGAAGGTCAGAGAGGAGAAACGTGGAGGATTTATTCTGATATAGGCCCACACTCCAGGGCAGGAGGGGGCGGTAGAGCATCTCAAATGTTTATTGTCAGTTGCAGGTCAAAATGTCCAGAAGAAGAAGAAGAAGAAGAAGAAGAAGGAGAAGGGAGCTGGGAGCTGCTGTGTTGGTGAGTGTGTCTCACCTGTGAACTGAAGGTGCTTTTTGCAGTTCAGGTGAACCACAAATACAATCAAGGTAAGAAACTCTTTTCCTGCTGCCATTTTTCCCACAAATATGCTTCAAACACTCGCAGATCAATAAGCTGAGATGTTCTTCACAGGTGGTGTGAATAAACGAAGCTGCACCTGATCCTCGTTGACTCACCTGTTCACACACTTCAATCTCTCTCTGGAGGTTCAACCACGAGAAGTGGCACAATTCAGGTAAGAATTAGTAGTGATGATGGCTGTTAATGATAAAAAAGATTGTGATGATGATTATAATTAGAGTTACAGGTTAAATTCCTCAGTGTGATGCAGGGTTAGATGTTAAAATCTCTTAAAATGAGGCACCAACACAGCTGAGATCAGAGATTTCATTTCCAAAGTGTTGAAGAGATTATCTCTCTGCAACAAGAAGGAAATTCACTTGAACAAAATAAGATCATTTCCAAGCTTTACTGAAAAGAAAGATTTCTTATTAAGCTGTGATCTTTGCATCATTTTCTGTTCAGGACTCAGGTGGATCTGGACTGTGCCGGTCTCGTGTCGGGCTCCTGTCGGCTCCTCACACCTCTGATCTGCCTCTGAGGTTTCTCCACGGCTCTGAGGTGCAGTTTAACTCTCTGCTGCAGTGCAGTTTAATTCTTCCTGTGCCACATCCTGCATGCTAACAGAGGGGTTATTAACATAACAAACTTAAATGCCCTATATAAATAATACGTTCGCAGAAATGCAAACCGGCTCAGCTGACACTGTTTAGGCAGCGCCTCCAACATCTGTTTATGAGCACTTTGCCTAATGATATCATCCGATATCATTAACTGTGGCAGTGTGCGCCGCAGCAGCAGGTGCAGCTGTTTATGCCCCCCCCCCCCACCAGCACCACCACCACACACACACACCCTCCAACACCTCCCCAACGCACATATACACACACACACTTGAAGAGAAAAGACTTTCACAGTCTCCTCCAGCAGCAGCACCAACCCTTCCCTCCCTTCCACCCCACGAATCGCCAAACCGCTCATTAGGACAATTTTCCTCAACAAAAAAAGCGGCCCCTATGATTTCAATCTGTATATCACCTGTAATTGTAGTTTTTAGCGAGAGCCTGATTCCATACATTTAGCGGGAGTAAACTGCGATGCGGGTGCGAGCGCTGAAAGCACGCCTCTCGCAGCGGCCGCCAGCTGCAGAGGCTGTTTTTAGATGGCAGCCGCTTTCCGTGGGGAGGCTCTTCGTAGGCCGCCGTGTGTGTGAGCGTGTGTTTTCTGTGCGGGGGGGCCCCTGCTTTGTTTCCTGACTTGGTTTGCTCTGTTTAGATGCTGCAAATTGCAGAAAATTATTGAAATTATTATTTCTGGCAGCAACAATGAGGCGGCTTCCTCTTCCTGACCGGAAGGCCACGTTCGGGGTCTTCACAGGTTCTCCGGAGCCCGATTTGATCGTGCGCCGCTGTAATTAGTCAGATGGTCGATTCAAATGTTGGGCGACACAGAGCTATCTGTTGCATTAGCACTGTACCCGAGGCGGTTACAGTATTTATAGATCCAAAACAAACAATGCATATGGCAAAATGTGAACTGGCTCCGTCTTCATTTTTATTTCAGGGAAAGAAACAAAATAAGAGGCTCTCAGCTGTCGGTGCTGCGTTTAAATATCATCCTTTATTTTTACACTTTGAACTGATTATAATAGTTTTCATGTATTAGTGCAGAGTTGGTCTCGGTCCAAGTGATTATAGTCTAATAAGGTTTGGTTTGGTCCACTTCTTCTGCTGTGCGTCTCAAACCTGAGAGAAAGTGGTGCGACTTCATCACGGCAGGTGGAAAATGTAGTTTTTGACTCAAGAGCTTGAAAAATGGATGAATAAATGAGTGTTTTTTTGTGGCATATCAAGACAACTAAACATTATGTGGACTTGATGAAATGCTGGATGCAAAATTGTTTCGTTTGATGATGAAGCATCACTTTGCTCACAGTGCTGTTCCCTTTTGGGTCAGTTTGCATTTGGAATAATTATCTGTAAGTTACGGCAGGTTGTTGTTAAAATGTTTTCTACAGTCTTGGTCTGCAGTCTTTACCTTTTTGAGGCCTTAAAGTATGTTATGCTCTTTACATGAATACAATTAGAGATTCAGCACCAATTTTTGCTGCAGAACGTCATGGCAGGGTCCTTTTTTTGAATTGGAAATTAGACTTTTTAAAGTATATGTTTAAATAAAGTGTTCGTGTAACAGTGCGATCATTCATTTTCAGTCACTCGTTGACACTCAAACTGTGAATATCACCGTCCGTCTTGCGCGTTTCTTCTCCTGCAAATCTGAAATTTCTCGCTCTGACAGATCTACCCAAAGACGAGCGTGTTGGGACCCAGAGGAGGAGTTTTATTTGCAGGCAAAGACCCCGACGCTGAACCCGCTCTGAGCACTGGGGGCCGACGGGGGAATACACACCGACCACACACACACACACACAC
The DNA here is from genome assembly GCA_037176925.1 of Amniataba percoides. Taxonomy (NCBI): domain Eukaryota; kingdom Metazoa; phylum Chordata; class Actinopteri; order Centrarchiformes; family Terapontidae; genus Amniataba; species Amniataba percoides. The sequence continues at coordinate 10,361,736 of JBAJHX010000011.1, read as the reverse complement.
ACACACACTCACACACAGTAATGTGCTTCACGAGCTCATATCGACGCTTGTTAATGCTGTGGTAGCAACTCACACACACACACACACACACACACACAACAAAAATGCACATATGACATGAAATGTATCCGAACGTGAGAAAACACACACACACACACACACACACACACACACACACACACTCCTCCTCCTTCCAGCTGTTCTCTAAATGTTGATTACACAAGACACCGGGGGGAGCCTCCTCCCTCCCGCTTCCTCCTCCTCAATCCGGTAGCCGGGCGATTCCCCCCACAAGGAGGCCGAGCGGGACCGGCTGACCCGAGGTGCTCGGTGACCCGGGGTTGGGGGTCCAGAGAGGGCCGTGGCCCCGGGCCCTCTTGGCTGGGCTCTTCTTCTTCCCCCCCCGTTTCCCTTCCTTCCCTCAGCTGTGTGAGCAGCACATCTCAGGATGGGCAGAGACAGCCGCGGCCCGGGGACAACCGGCCGAGGAGCACAACACGAAAATAAAAAAATCATAAAACTCCTCCACTGTCGAGACGCTCGGGTAACTTTGCGTCAAGTGAAACGGAGACGGGGGGAGAATTAAATGATTTATATCTGACGTGATTTTGTTCGGAGGAGCATTTTCAGGCGTCGGAGGCTCTTATCCAGCAAGAGATTAAGTACAAGAGGCAACATGTTTATATGAAAATACTTTTTATCAGCAAGTGGAGACTCGCTGTTTGGCTTCAAGTTTATCTGAAACCTTATCATCAACTGTTAGCAAAGACTGGGCGCTGCAACAACTGTGTTTACGTGAGCTAAAATCAGAGGATTGATCCTCATTAGTACGAGGACACGTGTGGCTGGATGTGCACAGAGAAAGCTTCTGATTAAAGTCAAACTTCAGGCGAGAAAAAGTGCAATCTAGTTTATAAATCCTTGTGCACGGCTTCATTTACAGATCGAGCTGTGTGAGAGAGACAGAGAAGGAACACGATGAGTTAAAAAACTTAAAATAGAGCCGATGAAGATTTTCTGTTCTCCTTCTCAGACTCATCATTTAACATCTTTTATCATAGTGAAATCTGCTTTAAAATATCCGACAGTGCACAAGAATCAGATGGCTGTTATGTTGTTGTTTCACCTGTTTATGTAAGACAACGTGGATGTGATTTATTCATCCACACAGGAAGAAACATTTGAAACAAATTTAAAGATACTGTTGGTCATGATATGTAGATGTTCCCTAGTTTGTGTTATAGATGATGATCACATTTATTAAAGTGATCTAAGACGGCATAACCTGCTCATAATGTTTCTCTGCATGTTTAACTTTGTGCTGTCTGCATGTTAATCAGGTTTTCATGTTCTTGAAGTGAATTTTACACGTCTGTCCTCGTATGATTGTCGCTGTCACGAGAGGTTGAAGAGGTTTTTAGGCTGTAAAGGTGTTCGGCTGCACGTTATTAAAACGTTGCTTTGGGAGGAAAATGAGTTAATGTGAGACCCGAGTTGGACTTGATGTCCTGTTTACAACTGTTCAGTTTTGGATTCGTGCACAGAGCTGGCAACGTGCGAGTCGTCTATCAGATGTGACTTCAAATTTTGTGATTTAATGAGGTACACTGTGATACTACACGGGGAAGATGAGAAAATTAAATGATGAACTCCCCACCACAGTGCAGTGGGCTGTTGAAATGTTTGTGCTGGAACAAATAGGAGCTGACAACATCATGTAAAGTCCATTTATTAACATTTCAGGTGAATTGATTTGTGTGCTAACTTTTTGTACTGCAGCACCCTGATGTTGGCTTCAGCTTGACATCTTCCTAAAGTGATCACGATGCGAAGGAGAAATCCATCTTTGAACTTGACGTTTGGCTGGTTCGCATCCTCTGCCCACTCCCCGAGTTTTCCAGACTTCCTCCGCTCCGTATGTAAAGTTGTGCAGTTGAACGTCTTGGCACGACGGCACGAAAAGGAGCTTAATTTTCACTTCACAAATCTCCTAATGGGGAAACTAAAGAGATCTCTGCGCTGCAGCACCCCGAGGCAGGAGACAGCGGCGCTAACGTTCAACTTAATGATCGACCTAGTGCTGTTGTCAGAGAGCAAAATAAAAAAGGAAAAAGTGAGACAGTGGAGAGCAGAGAGGAGCTGCTCACGATTTCCTCTCTAATTCTGCAGAGAATCTCAAACATTGCTTTCGACGCCGATTTTGGTGCATTGTTAAGATCAAAGTGAACTTCTCACTACTCCCGTTACAAAGAGAAGGTGACATTAGTGAAGAAAGATACCGTTCTTGCAAATGCACTTTAGGTTCCTGCTGAGAGGAGTTTAAGTTGTCGTCCACAGTCTGAGAGTTACACAGGTGAAGAGTCACAATCCTGACACACTCGTCTTCTCCTAAATGCAGAATCGCTCGTCTCTTCTTTCTTCGACACTTCACATCCGTCTGCGTCATTATTAGGCTCATGTCAAAGGTCCCCTGCTGCTCTTTTTCTCTTTTTTTGTCTGCCAGAGATGCTCAGCACAGAAATTCTTCATCAGTTCTTTAGTTCACAAAAACAGAAACTTTAAAATGTCTCGTCAGTGTAAATCTGTTTTTTAAAAAATACTAAATCTAGAATCAAGATTGATTTAACACCTTTTTAAAAACATCAGCTCCAGATCATCTTAAAATGAGGCTGATGCAGGTTGTACAAAAGCCCAAAGGCGATAAAGACAAAAAAATCCATCCAGGATAAGAAGTCAAACAGCATTTTGCACTTCATTTCTGTGTGGAAGAAGTAAAAAAAATGTTCCGACTTGTTTTTGAGGAGCCTGAATTTGCATCTAGATTCATTCAGCATTCAGTTCCTGCATCAGCTGTCTCTTAGCCTGAACTTCCTGCTGGGTAATGTATGCTCACTGTGCGTTTGCACGACCTGTCTGAAGTGATTTCTGACGGCCTTGTTTAATTAGCCGCATGCCTGTGTACTTTTATACATATTCATCGGCCGCAGATTTCAGCCCGATTGATGTTGTAATTGATTCAGACGGTTTTATAATTCCCGCAAAAGCAGACGAAGAATTTCAATGACTTTGCAATTTGGAGAACAGAGCAGGCGAGGGGAAGGGAGGGCGAGGAGATCTGAGGGCGCCGCGACTACACCTGAGGAAACGTCGACGCGCCCTGACCGGTGTGATTTCTATCGTTTTTTTTTTTTTTCCAGAGAGGGAATGAGGGGGATGTCAGCGGCTTTGTTGTTCCTCTTTCATGAGTAAATTACACATTTAGGATTTATTAAGACAAGAAACAATTTTCAAATAGTGAATCCGTGGAAGCCTCCACGGAGATGTGCTCATTACTTCCTAGCCTCGGGCCAAATTCACCGCCTCGAATGCATCCTCTTTTTTCTCCTTTTCCTCTTCCCCTCTGTCTGTTTTTTTTTTCCCAGCCTGATGCTGTAATGTCACAGCGGTTTGTTCAAAGCTGCGACGATGATTTGGGCTCCCAGCAGGTGCCGCCCCGATGTCTGTTCAATTATTAAAGTGAGGGCCACATGGATGCATTACAGCCGCCGCGCCCATTAGATAAAAAGATGACGGCTTTTGACACGGCGCATATTTCCTCTCTGCCTCACAAAGACGCCGCCGCTGCTGCAGCCTCTTTCTTGTTGCTTCGTTTTGTTTTATTCATCACCGTCCTCATGATCCCCCCTCTTTGCCCCCTCCTTTTTTTTTTTTTTTTTTTTTTTGGTACGCACGGAAATATTAAAGAGCCATTTGTTCCCTTTCAGTGTTGTGGGCACAAGAGCTATCGTGATCTTTTTGATTCCCTCTCGTCAAACTGAGGTCGCGTCTGCTCCTTGTAGCTCCCTCCGCTCTTTTTAACTTCCCGCCGGCCCCCCCGTCGCCCCAATCTAAGCACGAAAACGTCCGGCGTGTTGATAAATAAATCATGCAGCGGACGCAAAGTTAAAACCTCGACGCACAATCGCTTCCAGCAGCCGCCTCCATTTCTTTTCCTCAAGCGTTCAGATGTTCGGACTTTGATGAGGCTGTGATGACCAATCAGGGCCGCCGCCGGCTTGACACCAAAAGATGTAACCTATGAATTCTTCATCTGGCGTTTCTTCCTCTTTGCTCATTCAAAAAAAAAATCCTCTTAAACTTTTTTTTAAAGGCAGAAAGGAAATGAAATGCAGGGTCAGATCCACATGAGGAGATCTGTGTTTTTTCTTAAGCGGAGGGGCCTAAATCGAAACCTCTGCGCGTGGAGGTGGCGTGTTTTTGTTTTTTTTTTCAGGGGAAAGGTTGGGAACGGATCCTGTGTGCGGAGCATGATGCTGAAATGCAGACGAGAGAAGCTGTTGTGTGTTGTTTTGTCACGCCGCCGCCGTGCGAGTGAGCACGTCTGCTTTTGTGTGATTGTGTTCAAGCATGAAAGTGAAGCCGTGTGTGTGTCGGACAGAGTGAATATATTTGTGCACAAACGTGTGTGTGTGTACGTTTGTCTGTTGCTGAAGCTGACAGGAGCACAAAGTGACGGCGGCGTGGACACAAACATAGAAAATGAAATGAAACTTTGGAAAGAATCAAGCTTCCAACAAAGAAATGATCCATCTTGTTTTACTCAGTTCATACAACTTACAGAAAGATATTTATTCACCTTCTCTGTTTTCCATCTACAGTTTTTCCATGAAAGCCGTTAAAACTTTCGCTAAAAGGGCAGCAGGTCCAAACCTGGACAATTTAAGGTAAGATTTTTCAATCCTGCGTGTAGACTTCCAGGTAAAAAAGGCTTTGTTAGTGATTAATAAACATTAATGAATGTTTTCATGTTAGTTATATGCTGTTAATAAGAGCAGCTTTTTGGATTGTCAGGTGATAAACGTGTGGAAAAGTGCTGCAGGCC
>JBAJHX010000011.1:10320086-10346476 GCA_037176925.1 Amniataba percoides | reverse complement strand
GATATTATTTACACATTTTAAAGGACAGAAAAACTGTTTTTGGTTTTGAATTCATGTGCGACACCGAAGTTTGCATCGACAGCACGTCCGCATCAAGACAGGAAAGACAAATCAGGCAAAAAGCATCTTTAAAGCAGCTCAAAACAGCTTTCATGCTGTCATGCGTCTGTTATTGAAGCCAGGTGATTAGAGGCCGTTAAATGTACAGCAGTGACTCCTGACCCCCCCTCTACGTTTGATCTAAACTGGGCTCGCAGTGGAAAAACATCCAGGTCTTTAGATGACTTTCACGTCGCTGATTAAACCAAAGCTGAGCTCATCATTTCTCCTCCACATCCTGAAGGAAGCCGCTTTCTCCCTCCTCGTCATCGCGCACATTTCCAGGCCTGTCCGCTTGTGTTTTTTTTTTTTTTTTGTGGTCCTTTTCTTCCTCTCTCTCCTCTCCCCCCACCCTCCATCTCAGGGAATTCACTTCACTTTAATTGTTTGACAGTCTTTTCCTGCCTTTATGCCACGGCCGCAGAAGGTGCCGAGGATTTTTTCCTCCTTTTTTGAGGCATTAATAACATTCCGCTCGACTGATTCCCCGGGGCACAACCTCATTATGGCTTATAGGCAGAAAAAATAAACTGTCTGTACCGCCTGGCAGCTTTTTTCCCCTCCTTTTTTTTTTTTTTTTTCCTCAGTAGAAATGAGGAGTCGGTGTAAAGTGCCTGCTTGTAAAACAGCCTCCTAGTTGCAAACTAAAACACATGTCCAGGGTGTCATCTGTTTCCGTGACAGCAGGCGACTGTCGGAGACGGCTGCTGTTGACGGCAGCCTGCACTGGGTGGCAGCACTGTGGGCGAGATCACACAGGAGATGGGCTGAGCAGCATGTAAAATAGGCGTATTTCAAAGGGAAGCCCTTTATTTGACTTGATGGTGACACTATATGTTATTATTTATTATGTTTATCACCCATATTTAGCATTTCTAAGCATTTAAAGCACTACTATAAACAGATATTTTAAGTATTTTACAGCCTCTTATATATATATCCATAGAGGACGCATGTAAACAGATTCATTTGCAGCACATCCAGAGTGTGATTATATTTTGTTAACCACAAGACTTTTATTTTGAAAGGAACATAGGAGCTTTCATGTTTCTGCATTCATTTTAAAGATGCAACAACAAAAGCAGACAGTATTTTTTTTGTTTTCAAATAAGTGTGAAACTGGATTAGTACATAAATTATCTCAAGTTAAAGAAAAGTGCATTTTATTGAAACTTCTCTCACATGTAAAGCGAGTTTTCGGTAAAGTCAAACGAACAGTTGTAAAAGCATCAAATCTTCTGAGGGTTGAAAAAAAAAATCAGTATTTTCATCTTGTACGATTTATTCAAACTGGAAGCCGGCCAGTCCTCCGCTGCTGGACACACAGCAGCCTGGGGTCAAGTGCCTTGCCCAAGGGCGGCCGGGCAGCAGTAGGTTGAGTCAGAGAGTGCGTCCTCATTGACACGGAGCAGGAAATGTGCCGATTTAACACTAGAAAGGCCAAACGTGCGGTCGGCTTTGAATTTTGCAAGTGAAGTGTTTTCAACTTTCAACACGTCACCTCTGTGACTTTTCAGCGAGCCCGCCGACATCCGTTGACCTTCACCGCGACCTTCTGGTTAGAAACCTGCTTCTTTACTTTATTAAACTGGAAGATTTTCCTTCTTTAAGTTGCACAAAGTAATGAATTTGTGCACTCTATGTTTTAAGAAACAGCAGGCACCAAATACCAATAATGAAACTGCATTTTTTTTTATGCTCAAGCTGCAACAACCAATCAAAGAGGTCAAATGAAATGATGCAGTTACGCAGTCAATAATCTGTAAATATTGTTTAAATGAGCGGAGCGAGGGGGAGGAAGTTCAAATCTCACATTCAGACTGGATTTCCAAGCTTAAAGAAAAACAAATAACGCAGAAAATTTGACATATAAAAGTATTTTAATGAAAACACATATGGACTAAATTGTTTGATATCACACAAGAAATCAGGCCAATATTTTAACTAACAAAAAGAGATCTCGTGGAGTTAATCATAATCACGCTGATGACCTTTGACCCCTTCAGTGGATGCAACAGGGGGTCTTTTTCTCTGATATCTTGTTGTAGTTGTCAAAAAAGAGGTATCTCTCTTTTGTAAAATAATATTTTCATTCTTATAATAATTAACAGAGGGGGATGTTTTTGAATGTGTTTGTATTTTTAGAGGTGCAGCTTTGTATAGATATCAAATGTAGCTCTGCCTTGAGGACTTTCAGACCTTTTCAAATGAAGAAATTCTTATTTATTGTGTTATTGTTTAATTTATGAATGGAGCAGAAAGTGTCATAATAGTCCAAAAGACAACATCATATAGTAGAAATGATGCAAATATGGAGTCCTGACATTTTTTTGAAGGGCTGATTGTATTTTGCTCCCGACAGCGCTAACAGAAAATGACTGATCCGATGTAAAGCATAAAAGTCTGAACTCTCCTCTCCTCCGTCCTCTCCACACAGTTTGTTGCTGCCTGAATGCACACACTGATTGAATATTCAATAGAAAGCAGATTTACCGTATATGTACAGAATGAGTCACGTACAGTCTGTCACTTCGCTGTCCGGCCTCGCCGATGTCACTCGTTTCAGCCGCAGAGACAAATTCCCGCTCGCTGAATGTAGACTCTGTTTCTAAAAAGCTTTTCTTACACTCAATTTATATTCATTCAGTTAAATTAAGGGTTCGGTTTGTTGGAGAGGAGTTAAGCGTCAATACAACTTCAATCAGCCCGCATGAATTTCAGGCAGCATCCAGGCAAGGTCTGCATCAAATCCCACTAATGTGCCTCCCAAACAGATTTTAGCGTTGCCGTTATTGAGTGAAGGGCTGTAATTAAAGGCAGGTTCACATCGATGAATATGGGTTATTTAGCTCAAAAGATCATTTCTGGTGATGCTTTACATAATCCTTTAAAATGCACAAGGAAGCCCTGCTCTTGAGGAGGAAAAAAATATATAAATTAATGGAAAAGCTAATGGACATGTTGATGGCATTTCGGTAAACCTAATAAGAATTGATTCTTGGTTGTGAGAACATTTTCATTCGTCAAACCTCCCCCGTGCTTTACATGTGTAATGAACCTGCCTGAGCATTGATCAAAAACAAAAATTGGAGGAGTAAATCTGCTTAAAAAGGCCCCCCCGCCCCTCCTCAAACCCGTCGTCTGCCTGGGCTTTGTCCTGGCAGCAGGCTGGCCAGCACTTACAGAGGTGCTATATGTCTCTTAAATTACTAAATTGCCTTCTGGCCTCGTGCTTTTTTCCCCCCACGTTGGTTTGTGGGCATTAGTTGAAAGTTTTTCCCGCAAATATTTAATCCTTGCCGTGACTGACAATGTTGTCAGACCTCCGGACGGGTTTTACGCCGTTATTACAAGCGCTCCTCCGTCCGTGGCACTTTGGATTATTCAAGATTATGTTGTAATCCCTTTAATCCTCATTGCATTAAGATTTCAGTCAAAATACGGCAACAGTAAAGTAGCACTCAGAAGCAATGAGGTCTTAAGCAGGCGTCATGATTGGGCAGCCGCCTTCATTTCCTCCCTTTTTTTTTTCTCTTTATTTATTCTCCGGTCTCTCTACATTGTCAATAAGCTGAGCAACAGATACGTATTTGCTTTTCAGAAGCGACAATGATTTATTCCGGGCGGCGAAACCCATCTCCAATCACCGCGGAGGAAAAACACATATTTACCAGCTCGCGGTGTCAAGGCGAGGCGAAGACAAACTGAGGGCGGCGTGCGTTCGCGAGCACGCCGACTTTCCTCCAGCCTGTATCGGGGAACTTTTCCTGATGAAATATTTGTCTCCGGCAGTGCGTCCTGTGGTTACTGTTCAACTGTTTCTCCCCCATCTGATGCTCTCCTGCTGCTCTATACAGCCCTTATCTCTCCTCGCTTGACTTCCCGCCATGCCAGAGAGCTTCCAGCAGTCTCCTCGGCCCGCATCTCCAAGCTCCATGAATAAAACAACCTCCAACTTTCAAACTACGGCTTGTTTCTGCCGCGTGTCTTCATGTATCTGTAAAAAAAAAAAAAAACTAGACGGGATGCAAATCCATGCAAATCCAGCCAGTTTTCTGAATGAGGAGAAACCACTTTATTTACAAATCACAATAAACGGTGTGGTTCCTGATGTAATATTCAACAAAGGACTCGATCAGATGTCTGCGGCCTCCCCCGTCTCCTCGTGGTCCTTCAAACAAACACTGCTTTTAATTACGAGTAAACTCAACCCTTTTTTTATCTTCCACCAGAAGCTTTGTTGCACTTTGTGTTTTCTGATGTCTTTTAACTTTTTTCTGATTAAAAATCTAACTTGCGGTCTGATGACTCAGAGGTCGAGGGGCTGCGATCTCTCCTCTGCAGATATCTGATAAAAGCATGAAAATCCCACGACTTTGTCAATAATGAACTTTAAAACTTTAGAGATGAAAGTTAGAGATGTAAAAAAATACCAGATTTAACTGAGACGGAGGTAAAACTTAATAAAAAAAAAAAGTTTTGCTGTGTTTACAGATTTATCCTGAAGGACATGTTGTGTTTTTTTAGTAAAGTTTAGAAAGTTTCTCTTTCTCGTACATTTTAAAGTTTCAAGTCGATAGGAGAAGTGTAAAAGAAATATGAGGATTAGTGTGATTCATTTAAGTGCAGCCTGAGTTAAAGAAAATGCACAATATGAGGTCACGTCTCTTTTATCTTCCTCCCTGACTGACCACTCGTTCCTCAGTTTCTGACGTGCAGAAACGTTTTGCATTTTATTTTCATCTGCTCTGACATGTTTTCACCGGTACAAAAGAGCTTCAAGGCCCACAGAGAGAGCGATCAGGTCTGAGGGAGATTTTTAACAGCATCCTCCTTAATGTGATCACTGACGCTCCACTGATCCTCACCAACCACAAAAAGAAACCCTTTTTTTTGCCTCCTGGAGATGCTTTCTGTTTTTACTTCCTTTTCGCTTGATCTGGAAGATACTTGACAATTTTGCTGCTTCGTTTCTGGGGGGTGGAAACCCTTCGAGGTGAAAGGAGAAGCGGGTACTTGTCGTCGCCGCGGCTCTCGACTTCAAACCCTATAAGATCTCCAGCACGCCTCAGAGTCAAAACTTCAAACCGGCAGCGAGTCGTGAGGAGGAGACGAGCCCGGTGATCCTGAGCCGAGCAGATCTCGTTCGCGGCGCTACAGGCCAGCCACTCTGCGTGTGTTCACGTCAGGGAGTTTGCGTGAGAAGAAATTGCACGGAGGTTAGCGGGAGCGGCGGCAGCCTGTAGGGCAGCACACAGAACAGAAACAAAACAACGTTGTCTCAAAGAAATTAATTTATATACCATTAATTTCCTTTGCAAGATGACTGGACGTGAAGATTTCAGGGCTTTGATTTGGAAGACCAACGTTTACATCCAACATCCTACTGAAGTGATTCATGAAGGAAAGATGGAGCATTTTGTGAGATATAAAAAATGATAATAATCGTTATGTAAAGGTCTGATAATGACCCGACTGTACAGGAACAAAAAAGAGCGAAGGGTGTAACTATCGCTGTATGAAGAGGACGATGATGCAGCATCTGGGAGTTTATTTTGAAAAGTTTCACAAAGTACACGACCTTTTTCTTTATGTCTGTCGACTAATAGGAGCACCTGTCGCTCTGTAAACACGCAGAAAGCCTTTATGATCCCCTCTGCGCGTCACACGAATCACTAAAGATGACTGTGATGATCGGGCGGGGTGATTTCTCTTGGCCGAGTCACTTTGATGACCTAATCTGACAAACTCAAAAAACTGATGTGATCTGATAACAGGATAACTTTACTGTCACAAATTCAGGCAGTGGAGTTTAAAAGACGGACGTTCAGATTGAGATTATTTCAACATCTCCTGATTTTATAAGTTTTTTTCGGAGGGGGACAAAAGGTGTTTTTTTTCCCCCTTTTTTTCTGAGAGCTTCAATCTTTTCCATGCATCTACATCCAGTTATTTATGATCTACAGTGCAGCACCGCCTCAGCATCTTGGGCAGTAAAATGTATATTTTAGCTGCAGTTATGCAAATGGCACCGACACTGCAGGGCTGTGGGATTTGAGCCACCCACACTGGAAACCAACAGCACTCTGGGAACTCGGAGGCACTTTGGTAGATGCCCCAAAGTTTGACGAACTACCTCTTCTCTCTTGTGGCCTTTTGACTTTGCGAAACAGACAAGAGTGGACTGTCTGACTGGCTCGCTGTGTGTGTGTGTGTAGGGGGGTGAAAGTAGGTTACAGTTTGCTTTTAGGACATGTAGCTAACCCCCTGACCCTGGCTTGGATCCTGCTCACAGACCCCTTCAGCAGCAACAAACACACACTTCTCCCTGACGGTCGAGGCCTCCAGGACTTGGCTACCGGTGTCAGAGTGCACGAGCAGCCCGGAGAAGCTTTCACATAGTGGCAACGCTCAAAAAAAAAAAAAAAAAAAAGAGCCGCCCGTCCCTCCTCTGCTCCTCTTCCAACCACCACCCTGCAGATTTCTCCGGGTCGTCCCCGTCCTTCATAACGGCCTCCGTCATCATTGTCGTCTCTGTTTTGTCGCGGCTGCTCTCCAGCGTTTGAGGCTGAAGAGGTTTGAGTTTCGTTGAGTCAGAGCTGCGGCGAAGCCTCCCGATGCCCACTGACGTTTTTGCCCGTGGTCGACCCCACCCGCCTTCGTGTTGACAAAAAAAACGACAGCGGCGGTTGCACCTCAGAGACACACGAGTCAGTCTGGAAACGTCCCCGTGATCACGCTGAGGGGTGAAACTGACATGAAGACGATTACAGTGTGTGTTTGTCCCCCGTCTGACCAACTGTACGCAGCGGTAGCTGCCATATAAACGTCATTTTGTGAAGACTTGCCTCATAAATTCATCTTTAAATCAAAAACTTAAAATTCATGTTCATTGTCCGGATAGTTTGAAGTCTAGATTATAATGAACTAAAACTAAATTCTTCTTGTTCATATAGTTTTCTGCCTGAAAGTAAAACTTGGTCTTACTCTATTTGGTCTAATATCTAGAAAAGTTTAGGAACAAGATGATTTCTATTGAAGAGAGCATTTAATTTAATAAAAAAATCTGTTTTTAGATGATTTTAGATAAAAAGATGGGGTAAGATGGTGTTTTTTCTTCCAGTATAACCAGCATAAATCAATAACTGCAATAGTAACTGCAACTTTAGTTAAAGTCAACTCAAAAAGTGATCAGATAAAAACTATTTTGCAACTTTTGAAAGATAAAAATACAGTTTTTTTTAATCATCCTTAAAGTATTACTTCCTTAAATCAAAGTCAGATTTTTGCAAATTATGTTAAAGGAAATCTTCTACTTTAATGTATTCAACTTTAAAAATAATACATTATTATATTCCTATTTATATTTTACACTATCTGATCAAATTGGTCCTTAACACTTCCAGCTTTGTGATGATTTGAAAGTATTATCTTGTTAGGAAAAGGAGGAAAAGTGCATCAGTAGTGCGGTTTCTTTTATTAAAGGTAAGACGCGAGCGCTGTCCGCCGGCCTGAGCTTTGCGGCGAAGGAAAACACAGGTGGTCAGTGTTTTTTAAGCTGGTATCCGGAGAGCTTTCCAGGGAGCACTTGCATGAAATGGGCGCGATGTTCCCGCCAGCGCACTCGTGTTTCTTTTCCAGTTTATACGAGTCCCAGTATACACATGCCATAACACAGAAATATTTTGTCAATAGGCATATACAAAGCACTCTTTGGGCCACAGGAGAGCCATGAGAGAGTGTCCAATGTTTTTAAGAGGTCGATTCAGTGTTAAAAACAATGGGTAGTAAAAAAATCCCCTCGCCGGAGGAAAATAGCCACTTTCACCGCGGCTCCCAGGATGAGTGTTTACACATGCTCAGCTGGATCCGTCGGACCCCACCTCGCCGCCGACCTGCGCCGCCGTACAAATAAACAGGAAGGCCACAGGCACTTGGATGAAGGCCACACTCATAATTCACCAAAAGCAGTATATTTTACAGAGGACCGGGGCGCTTTGGTGTGGCTCCAGCAAAAGGAATAAACTGTTAATCCATAAAAAGGCACACTGGTTATGCGATACAGCACTTAGGTGCCATCTGAAAGCTCCATATCCTTTTAGCACTGGCCCTCTGCGAGCAGCGCCAGTTGATTTGGACGGGAGTTAAAAGAGAACTGTTAACAATCGGGATCGTATAACATGGATGTTATGGTTGTTTGTTAGAAGCATATTTATGTGAAGGGGGGAAAACTGCAGTTATGAAAGACGCTGGACACTTTATTGCCGGGTTCAGAAAATGCGTGGATGTAAAAATGTCCAAAACAGCTGGCGGCTCAATGAAGTTCTCTCCACAAAATTACTATTTCCATCAAGGACTGACTGTTACCACATGTAATTCTGCACGATGTTGAAATTTGTTACCTTTGGAAGGAGCACTGAGTGACAGAAAGTGTTTATCTCGTTAGCGTGAAACAATGGCAGGAAATTGCCTCTAAAGCCGCCGTTTTCAGGCGCTTCAAGTTGTCTTAGAGCCGAGTGACATCTTTTTTTTTTTCCCCCTTTAAGAAGCCAAACTGTGCCACAAAAAGAGAAAAACCGTCCAGATCTCCTCCGCTACACTTAGACGCTCAGACAAACGCGGCGAACATGAAAAGCAATCTTCAAAAGCTATCTTTATCCCCCTGCAGTTTGAAGTGCTGAAATTAAAGTTGCATATGGATGCCATCGAGACGCGAGCCACTCGGGGAGATTAACGACAACACGAGGCATCTGTGCATTCGTAAACCGCGGCCGCATCCACACGCGCAGCTGACAGCGACGACGAGGGCCGACACACCCACACAGATCAGCCCGCGATAATCTGAAATTGCCTCTTTTCAGAGATCTTTAAGTCCGGACCGGAGAGTCACAGCGGCGGCGTCACGTGGTCGAAGTTATAAGGACGCGCTCTGAATTATCCTGCCAGTCAGCATCAAAACCTACTGAACAGGAAAGACCGACAAAATAAAGACATTTCTAGGGTATATTTATTGGTGTAATCAGAAATAACCATCCTGATCTATACATCAGAAACATGCTTCCTGATAATTTGTTCAAATTTAGTCTTTTTTTTTTAACTTTACAAAATGCGTTAAATGTCCAATCTTTGAATTGAATTTAAGCAAAAGCATGGATGGGATTGTTAGATGCATCTCTTACATATAATAATAATAATCATTATTAAACATTAGTAAATCGATTAAAGATTAGTAAATCGATGATTTATGTCCTATAAAGGCTTTGTTAAGGATGCCACGTCCGAAATTTGCACCAAATGTCCTCAAGGTGCATTCTGGGATATATCAGGACATACCGGCCGGTCCGCGACAGGGCAGCAGGAAATATTTCACAATTAAATATACAGCAGGATGGAGGGAGAGGGCTTACAAAATACACCTCTTTTGCAATATAAACAGGATTTTCATCTAAATTGTGTACACAGCCGCAATAGTTCAGCTGGAGAGCCTCAGGTCTTAGCTCACTAATATGGCAAACAGCATTGATGCGGATATCACTCACGCAGACCCCAAAGTAAATACAACCCGGCGATTCATCCAAGGTAACAATTGAGGTTGTGTACGATATGAAGGAATGCACAAAAACCCCCCATTAAACGCTAGTTCAAATATTTATATTTCTTTTTGGTATAAATATAACAGAAAGTTTCACAGTTCTGGCATTGTTTGGAAGGGCAAGGAACCCGCTCGCGTTATAAATGAGAGCTCGGTGACAGGTGGCGATGCAAAAATGAAGAGCGTCGGGGCCTGAAGGTAAACAGAGCGCAGTAACAATACGGGCTGATGTGTTTGGAAGCGGAGCAGCGGACCGCAGCGACGTGGCAGCATATTTCACGAGACTGAGTCACAGTTTTATTGCCTCGGTCGGCCCGTGAAGGAGAGCTCCACACATCGAAGGATGGATTTCACTATTTTTGCCTTTTTTTTTTTTTTTCAAATCCACAGATTTAAACATCCTGATCATGCAGATTCACACGTGCATAAGTCGATCACTCTCCACTTCCTTCGACGTGAAGCACAAAACATCTAAATCAACGGTGTGACTCCCGTCCAAACCTGTGTTACTTTAACTTAAACTCATGCATGTTGCTTTATTTTCACATTCATCTCGTTTCCAGCGAAGCTCTAATGTTTGATTTTTAGCGCTGATCCTCCAAAATAAAAAAATAAAAAATCCTCAGCTATTTCCCAGATGTTCAGCGGTCATAAGACAAGGAATGCGTTGTATAAAGAGGCACAGAAACCAATTTGTACACATAAAGGAGAAGAAATGGGCCGAAATACCGCTATGACAAGTTTGCATTGTCCCGGTTCAAGTGCTGGATCCTCCAAACTCGCTCACATTTCTCGACCTCGCGGCAGGTCGACGAGGCCCATTTCAATTCAGCAGCTCCACCAAGTGTTAAGAAACCCTGCGTCCTTTTCCTGAAATCTGCTGCTCTCATCTGAATCAGCAACGGTCACAGGAAATAAAAGCTACATGAAAATATTTTCAGTTTAAAGCGGATAGTTTTCCACCCTTACACTTGAAAGAGAAGGATGTTGGCCTTTCTGTGACTCTCCGCCTGCATCGCCAACCATAAACTGGCAGCTCGTGACTGGTTTCAGTTCAGACAAAAACTAAATCAAAACACTTCAGGGACGAGTTATCATCAGTGTGCATCCTTTTCCCTTCACCTCAAACCTGCCAAGTGTCCTTTCTTTTTCTCTCTTTCCCATCACAACCTCAGGACGTGTGTGAAAAGGAAACAACCCGCCGATAAAGGGAAAGGAAAACCTCGAATGACTTTTTATAAAAACCTCGTTGCTTTCCTGTCAAACTCCGATGTTCCTTCTGAAGAGATCTGGTGGAGTTTTGTGAGGAAATCTTTAACACAAGTCATTTTAAATGTCTGAACGAATGCTAAAATCCCATTTTCTTCACTTTCTTCACCTTCCTGTAGTTTTATATTTCACCCTAAAAATACAAACGTTCTCCTGGACCAGTAAATGAGTGCAGGCGGAGGCCCGACGTCCTGACACGCGTTTTCATGGTGCCTGGTCCTCATAATGAACCGGAGCTGGAAAAGTGACTCAAAAAGTGGCCGACTGGCTGTTCGAGATCAATAAGAGGTGGCTTTCATAATTGCTCGGAGCTTCATTAAAAAGGCACGGCGGGCTCATCGAGGACACTCTTCTCGCTGCGGACACGTCACATCAGAGGCCAGATTAAAAAAAAAACATATACACGCACTTAAACCCCCCCCCTCTCTCTGTCCGTGATGGTAAACATGCTCTGATTGGCTTTAGGAGGAGATGAGCGCGGTATCAAAGCCAGTTAATTTGCCCAGTTTGGAAAATCTGTCAGCGCTTAGAAAAACGTTCAGGAGGAGGACGCTGTCGGCTTAAATACGACGTGACGCGTCCAAAAGCCACGACCGACCATCTCCATCTCACCCAACACCAGTGTTTTTTTTTGTCTCTCACACCAGCAGAATCACTTTAATCAGCTTCAGTTTCTCCTGAATTCTTTTTAAAAAAAATTAGATTTCACTCGCTGAACAGAAAAGAAAAAAAAAACTCCTAATGCTACTTGCTGCTAGTGAAATGAGGTTCATTAAGGTTTTGATGTGACTGGATAATCACCCTTCAAAATATAAGCAGGGCTGGTAAACATGAATTATCAGGGGAGGAGGAGGAGGGAGGGGAAACGCAGGAGCAGCAGGACCTCATTGGTAATGCAAAACTTTAATACTCGACTGAAGAGGCTTGACGTGCCGAGGTGTAATGTCAGCTATCGATTGATCGGCGGTCGGGTGTCTCTGTCGGGCCTCATTGACAATCTCTCATCTTACGGTGGAGGGAACTTGTCGTGGATGTGCCAGGAATTCCTCGTCTCGCTCCTTCCTCCTCTTCTTCTTCATCTTCTCCCCCTTTTTCTGGGAAGGAATCGTAACAGATCTTGCAGCGTGTTCGCCGCGACTCGGGCTGTTGCCTGTAAGTGCAAAAGCAATTGATCACCCCCACCTCCTCCTCCTTTCCTGCGACACACATGCAAACAGCACAGTTTCCCCTTAAAGAGCAGCAGCTGTAGAAAAGCCTTTTTACACTGAAGCATCCTGCAGCTTCTTTAAATTTTGAGCAAGGTGTTTATTCATAACGGAGTAAAAGGCTTTTTTTTAAATACGATGTAAACAAAAAGTGTGACAGAGGATCAAAAGATGTTTAACATGTCAGACAGGAAATCAACTACATGTCAGATTTCTCGCTCTCTTAAGTCAAACATGACTTTTATTTCATTAATTTCATTTCACACAGCGGAGTTTTAGTGACACTTTTAACCAAAGAAGATGTTTCCATCAGTCTGAGAAGAAGCAAAACTGTCTAGTGTCAAAGATCAGAGCAAAGTCAGAAAACATTTGTGTAGTAGGAACAGATTAGTATTTTTTTTCATGCCTCCCATCTTGTTAAATATTTCGTGCGTCCTGATATTTCAGCCACCCAAACCTGCAGCTCCCCCTCCTCCTTCTCCCCTCCTTTGTTTTGCTCCCTCCCCACCTCCACCCAAAGATGTTGACCTACAGTTTATCACATCACCCATCACACCTCCAGACCTCGCTCTTCATGCATGCATGCACGCCTGCACGCGGCGCATATGTATTTTCTCAAAACAAACTCCCAAACACCCGGAGCGAGCCTGCGCTGTTAGGTGACAAGTAACAACCGCCGCCACCACGCCCTCCCCCCTCTGTACAAAAATAAAAACACACAGTGAGGTGGGGGTGAGGCAGAGGGGGGTGTCTACACCCCCCCGGTCCATCGCTCTCAGTGGGGGTTATTGATTGTGACGTGCGCTCGCAGTGCACCTTCCCAGTCGCCTGTCAGCCAGATGCATGCTGGCAGGTCCGGTCCTCCCCCCTTGACAGCTCCCGCGTGGCAGGGAGGTTGTCGGGGTGGCGATGGTGTTGAGGGGGGGTTGTCAGAGAGCAAAACAGAGGGAGAAAAACAGCTGGCGGGGGTCTGGCCCTCCATTTCCCTCCCTCTCTGCTCTCCCTGAGCCTGCAGAAGGTGAACCCCGACCCTTCAACCTCCCCCCCCCCAGACTCAACCTCGCTCTTGTTTGCGTCGTCGCTACAAGGTGAGTGGAGCTGCCCGCGCGGGTTAGCTTCTGTTTGAGGATACCCAGGTCTGTCACACTGCATTTTTTCCACTTCCCCCCCCCCCTAAAAAGCCCCTCAGGATAAGGATGAACCGTTTCAGTCTGCGCTCCACATTACTGTCGCTTTTCACCGCCACGTTTAGTACGACAAACCCTCCCCTTCATGCCCTCCCTGTGACAACCAGCCAACCAACCCCCCACCGGCGCAGCTTGTTTAACGCCAGCGTCTCCAGAAGGTGCATCCTGTGCGCGCTCGGCGGCTGAGACAGGTAATGAGTTCGCTCGAGGGAGGCCGACATGACTGCACGCGTGTGAGAGTGTGAAATTACCTGACACAGCTTTCATCAGCACAAGGTGCTTCCCCCGTCTGTGTTCACACACAGAGAGAGAGAGAGGGAGAGAGGGAGAGGAGGGAAGGAGGCGGGAGGACGTAACATATGCCGTTTGGTGAATGCTTTAATCCAAAGCATCCTAATGGCGGCGACGGTGTTTGAGGCAGTGAGAAATCAGCACTGGTTTCATCACCGTGCAAAACCCCAAAAGTGCAAAACTTTAATTTTGTTAAATGTAAATGCTGAAATGTTGTTTCTGCATTAAAAGAAAGAATATTTAGTTCATCAAGTAATTTCATCAGAAGTTAAATAAGCCAAAAAAATGTCTTAAAAAACAGCCCAAGTTCATTATTTAGACATTTATCAGTCTGGTAATCTTGAAAAGAATAAATGCAGTCCCTCCTGTGTTTCTTCGTAGCAAAATAAAGTGAGTACGAGTGGCCGACAGCGTGCAGGTAACTTTGATTTGTTCAGATATACTGTTTAGTATTTGCTCTCGACGCCACACTTAAACTTAACTGCAGGAACATGAGAAGTTAAACTACTGGAGGTCAGAAAAAACAAGTTTAAAGTAACTCTTCAAAGGTGGTGTTGTACTGGAGTATTACAAACATCTCAGCCCATCGATAACTATGACCTCAAACATGTAATTCAATATGAGCGTCATAAAAGTCGACTCTATCGCAGACCGGTTGTGTATTATCGCATTAGACCGTACAGGTGTACCTGATAAAGTGGCCGCTGAGTGTATAATCCGCCCTGATAGAACCAATTGTTCACGTTATTCACATCAACAATAATCTGCACTGAGGCTCATTTTATTAAACCTCCTCAGACCTCGTCGGCCTCGTTTAAAGCTGCCGGTATTAAATCCACTCCGCAGAAAGGTGAACAGGCTGAGAGTAATAACCAGCACGTGCTGGGACAAGCCCCAAATACTAAATGGATCATAAGTAATAATCACCCCGGGGTTGCAGACAATAAGCCCCCCCTCACCCTCCTCCTCCCTCAGTATCTCAATCCATTCGTCTTAGAAAAGGAAATTACTAAATCCAATACAGTTCGATAAAAATCTGGCCTGTCTGGATCGGCTGCTGGAGGATAATGTGGCCTGATAAAGGCGCTCGTTTCCGGCCGAGCGCCATCCGTCATCCGGGGGTTGCTCCCCTGGTCAAGCTGTCTGCTGCTCCAACGAATGACTGCAGCAGCTCGGCCGCTCGCTCCGTCGCCTCGCGGCCTCCACCGCCGAGGTCACGAAGTTTGGTTGTTTTTGAGAAAACCCTGCAAACTGCGGGAGCCATTTAGCAGCCGGGTTTGCAGCAGAACTGGACGCCACTTAATTCATCCTCATATTGCAGGAAGAGAGGCCCATTTTACCGCTGCAGTCACTTAACGTTGCTCCCGGTGAGAGCGTTAGTCACTGCCTCGAAGGTAAATGTTCACACGAAAATCTAATCATCTCTGATTCGCTTTTCTGCATCTCATTTAGTTCATTTCTCACTTTTTTTTCTTTTTTTTTTGCAGATTATTTCAAGTCGGTTTGGCTTAAATGGCTGCTGTTAAGAAATTAAGGGAGCTTTATATTTTACAACAGTAAGTAAATTTTATTTGCATGGTAAAATGATTACAGAAATGCAGTTATTTAAGGTGGAAGCAGAGTTTCTCATCCCATAAAGGAACAGTTCATCTTTCAGCTTCCTTGTTGGCCTCTAACTTGAATCTTTTGAGACCTTTGCTGCAGTTTGGACTTGTTGTCTGCAGACTTTGCCATTCGTGCATGATGATCTCTTGGTTATTTTGAGGCCTGATTCACAGTTTAGGATCCACTGAACTCATTTCGTAAATTATAAATGTGCACACAGACTTCTAATCGTTCCTGACGTTATGTGTTATTCTTTCCAGGGAGACACTTTAGATTTTTTTCTGTTTCATTGGATTGTTTTGGTAGTACCGTGACCTCTGACCTTTGGCTTGTTTCCTCACTGTGCCGGTTTTACAGTTTACATTCTGGAAATGTGAGCATATTTCACATTTGCAGCAGCTTGAAGTGGCTCTGGACGAGAGCTTCGGCTGAATACCTGAGACGAAATGTAACCGAACACGCTGCATCCCGCCGCCTGACCTCGAACGCCTCGCGGCTGTAGGCATGTGTTGTTGGCAGGAGGGCCGCGTGAGCACAAACACACCAACAGTGAGCGCAGAGGGGCTGCACACTCTTAAAAAATAAAGTTTAATCGGGGTTAAAAGAGCCGCTTAGCACCTCAAAGTCGCTTAAATCATCGCTCTGGATGCTGGAAATATTTTTTGGATTCGTCTCAGTTCTTCTTTTTATACTAAAGAACCTGTAAATGTTGGAGTCCTTCAGAGAAACCCGAATCATTTTCAAGTCACAGAAGGATTCAGTGTGTAGAAATAGGACACAGAAATGAATACTAATCGCCTATTACGATGCAGATTTGCTTAACAACTCGCTCTCGCCGGCCCGAGGGGGAACAGGATGAGTCGTCTTTTACTTAAGGTGCCGCGTGACCTCCGCGCGACCCGCTATTAAAGAGGGACAAATGTTGCTGCTGTTAATGAGCGGAGAGCAGCGGAGCTCATAAAAAGGTGTAAATATTGGGACACCATCACAGACGGAGAGGAGAAAGAGAAGGAAATGTAGTGTTAGCAAATCGTAGCCTCGCCGTATGGACTTAAGGAGCGAGAAGAAGCAGAGAGGATGGAAGTGTTCGACTTAAATGAACTCAGAGGGAGAATAACTAAACCAAATAAACTCAGCTAATAACTAAACAAGCATCATAGTCGCACTAAGAGATGCCGATTTTTATTTATAGATTTTGATCTATGTGTTGCACATAATAGCAGCTCAACGTCAACAATATAAACTGTAAATCATACTTGCATTTAACTATGATATGAGTTGTTTACTAGATGTCAAACTGCATTTATATTTGCTGTCCATGCTCATTATTTAATAGATTATTTGACCTGGTATTCACTGACTGTGTATTTCAGTACTTTGTGCATCAAAACAGAGAAAAAATGAGGAAAAGATCACTCTTTTAACTGAAGAAATGATAAATGACATGACAAAGGACTTCACTGACAGTGTTGAACCTGCAGTGAGTTATCATCTGAATTTGCAGCTCCCATAAAGTTTTGTGAGTTTCAACTCATTGTTCATCTTCTTGACCCACAACTTTGCTGTTTTTATTCAGTCGCTGCACAACCTCCTCAACAGGAAACAGCAGACAGAGACTAACGTGACCACAAACAGAGCTACTGAACTTAAACTTTAGTCAAACACGACTCCAAATAAATAATTATAATGCTCTGTAACTGCTAGAAATATAATATATTATTGTAATTTAGTCTTCATTAAAGTGCAAAAATGTTTTGCAGTATGTATTATACTTCATTATTTATACATTTGTTCTGTTTTATCTTCTTATTCTTTGTGTCTTCCTACAAAAAAGAAGTATATGACAGATAATCTGTTAACACCTAACCCTGATTATGTTTTATATTTTCATTTGTAAAATGACTCCTCATTTTTATAGCTCTGAGAGGGAGGATTAATGATGTAACAGTGAATAAAAACACATGTATTTGTGGCTGAAGTTAATCGTATTTACAGCGATTCTCTTCACTTTCAGATCTAATTACATTCAACACTCACTTCTCTCAGCCTGTGTTAAAATCTGCAGTTTTCACAGAGGTGTTCCTGCAGTCCTCTTTGTTTTAGTCAATATGGACCGACTCCGAGTGATTTGACTCGAGAGGCCACTCCGGTCACCCGCCCACCCTTCTGAAGACCGCCAAGGCTGAATAATGTGAGCGTCTCAATTCGATTCACGTCCCCGCCGCAGCATTTCAAAAGACACTTAATTTCATACTTGTTTACGGCTCTCTCCAGAGATCTAAAGTTCAAAATCGCATGCATTTTTAATTCCAAATTAAGCCAGGCAAGAAGGAGGAGGGGGGGGGGAAATTCCATGTTCACTTCACCACATTTTGACAAACATGACCTCCCCTCGCTGGGGTGGAGGGATTATGTGGAACAAAAGTTGGCCCACTCGCCGTACCAGGGCTTAAGGCTATTGGGGCGACAGATTAGAATATCTTTCACCCTCTCAGCGAGATAAGAGAGACGCAACCATCAGAAAACGGTGCAAAACATAATGAACTCGTGATCTCCCACCACCAAAGAGCATGTGTGAAGTTGAGATTCATAAATCTTCAAAACAGTAATGCAGATTTGTGGATTTTTTTTTCACTTCTTATGCGCCTCCTAATGCCTAAAACATGATCTGGGTTATCAAAGGTTGGCAAAATCTTCCTGCTCATTGTCTTTTCCTCCAAGGAGTCCACTCCCAGCCAAAACTATCGCCCTCAGCTCGGCTGTTTTGTTGCCGTATTTCAATTCTTATTATCCCAGATAATTACAAATATGTCAGGCGTGTCACCATGTGACGTCTGCTGACGCCGGCACGTTGGCGTTGGTGATACATCTCACCCTCTCCCGCTCTCAATTAGCTCCCGGTGCTCCAGGTTAATGGAACTTTTGATTGGGGAAAACTCTGCTTTCCTGGCCGCCCGGGCTCCTTGTAGATGGGACGCGTGGGGGGTCGACCCCCGTCCTTATCTGCTGTTGCAGAAAGCCGAGTTACTCAGCTGCTCTAATGTGTGTTTTCCACTCCACCTAAGTGTGCCCGACTGCCGCGCTTCTTATTTGGCTTCCTTTACATTTTACTGTGGCGTTTGTGCAGTGAAAGCTGGAAGTACACTGTAAAAACGAATGGTGTAATAAACCTTCAGTAATGCAAAGAAATGGACAAAAAGAATCTCTAAATGGATCAGAAATTACATAAACCTGCTTCTGTAATCACTTTAAAGGTGATTTAATACACTAAGAAACAGTTAAAATCTAATTTTTAACAGATGACGTCATGTTACAGAACATACGATGTAACAATGATCAGATGATGTAACTGTCATTACATCATCGCCTCAGATATTGATGATGTGACTTATTTTCAGAAGAATAAATAAGTTGCATAAGTTTGTATAAAAGTTGCATAAAATTGGTTTAATCTTGTAAAATGCATCATATGTAAATAAAAGCATGTTGGTTCTTTAACAAGGTTTATTGAGAACACCAGCAAACTGCTTTTGTTTACCGATTATGGCCCATTTTTGTCCAGGTAGACCGAAAAAAAATGCTGTTCTTAGTATGAATCTTGAGATTTTACTCTTTGGAGAAGTGACCACCTCATTTTATTTTCACATCATGCGCTAGTTTGAAGTAAAGATGCAGTTGAATAACCTAGAAATGTGAACATATTAGCATTCGTAAAGCACATAAAAGAAACAACATTTCTGCATGTTTATTGTCAGATCACGCCTGAAGCGTGTTTTAAAGTTGTATTTGAATCTTCTGCACAGACCGGTGCAATGATCTTTTTGAAGTTCGTGAACAGCTCGTATAATAGAAAGCACAGCTGTGGATCTTTTTAAAAGTTTAACTGCAGGTGATGTTCGTGTATTTTTAGGTCCCAAAGACAGTTTGGATTTCGTCCATCCTCTCTCCCCTAAATGACCAGCAGGGACTCGGCCTCGCGCCGTGTTGCCTCCTCGCCGGCTGGGCAGGGAGGTCAGGGAGATTACCGGACACACAGTCAGCCTCGCGTTCAGCTTCCCTCTGCACAAACCTCCTCCGGCCAAACAAAAGCCGCCATCAGAGGATGACACCAAACACCAGCCCGCCGGGCATCCTCCTCCTCCTCCTCCTCCTCCTTCTTGTCTTCCTCCTTCCTCCGCCACTCTGGAGCAAACGCATCAGCGAGTTTCACTTCAGCTTGTTTGCGGCCATGTTGGAGGGAAGGTGACAAGAGGCAGGATGAGAGAAACATCCCTGCAATTTCCAAAAACAAGAGCTTAAGGTGGAATTGTTCTCCAAGGAGAGCGACCTCTCTCTCTTCTCCCCTTCCTCCCCCTTCGGTTTACCTAACTCACCCAAAAAAATAAAAAGGGGGGAGATTTATCCACACAAACACACACACACATCCCTCCTGAGGAATGGCTGGCGAGCAGAGAAGAAATGCGCCCTGACAATCTCCCCTTCCCTCCGGCGGCTGGATGCCAGAAACGAGCGCTGTTTCTTCTGAGAGATCTTTTACCGAAGATGCCAGGGATTAAGAAAGAAAAGACTGCAGGACACTGCTGTGTCACCTAGCATTAAACAGCCCTAAACTCTCCGGTTATGAGATACTCTGCACAAAATAGGTCAGGCCGGGCAAAATGGGAGAGAAAAAAGGAAAAAGAGAGGTTTTGATTTCTTATCTTTTTTCTTTTTTTTTTTTGCCTTCGAGCCCTGATGCCCCCTGGACTCTCTCCTCTCTGTGGTTGGTGCCTTCACACACACACACACACACACACACACACATGCAAATTAGCATCAGTTTTACTGGCAAACTACACTTTCATATGAAGATGGAAGAATTGAATTAGTTTAATAAGTTTTGTGTTAAAAGATATTTGAGAATTTAACATTTTCAATCTGCCTGTACAGAGATGAAGATGTTTTAATGAGAGAAAAACTGATTTTTTCTCTGCCTCCGAAAAGAAAACAGATGCACAAAGATTCAAATCATATAAACTGGCAAACTTAAACATTTGAAAGTGTAAAACTGAAATCAAGTTTTGTTCCTCACAAGTGTCTGAAGTTAAGAGGAATAATATTTTAGCTATTTTCGCATTAATTTTTTTAAAACAACAAAAAAAACAATAAATTTCCCTCCATCCTCAGAGAATAATCTGATTCAGTAAAATCTCCGGTCCAGTGAGACGCTGCTAAATCAGCTCAGGCAGAAAATGTCTGATTCTTGTTGAGGTTGGTTAAAATGAAAAAAAAATTCAAGTTTGGGTCATTTAAAACATTATTTTTCATTTCTGAGTAAACACCAGAACGTGGTGAAAGGTAATGTCATCAGATGTCCTAACCATCACTCAGAAAATCCAGCAAAAATCATCTTATCATAATATAAGACAATGAAAACAAGCAACCTTTGAAATGTGAGCAGCAAATGTTTCTTAGTTTTGCTTGAAAAAGACTTTGATTTCATCGAAATCTGCTCTGTAGTCGATATTAGTGAGACAATATGTACGAATTTTATGCATTTTACATCAACTTTTTTCTGTTGTGTTTGAGCCGAGTGTTTGAACTTTGACAATGAGTTTGGATTTTTAGACAGTTGATAGTTTAGAGACACGCAAAACTGTCGTGTGTTATCGTGTGTGCTTCTTAACTGGCACAGAGGCCACGAGGATGTCCTTAAAAAAAAATGGTCATCACAGGCGTCGTTGCTCTTTCAAGAAGCAGTCGGTTTTGCATTCAGAAAGAAAAGTTTCCCGTCGTCTTTGTCATCTTCACGCAGCCGCTCGGCCGTTTCTGAATAATTCAGCGGCTGCTGGTCGAAGCGCAAACAAACGGAATAAAACATAGATAGTTAGGAGGCATAAATATGAACAAACAGCATCTAAAAGCATTAAGGAAACAGAGAGCGTCGGGCTTCGGAGCGACAGATGAAGACTGTGTTTGACTGGCTGGACTGAGACCCCCCCCCCAAAAAAAAATATCTCATTCACCCCCCTAATGATGTGTGGCCTGTCAGAGAGACGCAGCCAAATTACATTCACGACTACAAAGCTTCCGTCCGAGGTTTTCTCTTTCTGTGCAACACCCTGCAAAACAATAACTGGGATTCAGCAGCTGCAAATTGCACTAAAATTTCCCATTCTCTCTCTGTGAATTATTAATGAGAGCCCAACCAAAAAAGACAAAAAAAAGAAGGGGGGGAGAAATATCTACAGCATGCCCGAGCGCTATAAAGCCGTAATTATGCCGGAGAATGAGAAATGGAACAAAGTTGTTGGAGCCAGAAAAGGCGAGGCAGAAACTGAAACTAAGAGCTGGAAATTTAGAGCTCAGAGGGTGAAAAGAAAAGTAGTTTTATTACATATGCAAGAAAAAAAGACAATTAATACGGGGATGAACAACAGCATCTGCATCCGTCTCTGTCAGGTTTGTGTGAAAGTGAGGAAATGTGGATGGTGAAACACACAGGATGAGACTCCACACATGTTGTGTTGTATGAAATATTAAAAACAGCCTCTTCTTTCGGCAGGAGTTTCATAAACTAAAGCTTTCAAAGACGAAAGCAAAACAGAAAATTTCTCTTGAGAGAGGCAACGCGCTACCTGATACTTGAAATTAAACCCAAAAACAAACAAAAAAGACCCTTCGAGACCCATAAATGTCACAAAATCTGCACAAAAATCAGTAAAACTGAACAATAGCTAGACAGATGAGTCTATTAAAAGGTCAATTAAGTCATTTCCTGGTCTTATTTCACAATTGATAGTTATAAACACAACAAAAAACTGCTTTTATCTAACGTCGGATATCAGAAATACTGAGATCCTTTGCTAAAATTAAAGTAATAGTACAACAGTGATATATTGTAAAAAGGCTGCATTCAGATTTTATCCAAGATTACAACAATGTTCAGAGGAAAACTGGGGATGATCGCACATTTGGGTCCAACTTTAGTGAAAGTTTCAGGCAAAAGATGTTCAGTGCAAAATAAAGTAAATATGTTTAATGTATACATGTGTATTATCTGCACATGCATAGTAAAAAAACTGAAGTACAGCCGTTATAAAATGCAGTATAAAAACTGTAAAGCGACACAGAAACAGTAATATAATACTTTTTATGATTCTTGCTTTAGAGACCTTGTTTGGTGCAACATTGAATGTGTGTTTGCATGAAAACACACAAACATCCTCACTGTTCTGTCATGAGCCAGAGTGCCAGCCAGAGTATCTCCCCCTCTGTCACACACACACACACACACACACACACACACACACAGGGTTCGACTCGGGGCCTGGCATGGATCCTCTGCTCACAGGAGGCAGCGGCGTCCCTCAGGGATCCATAACAAACCAAATAGCTCTGAGAGAGAGAGAGAGAGAGCAGCTAGCTCGCTCGCCCAGCTGGGCCTCGGCACTCTCTCCCTCACTGTGTGTGTGTGTGTGTGTGAGGAGGATGGTGGACCAGATGACACAGGCGACTCCCAGCATGCTGTGGGTGAAATTGGGTCGTTCACCTGATGCAGAGAGAGAAAAATTCAGGAGTTTGACTGTCAAACGTTAATGTGGCCAAAAGTATGTGGACACGTTGTTGTTATTGAACGTCTCATTAGAAAACCATGAGTGTGTCTCTGCTGCTCTGTGTGTTTTCTCCTGTTGTGACTGAAATAATTTCATATATATGAATCAATGCAGTTCATCAAAATTTGGACTTGTTTAATTTACAGACAAACAAGTCACATTTCATCATTTTCATCAAATCAGGAAACCACAGTTTGAAGAAAAAAGCTCCTTTATTTGCTTTTTAGGATTCAAATAGACCTTTTTTGGAGAGAATATGAAATATTATTACATGTCATAGAGAGATTTAAGTTTATTTTCTATGAATGCTCTTTTACCGGGTTTGAGTACAAAATGTTCTGCGGCTGCAAAAAAAAAAAAGGTGTCCGATTTCTCTGATTTCTTCTTCTTCTCAAAGTCAGTTAAAAATATAAAAGCAGGAGACCTCAGCTTTCTGAACTCCACCTGCTCGAGGTTAAAGGTCGTGAGGATGAGTTTGTGACTCAGGGTTTTAAAAACTGATGCTGCTGGTGGAGACAGATGGAGGCGTTTCATGGTGCTGTTGTGCCCTCTGCTGGCTGCAGGGTGGAAGTGTCACAAACATACAAATGTTCATTATGAAGCTGCAAAATCTCATTTAAATCTTCCACTTTAGGCTTATAACCTCCCACTAAAACTTAATATTATTACTCATATTTGCCTTTTTATCATGTTGTAGGTTGTATTTGTGTTTTTTTACCTTGTTACATGGGTATATAAAATGGAAATACTCAAGCTAAGTTGCCTAGAAGTCCTTTAAAAAAGTATAAACTGTGAGAAATGAAATGTCATGTATGTTAAAAGTATTTGAGTCTCCTGAGAATTAAATTCCTTTTTTGTTTTGTGTTGCAGCCTCTGTTAAACCTGGGTATGCATGAACCTGTGTACAGTGTGTGTGTGTGTGTGTTTTACAGCTCCTGTCAGTCCCGTCTCCTCCTCGGAGTTCAAGGTCGCCGTGCGGCTATTTCAAGCTCGTCTTCGCTTTGATCCGTGTCGCAAAATGACAAGGTAACGCAACTCGGGGGGTCAGCTGTGTTACAGGAACGCGTCCACGGATCGAGAGAGAGAAAATCAATCCTGCCTGACAGTGTCTTCAGGATACTCCGACCTGACTGGACCATGACAACCACACACACACACACACACACACAGAGGAAGAAAGTGTATACACATGCATAGATAAACACTTGAAATCGCACTAACATTCACACACATGTACACAAACAAACACTTCAAACATGAGCTGCAACCAAATATAGACACACACACACACTCCAGCTGTCTCTCCGTCTGACACACACGACCTCTGTCAGCTCCGGTTCGTCTGTCGTCTTGTCAAGGTGCATCAGACAGACGAGGTGTCGGCCAAAAAAAGTTCATCAGCGTCTAATGGAGAGTTGTAGGGAGAAGTCACGAACTGCAGTCTCGATAAAGAACATCCACAAGCTGTGAGGCTGAAATCAGGTGCAAACAATCGGACATCTTTTACTACGACTGTCGGCTCTGCAGGTAAAACAGCTCAGTCTGAAGTCAACTGAATGTTGTGGGTTAAAGGTTAAAGGTTATTTTAAAAAACAGATGTAAAGGGAATAGTAGACGTAGTAGTTGTTTAATTGCACAAATCTTTTGCAAAAGTTCAGAAAGCACCAGAAAGTTGGCAAGAAATTGTCTCTCTCTCTTTCCTGAAATCACCAAACCAAACCAAAGTACAATATTTTCCTTTTTTTGTGTGTTGCAAATAAAATGGAAATTCTCAAGTATCAAAGTGAGAAAACTTGTCTGTTCATATGTTGTGCAGAAAATAAATAGATGCCAAACATCACTTTCATGATGGTCTTTAAAATCACATTTGCTTTCCACATGAAACTGACTCTTTAACCACTGCAGATTTTTGTTTTTGTAGAAACTCCACCTTCATCCACCGGTGAGGAAGAGGACTGTGTGTCCCTCTGAGGTTGTGATATCTGCTGTTTCTGCAGCCAAACAATGCCTGTAAGCGCTGGCAGCCATCAGACTCCCTCCCAGGTCATTGAGCATTCCCTGCTAGCTAATTACAACGAGGCCTGTAGTCGTCTGCACCCCCCCCCGCCTCCACAGCCGCCCTCCCTCTCCTGTCTGGGAGCATGTGGGGTTGCGAGGGGGACGTATCTCTGACAAATGTGCCATCTCCATAATTAGCTCAGAAGCAACATATGAAACATTAAACACGCCGGGCGCTGACGACAATCAAAACATTTCATTTGTTGTCAATTATTCATTACTTTGAAGGTTCTGAAGGGGTCGTTAATATGGAAATAAGCTTTCAATGCTAACAAGGTTGTAGTATCAGATTTCCAAATCGTCAGTTGTTTTTTTTCTTTTCTTTTGGGCTAATATTTAGCCTTTTCTTGTCTTTTTTTATTCATGAAGCTTGTTCTTCAAACAAAAACCATTTTTCCAACTTAAAAACAAGTTGCTTTTATCCACTTTATTAAAGGAAGAAGTAGAAAAAACTATATTTGATGGAGTCCTTTGATAACTTCAAGTTCGGCCCCACAAATGAAGCTAAACCACCCAAAACTAATCCAGTGCCATTTTTCCTCTTCACACCTGGCTTTATTCTCCAACCCAACACCCCCCTCTACTGAACCGAACTTAGTACAGTCCGCCCCCTCTTGTATAAATCAGATTGGATTCTCCCATTTTCTGTTTGCCAGTCAGACATTCAACATGGTGCCAACATGGATGGAGGACATGCTACAAACATTTGGGTAAAAGTGATTATTTTATCAATCATAAATTAATTCTGTTATTTTTTTTAAATAAGCTGGAGTTTGATTTAATCCCACATTTGTTCAGTTAAAGCTAACATGTTTGTTAAGCTAAAGCTAACATAGTTAGCTCACAGGCTTGTTGTGATAAAAAAACAAACCAACATTCAATTTATAACAGTGTTTAACATCGAGTTAAACAAGTTAACACACGTCCCAGCAGATAAAGTCAGTGTCCAGTCTGTAGTAATCCTACATATCACAACAAACCTGTGAGGCTGACATGTGAAACAACATGTTAGCTTTAGCGGAACAATGCAACATGATGAGTTAAATCAAACTGGGGGACAAATGGGGGTTGTGAGGAGATAGAGATTTGGACAGTGAGAGTATTTTGGCAAGTTTCATGGTGAGTACCACCATTAAGTGACGTTTTAAAGTTTGGGATCATTTTGACCTCAGACCACCAAATAAGTTATAAAGCGGTTTATGGCATACATTTTATGTTTCCATGATTGAATAAGAATAAGAATTTCATTACTAATGATTGCTCTTGTAATTATTGTGTAATGACAATAAATTCTTGAATCTTGAATCTTGAATTGTATTTTCAATCTTTAACTGGGTCTCAAAATTACAATTCCTTGTAGGTGCGGTGTTTGTTACAGCAACAACATATCATCTATGCTGAGACACTTGCATGCCAGGCATGATAACAATCACGCCCAGCAAACCAGTGACCCTGTCAACACTGGAAATCCTGACCGTAAGCTAAATAC
>JBAJHX010000011.1:10290806-10313601 GCA_037176925.1 Amniataba percoides | reverse complement strand
TGTTTGTATGTATATATGTATGTGTGTATGTATGTATGTGTGTATGTATGTGTGTATGTATGTATGTATGTGAGTATATATATATATATATGTGCGTATGTGTGCGTGTGTGTATGTATGTATGTATGTATGTACATATTTTATTTTGTCAAGAAAGATCTTGAGTCTTATTAAATACCAAGGTTACATCACAAGCATGGACTTCCTGTTTCTTTAGTTGGATCATTAATGTTTACCAGTCTTTTTTTACACACACACAGAAATCAACACGTGTTGTGGCGTGACAGGAAATGAGTGGATCTTACCATGAGAAGGTGTAAATTAACCGTCAGGCCGTTCATCAGCGCCACCTCCTCAGTTTTAGCTCCTGTGAGGAAAAAACAACACGAGTTATCTTCTCATTTCATACATTTATTTCTTCTGACGGGATTTTCCAAATTTTACAAGAGAGGAAAGTCTGTGATGTGATTTAGACCTTTTTTTTCTTTATATGAGAAATCATGTTCTCATCTGTCACTTCAACAATTTTTCTGGTGTTTGCTCTCGACACACATTCATGTTCACAGCAAAGCCGACATGCTATAAACACGACGTCTTTATGTATCTGCAGATTTGTTTAAAGAGCTTCATGTGAACTTTGGACCTTTGAAAGGTGCAGTGACCTGAACGAGCAGCTTCACAGAGAAAAAAAGCTTCCAAATGTGCATATGAAGCATCATATATGTGTATTTCATCATTTCCTGTATGAATAAAATGGTTAACTGTATTAGTTTTTTAGCATGCAAAAATGGACAAAGTTGGCTTTAAAATTAATTGATTTTAATAGTTTATTTTGAACATTTATGTTTCATTTAAAAAAAAAAAGTTGTTCCTTTATTTGTTTCATCTCACTTTTTGTTATTTTTCTTTTTTAAATTAACCCTGTAAAGCCCAAACCATGAAATAATTGCCAGATAATTCTAGTTTTTTAACTAGATTATGAAAAAATAATAATATCAATTTGCATTTATGAGTTTATTATTATTAGTAGTAGTATTATTAGTAGTATTTTTAAGAATTTTGTTCATATACATCAGGTATATTCAGGCAAGAAAATATCACACTGGTGATGTTGAGGTCGCAGAAAGTCATGTATCAAATATGATATCAAAGCCAGTATGAAGTATGATATGAAGTGAACTTCAGTGTGTTAATGAGTTAAATATACTTGAACACCCTGAACTCTTCAAACATCTTCATAAAGCTGCCGAGCCAGTTCAGATTAAAAAATATCAGATTAAAAAAGTGTCTCTTACCGACGACGTTAGCCATGAGCTCCTCGATGTTGTTTTCAGCCCAGGCCCACGGTCGAGAGCCTTCTGTGTGACCGTGCACTCCCCTGGAAAACACTTTATTTTAGGTTTATTTTTATGTTAGTATTTGAATCTCTTTGTACGTGTGGAACAGGAGGACGTTTACGCACGTTTTGGCCCATTTTTCCAGCTCCTCCTCCAGGTACGTTCGGGCCATTTTGGGCTGAAGGCCCAGCGAGTTTCCGACGAGGTAGATGCAATCTTTGGCCCCGTCGACGAGCGAGAGATCAGCTGCAGAAACATTCAGCTCATGCAAATCACGAACAGACTCATATGAACACTGATATCCAAATGACACTTTAATTTCTGACTCACAAGTCGGCAGATCTGCAATTTTGGGCACCAGGAATTTCTCCCTGAGGTGTCTCAGTGTGTCGTGTTTGTCGAGGTACGTGGCCACTTTAGCCGAAGTCGGACTGCAGCCCAGCAGGGCCGAAACTTGCCTTAGAGTTTCTTCTGGAGTCGAGTCCATCACTGTGAGACCGGCCTGCAGAGAGAGGGCAGACTTTTAATAACACACACATTTCAAAGACTCCTTTCTGCCTCACTCAACTAATTTCATGTAAACACACATATCAATATTTGCTTTGTAAAGCCTCCAAATGAACACTCAGCTAAAAGAAAAAACATTGTGGCACATGAGTGAAGCACTGAAGAGAAATCAACAAGCTGCTTTTATTTCCAACCATTGTGTCTTTTTATAAGCATTAATTCACCTAAAATGTTTTACATTTTAAACTAGTTAACACTTTTAATCTGCCCAACTAACACACTGACCTCTCTACTGTCTGTCAGATTATCTCGACAATCATTCATCCGATCACCTGTCACACCTGTCGGGGTGTTTTGATGTTGTTTGTTGATCAGTGCTGATTAATCTGCCTCACATCATGTTCAGCATTATGCACAGAAATAAAGGTTGTACTTTTAATGAACCTTCTTTGATTTTATACTGTTGTTTACATAAAGATTTCACCTCTTTTTAAGACTTCAGTGATCTGTTTTTTCTTTAAAGTTCTGCAGGTTTGACATGAAACATTCATAAAGTTTTTACTTTTTAATTAAATGTACATTACAGCAGTCTGTTCATAGCTTACAGAAAAAGCTTCTCTTCTTACTTTGCAGCACATTATGTAATGCCACACTTCATTTCCTTTACAATCACTTCAGTCTTTTGTTTTAAATCGAACATCTCCTTTTCTACCACATATCATCATCATACATACAAATGCACGACTGTTCATTCACTCTTTCATTAAAGTGAAACCTGACAGATAAAACTCACAGTTTGCAGATGAGCTTCCTCTCCGCGGACAGCAGTCAGAGTGAATCCTGCTCTGGAAATGCTCTTTAACCTCTTTGTGTGCAGCCTTTGGTTAATCATTCCTCTAATGAATCAACGTCAAACTGCAGATAAAACCAGAGCTGAGCGTGTCTTTTAACTCTTCCCGGATCAGGCTAATTCCTGTTATTAAATGTCCGTCTGTGCAACGGACAGGAGAGAGCGAGTTCCCCATTTTTTTTGCACAGTTTCGCTTTCATATGTGAAAAACTTACAGTGTTCCACAAGTTCCACAAAATGCTGTCAGGTGATGAGACGAGGCCTCCGCTTCACTGCAGAGGTGTTTAAAAAGGTCGAGGTCAGCAAGTCTGTAAAGGAGGTTCACTGTATTGTCAGGATGAAACAGGAGTGGGACAGACAAAACTGAAAACACAGGACTGTCCACATACTTTTGGCCATTTAAAAATCCATGTGTCAAGTAAAATATCAATATAAGCAATCAAAATATTTCTTGTGCATGTAGTTAAACTTAGACAACATAAGTTTTGCTGACTGCAGCTGCAAGAGACAAATTTAGTGTGCTGAATTTAACTTTTTATTAATAATAATAATGATAATACATTTGACCTACATTTTACATACATTTATTCATCCGAAAACCTCAATTTTTATTTGTAAAGACTCTGTAGTTTGACAGATTTTCAGTAATGCTGCACAGTTGAAGGTTAAAGTTGCACTTCAGTGACATGTTGGTTCAGTCTGTCAAAGCAAATAACCTCTCACATGTCTGTTTTTTTTTTCTTTAACTTTAACTTGTCTTTAACTAAAGACTGGCTACACTTTGCCTCCATCTGGTGGACATGTGGCATCATTGCGCTTTCATAAAAATGAGAGAGCAAATACAAAATAAAAGAGCACAAGATCAGGAACTGAGGGCGTAAAAACATGAAATGAGAGGTTAAAAATAATCTAAATAATAAAGTTTTTGTCTCGATATGAAAGTCTGCAGCTTTATTGCTCTTTTATTTTGTATTTGTGCTCTCATGTTTATGAAAGTTAAATGATGCCTTATGTCCACCGGAGGGCAACAAAGTACAGTCAGTATTTGATATAAGGGCCAAAACATGCAGCTCACATACATTTACTTTAAAAGAAATAAGAATTACTAATTAAATACATTCATGAAAACATAAAACAGACTCATCATGTTATATGCAATAAAATGAAATACAATAAATTAAAGTGGAATAAAACACTTTTTGTTTGCATTAAAATTAGTACCCATCTTTTATGTTAAAGAATTGTCTTGTAATATTTTTTTTAAATTATGTATTATTAAAAAAATCAATATTTAATAGTTGGATGATATGGACTTATTGGGCTTATTTGACTTATTATGCTTAGTTTTTAAATTCCATAAAAAGTGCAAGCGTGTCTGCCATTACATATACAATATGCTTTTGTAGTAACATTAATGCACCATCACTAAGATTTTCTGCTGAATCTCAATTTTAAGATTCATTCTTTTGCTAAAATGTTGATTTCTACAAACATCTTTTTTCTCACCAACCTTTCTTCCTCCTCTTCTTCTCCTCCGGCCTCATTATTCATCTCCTCCTCACAGCTCACTTAGCCGTCTGCTTTCATTTCGTCTTGTTAGCTGGAGCTCCTACTCCTGCTGAAGGTGATATTTTCCATCCACACTGCATCAAACGACCTAAAATCACACACACACACACACACACACACACACACACACACACAGTCGACATTTAATGCATAACATCGTTTTTATGACATTTTATATTCATTAGAAATAAATCAAAAGAGACTATTTAACCAGCAGCAGGAGCAGAGGGGATGATCTGTGTTTTTAATTACCCATACTGTTTTACCTTCACTGTTTTTCCTCCTGACTCTGAATCAGTGACACCTCAGTGTTTGGGAAACGTCTCGTAATCAGACGTGACAGAGTGAGGAAATAAATCCAACGCTGAAGGTTTAGAGGTCACACTGTACTCTGGCCTGCAGTTTGGAGATGCAACTGCCCCTCAAAGTGAGACCTCCTGTCATCCAGCATCTCTGGAAAACCTCCCGGAAAACACCACCACTGAAATATTTAGTTCTTCAGAGGACCTGAGCACTAACTCTTTCATTTACATATTCAGTCGTGCAAAATGCATTCAAGTCTTAAAACGAAGGTGAATTAACGAGAAAAAGAAAAGGTTGCTGACTCTGTTTCTTCATTATTTTATGGATCTTCACTCACACTGAAATCAGAATGAACCAGTCACTCAATTTCCTGTGATCGAGAAAATAAAAGTCATTTTCTCGCAGTGAATCATCTTCATTATGTCGAAATGTGTTTTTTTGTTTTGTTTTGTTTTAGTCTGATCATTTGTGTTATCAAAAGATTAATTAAGAAGATACAAAAAACTAAACTTTGTTATCTTATGAGCCTCCATATTTAAGTCTTACGTGTGTTGTGACCTTCAGTAAAACCTCATTAGAAGCGCCCTCTGGGTCAAGCTAATTGACCTTTGACCTTCTGAGTTTACGGACGCTAGGTGATCATTTTTTCCCGCAACAACTTTGTAGCATTTCAGAAAAACTCGTCTTTCCACAAGAGCTGGAAACAATGATGGCAAATTAGCTCGTTGTGACCTCTTTAAGACGAGCTGACATAACGCAGCGGAGCAACGGAGAATATTTTTTAACCCCAAACTGCACTCATAAAAACAGGGCGTCACTTTAAGCGCATCAGGAAAACACATATTTAACCATTTCCCAACACAACACATGTAAAGAAAACATATCTAGACTTCATGTGTGGCTGAAAACACGGCGCGTTTGGAAGAAACACAAGTCGTTGTTTTGAAAAACGAAGCAGGCGGACGTGTTAAAAGTGACTCAGGCCTTTAAAGAGTGCAGAAACAATGTGGTCACAAGATGTTTGCGGGCACCGGAGCCGCTGACATGCCTCTCGCATGTTCTTGCCTTGTTTTTTTCTCACAGTGAAGGAGGATGTGCGACATCTGGAAGCTCTCAGGAGGCCGGACTGAAACTCCCCCCCTCTTCTCGTCGTCTCTCAGGGCGCAGACATCAAAGGAGGCGGCGGGTAATGTTTGTCTCCCGCGAAAGACACTTCAGCGAAGAGCCACCGCCACCGCAGTCTCAAACCTGCGAGGTTTTCAGGAGGTCGAGAGCCTGACGTGGACGAAGCTTCACTTCTGGACACATGCAGGACAGACTGAGAAAAAGAAGGAAAAGTCTGCAAAGTTTTCAGTGTTTTATGAGGTTTTTGCATGTGGGCACATACATACAAAGACATCTTGTGCATTCATTTCTTTGTCCTTCATCTCCTCCCCACAGCAAAAAGCAGAAAAAATGATCTCATTCACACACAAAAGCATCAAAAGTGTCCAATGAAGTAAAACAAAGTCTTGAGATTTTATCTTTGTCTCTCTTTTAAAAGGATTATAAAGCATTTGTCACCTTTTTCACCTTGTGAACGGAGCCTAATGGATGTTTGTGTTTAGTAACATAATATAAACTTTAAATGCACACAAAAAGCCTTACTCACCTGAATATGTCCAACATTTTGGTTTAGAAAGGAAATGTTTTCCAGATTATTTAAAGGTGAAATCATTTGACGTATTTCCTGCTGAAACTGGTCACCGAGGGGTTAATCTGAAGTGTAAACCAATCAGATCGAAGTTTGAATGACTAAGAAAAAGGTAAAAAGGCGGACTCAATAAAGAAATTAGGTTGACTTGATTTAATGAGCAGCAGGTGAAACTAATCAGTGCAGGTGGAAACAGTAAAAACCAAAAAGTAAAACCAGTCTAACAAAGATGTAATGCTACGGCTAAGACTTCTTCCTGACTGGTTGGTGGTGAAAGGACATTTTGTACAAACAAATTTGCTGAAACTTTCTGATGGGGGAAAGTTTTGGGTTTAAATCCTCACAGCCAAAGTCATGTTGAAGAAACGACAGACAAGAAAACATCGACATCGTTAAACTATCAGAGTTGAAGGCTTGAAACGCCACGAACACATGAAAAGAGAAAGGCTGAAAATGATGCTTTGCTCCTGAAAACTGAAGGTCTGAGACTTTCTCACAGCACTGAGTCTGAATGAAAAGGAGAGCAGAACACCTGCTGCTCCTCTCAGGTCTTTTATTTAGTGGAAAGGTATGTCTCTGTGTCTGCGGAGCCTCCAGCACCTGATATTTACTCTGCACCGGGGAGGCCGACCTTCTCCGTTTCAGCTCTGCGGCCTCTCGCTTCCCCCCGCAGAGAAATCATCTCAGTCACAAACTGTTTTCAGTCACATGAAGAGATAATGAACCAACGAGCAGATTAGGCCTTTTCGGAGGTTCGAGGAGTTTTTCGGTGAGACGGAAAATGGAAAATGTGTCACGTGCTGCTAAAAAAAGAGACGTTTTCAAGAAGTGTTTTCAACATTTTTCTATGTGAGGGAGGAAGTGTTTGCCCTGCTTCTTTCTAAATATGAAGTATATGATAGAAACATATGAAATATTATGTTAACTTTTAGTGTTTTAATGCAATAATGCAGTATTTTGTTTCATACTCATGTCTGACATGCTGCTGCACACCAATGCATCAGTATGAGTTTAAAAAAAAAGTTTTTCTAACACTAGATTAATATTTCTCCACTTGCTGATTAAAGTGATTTGCAGAGTTGCAGGAAAATGACTCAGTAATTTGGCTCAGAGCTGTGAGGAGGCTGCAGTGGGAACATGAGGTGTCACCATGTGGATGTGTTGAGTTTCCTTTTGTCCACTTTTACGCACAAAACGGAGACTAAACAGCTCTTCAAGTTCAGGAGCAAACCCACGAGTTCAGCTTTGATCAGGACTTTATTGATTTGATGTGAGTGTGTGTGTGTGTGTGTGATCACAGAGGACCCACCTACAGGAGCAGACGGTGGTTTTCCGCCTCCTCCCTCCTCCTCT
Organism: Amniataba percoides; assembly: GCA_037176925.1. Taxonomy (NCBI): domain Eukaryota; kingdom Metazoa; phylum Chordata; class Actinopteri; order Centrarchiformes; family Terapontidae; genus Amniataba; species Amniataba percoides. The sequence continues at coordinate 10,305,989 of JBAJHX010000011.1, read as the reverse complement.
TCCTCCTCTCAGTCTCCTCGGAGCGGAGCGCGCAGTCTCTTTCCTCTCATTACGCAGCGGTGAACTGCAGTTTGCGCCACTTTTTGCATCTTTTCTCCAAACTTTCAATGGGACCCGACGACTGAGGCCGGCCTGCCGCATCTGACCGACCCGGAGCTGCAGACATGAGCCGCTGCGCGTTTGGATTTTTACGCGTCGCGCTGCTGTGCGTCGCGCAGTTTGGAGCTTTTGCGCAACACGGTAGGTGGATGGAAAGCATTTTAAAAGACACAAGCTGAGGTTTATTCAAATGCAAAAACAAGCATAGCTCTTTATGATTTCAAAAAGCTCCCAAACTGTGCTGATTTTATGTTTTAAACACTAAACATCCTGTTGTTTTCAATGCAGAGGCATTAAAACTTGTACATTTCTACTATCACATATTCTGTTTCTAATAATACATTTAAATAGAAAAGAGTGCAAAGGAACATTTTGCCTGTCAGAAAGCAGCAGATTGTGCAGAGCTGCCTGATTTGGCCCATGAGGCTGCATTCCTGTCACTCAGCAAGTCCAAAGGTAAGATGGACCTTCAGACAGAGACAAGAAGAAACCTTTAGTCACACACTGACAGGGGCAACTCAGAGGTGCATATTTGTAAGGTTAAGATCTCCTTCACAGGAAGACATTGTCTGACTTTTTTCATTCATCACCACAATGAACTCGGCTATAATTGAGAATTACTGAAGAAAGACTTCATAAAAAACAAGAGCAGAAATAAAATAAAACAGCAGACGACTTTGAAACAGAATCGGAGAGCAGTCCTCGTAAAAATGCAGCTTAATTGGAACAAGATTTGCAAAGCTAAGCTGTGATGAGTCATTACACAACATCATACACTTGTTGCTCAATATAATGTGAGTGGCTTCGCTTGGATGGAAAAAGATGCATAAAACATTTCAGACAAATGTCTCAGACTTGGACAAAACAGATGAATTAAAAACTTCAGACTAGAAGACAGTAAAACAGAAGCAGGTGTGATGATTTTATCAAAGTTAGCTGTCATTTCTTCTCAACAATCATTCAAATACCTGATATGAGCAGAAACGTGACTTTTGACCGCGACATGAAGCTCCTGTCCTCCATCTTGCTCACGTCTCTGTCTCCAGGGTGTCCAGCGTCAGATCAAAGCACGCGGTCGTAAACTTTAAGGCGGGCCATCGTAAAAATTAAACGCCGTGAGTCCTCGCTGAGCTTTGCGGCAAGAATACCAGGCATTTCTGGGCCCAAACAAAAGTCCCCTGAAACTCCTGCAAGTCCATTTTGTCCAGTGGAGAGTTTTGGTTTAACCTGCTGAAAGAGATTTGTTTAAACAGCAGCAAGTCTCCTAAAGCCTCCCTCCAACCCCCCAGGTACTTAACAAGCCTTTAACCCCTCTGACCCCGCAGAGAGTCATCAATAAAAAGTCATGTTTTGCAACCAAGCTTACAAAGACGTTGAGCATCTCTGAAAGCGGTTCACTTTGACTCCACTTCATGTGATGTTCAGCTGTAAATAAATGCAGGTCTGAGTCAGATCAGCTGCAGTCATGTGTTTGGACAGGAAGCTGCATCACTGTCAAACTGAAGGAAACTAAACTTTACTTTGGAAGCAGAAAAAAAGAGGTGGTTTTGCATGTTTGCAAACAGTTTCCCAGCCCTGTGCCCCTTTTTTAGGATTAGGTTGCTCAAAGTCTTGATTTAAAATGCTTGAAAGAGGCGAGACTGACGTGAGTTTACTGAAAGAGGAGCAGGTTACAGACGTGAACACTGAAAAAAGATTTCAAAGCTCAACATGATCACAAAGACAATGCTAACATGCTGGTGTTTAGCAGATATGTTCACAAACACTGACAAATAAGGAATACACACAAAGTATAGATGATGAGAGTCACTATACAGACAGATTTAGACCCTGGATGAGAAGTTCGAGCATCACCACAGAGATTATAATTCATTCTGGATGAGATGAGATTGTATGGCCCAGATTCATCCTCTGGGGAACATAAATGAAGTATGTATGAAGTTTCATGGTAGTTTACTGTTTTTAGTCTGGAACCAAAATGGTCAACGGAGAAAAATGTTGGCCACAATGACACGATGCCTTTAATTCCTCCTTCATCCCTCCTCCTCATTTAATCAAATGTCAAAAATGTTCTTCCCTTTTTCTCCTCTTGTGCAGGATTTCCATCACCACTACCACTAAACCGCCTTAATAATTAGTAATAACGAGTTTTGCATCATTTATACATCATTTTCATAACATCATAAGACCCATAAGCCTCTCTGTTTTCACGGTGAGTGACAGGCCCTCTGGGAAAAAGACCTGTAACCTCAGTTGTGTTAACACCACGCTCTCCTGGATTAATCTTCTTCCCTGAGAAACTGGAGAGCTCCCTGCAGAGTCCCTGCACATCTGGGCTGCTGAGGGCCTCCCTCCCAGTGGGATCACTCCCCCCTGCACCACCACCACCACCACTCCCCACAGGGACGCCTCATTAGCTCACCCCCTCCCCTCCGGCTCTGTAAACTCATTAAGCCGCCAATTGGAGCCGTTTAGCCAGCAGCTAAAGTCTCGCCGATTGTCCTCCTGCATGAAAACTGCTTGTTTGGACAACCTGTGACCTCAAATCTTGTCAGAGGAGCTTCCAGACGAGGCGTGCACGCAGACAGGCGGCGATGTAAACAAGAGCGTTTGCTTTCATTTGCTGTCAACGTGAAGAGCAGCCTGTAAGACCTTGTTTAGGCTCGGGATCACGGCAGTAACTTCGCCCGTCCATTCAAGGCTTTGACGGTCTCACGGCGTCCTAAATACCTCGAGTGTTTGTTTTCCCCGAACACAATCAAACTCAAACAGGAGAAAAGGTGCAGGTTTTGTCTGCTGGATTTGAAAGGACAGTCTGTTCTTTTTGTTTGGCTTCGTTAAGAAAGGCCCCCGTTGACAACTTTGACCCATTTCACTTCACAGATTCGGAGCTTTTGATGGTTTGCTAGTGTGGAAAACTACATGTTCTGCTCAAATAATTTCCCCGGTTGTTTCAGCCTCCAGCTGCAGGCGGTGTTCACAGGCCTGTCATGCGCCATTGGCTTTAGCGTCCCTTCCCGGGGCGAGTTTAGAGAGGCGAGAGGCTCGAGGAATGTCTGTTATTCTTAGCAATTTAGATAACCTCTGGGGGTGAAATGATCCCTCCTGCTCACCTCCTCAACGCCGGCCGACAGTTTAAAGAGCAAATTGTGCAAATCATTTTCTCACCTTCTCTGTGCTATCATTTCTTTATCGTGAAGTGAAGATTCATGAGTGTTTTTAGGTACAAACATCACCTGTGGATGTCTTTTTTCTTCATTTTCTACACAGTTGTTCTCCTGTTTATTCTAAATTATAAATGGGTTAAAAATGCATCTGGATAAAGTGTTCAGCAAATGTGCAGGAGATAAGAGAGATTTCACAGGTCAGCTGGATCCCGAAAGAAGATCAAATCAATGTTTTTAATTTAAACGTGGTGTTTGTTACAATTGAAAGTACAACTATTCATTTTTCAAAATAAAGTTTTATGATTACTGATGTTTTAGGAAACTACTGACGCAAAACTGCAGCTGATAACATCTTAAAAGTGTTTATTTTTTCTGTTTTACTGACATAATTTGTATTTAGTCTGTAAAAGTGGGCTGTTTGGTCAAACTAATGTTCCCATGGTCAAGAATAAAGGTTCACAATCAAGTTTAAGTGATATCTTTCACCCACAAACTTCTCAGGCGAGCCAAGGACATTCGGACGTTTCCCACGACAGCTCGAGCTGCTTTTGTTTCGTCTGTCTTCATCACATCAGACCTCCTGAAACAGCAGGACAGAGATAAAGACCCGCTCATCTGATCAGGGCCTCAGATTCTTCAGCTTTCATTTCCTCTTGATTAACTTGGGACATCTGGAAGTGAAAAAGACACATTTTAAGTTGGAAAGCACTGATTTTTCAGCAAAGGCGAGTGTCCAAGAAGTTTTATAGCAGGGTCTCAATAAAGCTTGCTGTCTGGAATAATCCTCTTTTTGAACTTCAACACCGAGTAACATCTGCTAAGTTTGCTCTGTCTGGATAAGAGTTCAACACCATCCTTGTTGTTCCCATCATCTCAGCTCCAGAGTGTTACCCAGGAGGCCATCGGATCTTGCGCAACCCCTATCGCAGCGTGGACTTCGACTCCACGGAGATCCAGAACACGGCCATCCAGGACCTGATCTGCGACCACTCGCTGTCGCCGGGCTGGTACCGCTTCAGGATCAACAACAAGCCTGCGGAGATGCCGACCACCTGCGTCGAGGTGACTGTCAAAACCTGTAAAAAAAAAAAATTGTAAAAAGGGGGAAAAATCTCACATCTCTGCCGGCGCAAACATCTCACATCCATCATTATCATCATACTGCTTTAATGAGCACCTTCAGCCAAGGTGGAGGGTATAATAACCCCTCGCTGCAGGTAATGACTGTTTCTGTTGATGCCCCCCCCCCTTGCAGATGAATCGCTGTGGCACGCAGGCTCCGGTGTGGCTCTCCCTGAAGGACGCCTCCCTGCCGCGGCCCGGCGAGGTCCGCCAGCTGTCCGCCTGCGCCACATGGCAGTTCTTCCAGGGCAGCACCAAGGACTGCTGCCTCTTCCGCATCCCCATCATGGTGCGCAACTGCGGCGAGTTCCTGGTCTACCACCTGCAGCCCACGCAGGGGTGCATGGGATACTGCGCCAAAGGTGAACCTGCAGAATCAGAGAGGTTTTAAAGCAGTCAACAAAGGTCAAAGGTTGTGATAACAGAAAGTATTTCTGTATTAGATGTTTTTCTCATGTGTTGTCTCAGTGTTAATATCAGAAATTCAACTTTTGGCCACAAAATGATCATAATAAAAATAATTTTAATATACGAAGTCGAAATAGAAAACCAATCTACAGCTGAAAATTGTTAAGATCATATTTAAACTTTTCCGTTTCAGTTGCTCCTGATTTGGGATCCAGACTCTGCCCACCAGGTGAGGTGGAGGTCAACGGCCGATGCAAAGGTGAGACTGCTGAAAATGATTTTCATTTTGCACCTTCATTATTGCATTTATAAAATTCAGTCTAAAACATTTAACACATTACACACTGTACTGCAAACATCTGCACTGTTATCATGCAGAGAAACCTGCTGTTTTTTTATTATTCTACTGAGGATGGTGACTGATTAAATATCTGCTCAGCTGTCATCATGTCACCTAAATATGGAGTCAGATAACAGATATTGCATATAGCACATATAAGAAATCTGTAAGAGTAAAGATTTATTGTCAACATTGATTAATTTGTCAATAATTCACTAAAATTTAAGAAAGAAGTTTTCCAGAAACTAAAGCGACATCTTCTAATTATTTTTGTTGCAGCAGTTCAAATGAATGTTGTATTTAGGAAAATCTGATTTATGTTAAAGATTGTTTTAGATCATATGTGCTTATTTTATCCTTCTCTCTGTTTTCAGCTGCTGTCCCGTCTCTCCCGTCCCGTCCTGTCATCACCCCGGAGCTCATTGGCCAAAGCGTCCACCTGAGGTGCTCGTTCGTCCCGCCGCCGTGGAGCCAGCCGCTCGGCTTCCAGGTGGTTTGGGCCAGACACATCGGCCACAGCATGAAGGCCGAGATCAGGCAGGAATCCACGCTGAAGCCCTTCTCTCTGGTGGAGATGGATGGCGTTCACTTCAGGCTCGGAGAAACGGTAATTCCTGCCAGACGGCGCTGAGAGTGTTTTTCGGGGGAGCACATGTGGAGGGTTTGACCCCTCGAGCAGGCGTCGTAAGCCGCGGATCACGCTGACCTCCTTTTGCCTCCTTCAGCCTTATAAAGCAGAGTCAGAGAGGCAACGTGTGTCACATCCCGTTAAGAGAAGGCAAGAGGAGGGCGGGGAAGGTAAATCAGTTGCAGGTTGGAGCAGCTTCCCTCCACATGCTTCCCATTTTAACCTCTCCATTCAGATCCTGACAGGGGAAATTATTCTTACATATACATATACACTTTTCTCGACAACTCAACACTTGGAGAGCAGAGTTAGCTGTTTACAGGCGTTTTTGTTTGCACAGATTTCATGTTAATATGTCAAATTCAGTTCAATGTCCTGCTTTAAACCTTCTTTCTGACAGGAGGTTGCATTTACTAATCTGCTTCTTTAAAAAAGAGTAAGTCAAAACTCCCGTCTGCGCAGAGATCCAGAGATATTTATGATATTTTCAAGGATAAGAAACATCAATCACTCAGAGAAAAGATGCTCCAAAGCAACTTTAAATTGATTTGGTTCTTAACTTCAGAATAAATTAGCCTTGAAAACTATGAATGCTATCCATCATCATTTAGCATCTGTTGTTATGTTTCCACAAAGTTTTTCAGAGAGTGTGCGTGTTTGGCGGTCAGATGGCCTTCAGCTGCTTTCCTTCACCAGAAGACATTCAGTGATACGAAGCGTTTGATCAGACAGACTCTTTCAAGCTTTTGGATTCGAGTGCTTTTATATGTCGAGGATCCAGGAGCTAAGACAGAATCCCATCATATATTCTGTTGCATTTGTGCATTTGGATGTCCTCTAGAAATTAACATGCACAAAACATGATGCAGACAGAAGATCTGATTAAGTTGGTGCAGAGAAACAAGGAAGAAATCAGCACACAGACTTTAGACATTTGGTTGCTTATTCATTCTTTTACCAGTAAAAAATGTCACGATTAAACTTCTTCTTTGCAGCACGTTCATAGTCTGCTGCACAGATTCATCTCCGAACAACCAGAGGCTGCTGACGGCTCTCATTTCCCGCAGTAATTATCTGTTGCCAGGAAACATTAAGTTATTAGATTTTTAAGGTGATGCTTTTTGAAAGTGAGCTGATGTCACCCCGAGCGTTCGCCCTCGTACAGCTGTGGACCATTGCGCTGCCATATTTGGTTTTTGTGTCTGGAGCGTGTTGCAGAGGGCTGTTTTTAACACATGTTGATGTAGCAGCTGAGCCGGGTCAAAGGTCGTCGTCATTTTTTTAACTACGAGAGCGAACTAAATGTTTGTGTTCGCAGTGTGGCGGAGCGGAGCAGCGCTGTGCTGTGAGCTGCACGGGGAAAAGTTTAGATAAATCACAAACAGTGTGTCAGCCCTACATTGTTAGTATTTCTGAAGATTAACAAGCACACACTGTGGAAATTTAAGGCTCATTTTCACTTGGAAATGTATTTAAAAAAGGTTATAGGTTACTAAATGAAATCAAGGACAAACCAACAAATATAAATTTGTGTGATATTTAAACTAAAATCAATTTATTTAAAAGTTTAAAACAACAGCCAGAGGTTTTTTTAGAGGAATCAAAACCTGATAAAGCAATGAAAGACGTTTTATACCTTTATCTTTAACTGCTGTTAAACACGTGCGATTTTATGGATTTGGATAAACGTCAAGTGATGTTTTCTTTGCAGTTTTCCTGCAGCGTGTCGACTTTCAGAGTCAACTCCAGCCACAGCAGATCTTCTCCAAAAGAAAGCGAGAGTTTCTACGCTGGACTGAAGGTACACGTGTTGTGTTTTAACTTCAACATCAGAGGAAGTAGAGCAGAAACCTGCCCAGTAAAACTCACCAGAGTCTCTCTTTTTTTCTCTGTTTCTCTTCAGTTTTCTGCAGACTCTCTCCACATTGCAGAGAACAGTAAGGAGCACGAGGTGAGCGTCCACAGCACGGTGCCCCTCCCCTGCTACGGCCTCGACCACGGCCACCAGTGTGGCGTCCCGCTGGCTCTGAGCGTCCACGATCCAGGTCAGGCCTGGATTTTAACAGATAAAATGAGTCCTCCGAGCTTAATTTATCTGTAATGAAGCGAAGAGTTTAAAATGCAAGCTAACTATTTTGTTCATTTGTTTGTCGACATAAAATCATTTTGGCAACTGAAACAACCACTTCAGCTGACCAAACATATAATTATTTAAGGCTTAATATCCCCTTAATTAGACAATTATTACCAAAACACAAATTACAGGACTACTATAATTAACTATAGAGACTCTTATTAATGCATACATGATCCCTGAAAGAAGCAAATGTTGTCATGAGCATCTTTGATTGTCACTGAAGGCTCCTGCAGATCACGAACAGGCTGTTTCCTGCAGAAAACTCTTTTCATGAGCTTGTCTCAGTTTCTTCTTCTGCTAAGCACTGACTTGTCCTGCACGTCATCGCATCAAAGCCCGCTCAGGAAGACGTTATTACAGTTCTGCGGGCAGCTGTGTGTCGTCCTTTAACACTAACTCACTGCCGTGTTGACGTCCACAGACAGTCCCGGACACGAGGCCTCAAATGTGGCGCTCTCCGCCTGCCAGGTGGAGCTTCGGCCTAACGCCTGCAGCCTCGGCAGCTGCGGACAGGCGGCTTTTTTTGTCACTGCCGTCACCGATTTCACAAGAGATGGGAACCGGCCAAGTCTGATCAGTGTTTTGCCAGGAGCGGGCGCACCAAGACTCTGGAGAAACTACGTCCCAACATCCCTGAAAGTGAGAGATAAAACTCCTTAGCATAAAGATGCATAAAAAGTTTTCCCTGTATTCAGTTATTACTCCATGTTGAGGAAGAATGAGGATGAAAGTTTGATCTGGAGATGTGCAAACTGTCGCAAACATCTTACAGGGTTCATGAAAAAGTTATTGAAAAAGTTAAGTTATTCTTGAGGATGTTCTTGTGATATTTTAAGGGGTTTTCATCGGTCACTTAAAGATCCTTGAGGGGGTTTTAGAGGATCAGTGAGTACTCCAAGTCGTCCTCGAGGGGCTTCCAGAGGTCTTTGATGGGGATCACGGAAACTCTGAGGAGGTTTCAGAGAAAACTGAGGCACGCAGGTTAAATGCTGAGTGTCCCTTTGGAGAAACTAAAGATGCTTCAGGAATCTTTGAGTAGTTTGCGAAAGTTTCAGGGGCACTGAGTCAATAAAATGGGGTCTTTTGGATGCTTAAAAAATAATTTGGTGTCATGGATTCTTGATAATACGGTCCTTATTGAGAAATGTAGGAGTCCTAAAGAAGTTTCCAAAAACTAAATGAGGAATAAAATAACAGTGATGTGATATAATTATCTGAGTATGACTTTAATGAAAGAGTATAAAAAAGATGGCTCTAATGACATGTTTCTCTGTCATGCTGTTTACATGTACACACAGTTATAGTGTTTTATAAAATTGGAGAGGAGGGGGGAGTTTGAGGCCGAAAGTGTGCCTGTTTGATGGTTTGACATTAATGTTTAAAGAGCACCGTCATTAGCTGCGTCCACACAAACCATTATGTTACGTAAGAAGTGACGTCGGCCCTGCAGACACTGTGTCTCTGAGGGGCCCGTAGCAGAGGAGCCTTCCCATCTGTGTTTAGTGAAAACATCAAAGCCTCAAGGTCAGAGGGTGGAGCCCCTTTAATATTTGTTCTCCTGACCTTTGACCCCAGGTCACAGTCCAGGACGTTCCTACTTCCATCTGCTACTCTCTGACTGACCCACATGTCATTACGCTGGACGGCAGGTAATTTACCGCGTAATCAGTTCTCAGTACACGTCGAACGGTAATTTCATTTTCACTTTGGAGTGTTTAAAACGCCAACAATTAACACATCTGTGTCCTTTTGTTAACCTCCAATGAATGTGCAGGCGTTATGAAAACCACCAGACCGGCACCTTTGTCCTTTACCGGAGCCTCGTCAGGGAGTTTGAGGTTCACTCCCGGCAGTGGGACTGCGGCAGCCGCCACTACGCCGTCGCTTGCAATTGCGGCGTTGCGGCGAGAGAGGGCAACGAGATTGTGGTGTTTGATATGTGCAACGGGCAGCCGCAGGAAAGCAGGCCGAAGCTTTCCCTGAAGAACCTCGGTGACAAGGAGGGCAGCCGAGTCAGGGTGCTCGAGTCCCACCAGGGGAAGAAGGTCACCGTAGGTATCCGAACATTTTGACACTGGTGCAGATTTGTTTTGGAAATCATCATGTGATGTTTGTGTTGTGCATTACTGCAACTTTCATGCTTGAACCACGCAGATATACACTCTTCTGCAGCTCTTTCAGATTCTAAACTTTTATTTTTGCCTCATAAGGAGATTATGTTAACTAGCTGCTGGATGTGACTCTCCTCTTGTAGTTGATCTTTCCCTCCGGGGCCTTTGTTAGGGCCGATGTTGGCGACTGGGGGATGAGCCTGTCCGTCCGGGCGCCCAGCGTTGACTACAGCAACACGCGAGGGCTCTGCGGCACTTTCGACCGCAACGGCAACAACGACTTCCACGGCCCCGACGGCGGCTCTGATGACCTGCATCGCTTCATAGAGGACTGGAGGTCAGTCGGCAGCAGCAGATTAGATAAACAGAAATGACTTTGTGTGTTTTACTTTGAATTCATTTGGCCGAACTGGTAGAAAAGCCACCACAGAGCTATTTGTTTCTTTGTGTGTGTGCTAGGATAGCTCCTGGTGAGAGTTTATTTGACAAGACGCCTCCTGGGACGGCGCAGGAGGTCAGGAGGCCTTTCTGTCAGTGCCAAAGAGGATTCAGCACTTCTCATCACGCCGGCAGAGGGATGAGGAATTTGTACAATCCTTCCGCTCACTCGGACTGCATCGCGTACGACAACGTGGATTACACATCTGTGTTCCCCTCTATGGACACAACAGTGGAATACATCAAGAGTCCAGAAGGAGAGGAAAGCATCCTGGACATGTCTGCTTTTAACAGTCATCCTCTGGAGAGGAGGCACCTCCGGATACACGGCGACAGTGGTCTCGAACTGGACAGTGAGTTCAGGGAGGATCTTCTGCTTTCCGTCGACAGGCCGAAGAGACAGGCATCATTTGAATTTCAGCCCGTCTTCGCCGCTCAGAGCCTCAGCCAGGCCGATCTGGAGAACTTCGCCTACTTCTTCCCTGAAGATCACTTGGCAGAAGCCCGGCCGGACGTTCATCCTCAGTGGCCCACGCCGAGCGGCCTGACCTCGGCCAAAGCTCTGGAGGTGTGTCAGACGGCTTTGGCCAACTCCACTGTCGGCGCGGTGTGCCGAGGCCTGCTGGGACGCCGCCTGGACGAAGCCGTGGATCTCTGCATGCTGGACCTGCAGCTCAAAGACGACCTGGGCTGGGAGGAGGCTCTTCTGCCATACTTGGAGAACGAGTGTGAGAGGAGGCTGCTGGAAAACAGGACCCAGAGAGCCTTGGAGGTGTCCGGTCCGTCAGGAGCCTCGCAGGAGGTGGTGACGGCGCTGCGCTGCCCCAACTTTTGTAATGGAAATGGAGAGTGCACAGAGTGGGGCTGCCAGTGTTATCCAAGCTACAGCTTCTACGACTGCAGCCTGGCCATCAGTGAGTCCACAGACATTTTTTATAATAATTAATCACTTTAGCAGATCAATTGTTTCATTTCTACTGTCCTCAAACTACTAACTATGCCATGTGTTTTCCTTTGGTTGAACTCAGATTAGAAAAAGCAATGATAAGTTACTAAACTTCCTCTCTTGACTGGTTTGTAATGCAGAGACAAACAGTAATCTCTCCTCTGTTAGGCCAGCCTGTGGAGCTGACAGATCTGGAGAACGGTGGACTTTGTGACATCCGAGCCTTCAACTGTCGCACCATTCGAGTCTTCGGCCTCGGGTTCATCGACTCGACCGACCTCAGCTGCCACGCCACCAGACTGAAGGTGAGGACAGGCGAAGTCAAAGGTCAGGCTGAGAGGCTTCAAGATGAAAGTGTTTTTTTAAAATCTCTCCTCTGAACTGTATTTTCCTGCAGTACATGAACGGAGTTTGGGTCCCAGGGGACAAACAGAGAACAAAAGCCACTTTCCTCAGCTCCAAAGCTTTAGACTGTGCCGTACCATCTCTGAGCAACACGGCCGTCAATACAGAAGATTTCATGATGGACGACAAACCGTACGCACGCTGGGAGATTAAGGTCAAATCTGTGATATTTACCTGCGTGGAAAAAGTCTCCTGTTGTTTGTTGGCGGCTTCATGTCTTCTCCTCTCTTTCCCGTCACAGGTAACCAACGATGGCTCCCAGTACAGCCAGGCCAAGGTGCTGACGATATACGACGGTGTCTGCCAGGTCTGCGAGGCGTCCCGCTCAGGACTCTGTAAGTTAAAGGTAACTCACATACGAAAGAGAACAGTTTTTTATCTTCATGTCAAGTTGTTCATCTCAACCCCCTAAAACACATTTAGTCATGTTTCATCACTTGATTTTTGCAGAAAACTTCCTGTAAACAAATCTTTTCAAGTTTGCAAAAAAAAATATTCAAGAAAATTAAATAAAGATATTGATTTTCTGCATGAAGTTTGACAGATTTATGGACAAAATAAAGCTATTAAAGATCCTTTTCATGGTTAAAAGAACAAACTTTACACATTTTATACGACCTCTTTAACTTTTTACCATCAGACTGCAGCAGGTCACTTGTTAAGAAAAAACCTGTTTCTCGTGTTTGTTTGTTTGAGAATGAGAAACAGATTTGGGAGACAGATGTGATTCAGTGAGTGTTTAGTGGAAAAGTGTGGTGAAGTATTTTATACGTCCTGTTGGGGCTGCAAAATCTACGATCTCAACAACTTGTAGCTGTCTGAACGATTAAACCAGAGACAGTGATTTCCCATCCTGCCTGTTTAAAAACCAACATTAATAAAAAAAAGGAGGTCCTGTTGTTACTGGAAATCCTCTTTATGGGAATGGAGACAGGACAATGTGTAACCTTATGAAAACCTGGAGCGAACACATTCGCATGAGTCTGCCAAAGACGGACTAAATTGAATTAACTTGAGCAGAGATGGAGCAGACGGTGTGTATTTCGAGCAGATTTCCTGTTACTTACCTGGCACCTCCGGGGAAAACCACAAAAGGGAAACAAGCAGCTTGAAGAAAATATGTTTTACGATGTTGTAATTTCTGGAAGCTGCCTCAAGATTTTTAAAACAACACTGTAAATATGAGTACACAAACAAACTTTTTCTTTTTGCCAGGAGAAGACGTGCAACATCGACGGGATGTGTTTTGCAGAGGGAGACTCCAATCCCAGCAGCCCTTGTCTCCTCTGTGACCCGGACACGTCCAAATTCACCTGGTCTGTTAACCAAGGTACAAACAACTTAAATATATAACCAAATTCATTCAATTATCATGCTATATTGTGTATCTTTAGTCTTTTTCATGCCTGTAGTTTGTGTTTGGCCCTTTCCTGTTTCATGACAACGTCCCCGAGCACAAAGAAATCGTGTGGAGTTCGGTGTGGAAAAACGTCCCCACCTCTGGGACGACTGCGAGCCAGAGCAGATCACCCGGCGTCACTGCTGGACCTCTCTGGTGCTTTTGGGGTTTAATGGAAATCTGCAAAATCTGGTGGAAAACCTGAAAACAGAAGAGATAAATACTACAATCAGAACGTGGCTGCACATTCTGGGTTTCCACTAACTTTTGCTGATAAATGCATATTTTTTTATGACATGATGGAACAAATTCGGTGCGATCATTAAGAGTTTGCACCACAGTTCTTCTCTTGTATTCTTTAATGAGTTGTATTTAATGATAAACAACAGGAAAAAAAACAGTATTTATCTTCCTGTATTAAGGCAGCGGCAGTATTCCTGTGGTAGCCGTCCAACTGTGGTCTTGTTTGTCACCATTAGCAGATCAAAGGAGCGGATGTTTAAGTTTCCCAGCAAGCCCTGACCTGTCGTTTAACCGCTCCGAGAGAAAGAGCGGAGGGGGTAAATCACATGCTTGATTACCGCGGCTACATAGACTGACAATCATCCTTACTTACACTCAACAAACCACAAGTCAAATGTAAGAGTGAGGCTGTAATGGCCAATAAGTGACCAACCTAACACGTAAGCTTGTCTCTAATTTAGTCCTCAACCCTGAATTTTCTGCGGACAGTAATTTTCTCAGTGTGGGGAGATAATTAAAAGGGCATTTTATGTCATAATGAACTCAAATAAAAGGCTAAATAAGGGCAGTCAAAGCAATTTGACCACAAACGAGCTGGTTTAAGTTGGATGGAAGTGGACTTATCTCACCACAGTTAAAGCAGGAATTCAGTAATCGTAATAATCCCATTAATCCAGCAAGCGTTCACTTGTCTGTGTCTTTACGTATGAACATCACGCTGGGCAGGTGTTTCCTCAGATTATCGTCACGCTCTTCCTACTTAACGCCTGCAGGGAGGGGGGGGGTTGTGATCTCAGCCGTCACACGATCTCGCTGAAATGGCCGTTGAGATCTGGACTTGGAAAGGAAAGCTGGACATGTGTGTTTACAATAATTCCTCCAGAAACAGCCCGGAGGAAGGTTTTTTTTTTGTTTTTTTTAAACCAAGCTCAGTTGTGGAGAGTTTATTTCAGGACAGGATGTAGATTCTGTCAAACACAAAGGCCTGTAGTTGTGCATGATAGTAAATAAGAAGGTGGAAATAACTACAACAAAGGAACTAATGGTGTGATTGTTTAGTTGCAAAGACTCAGCTCATTGCTACCTTAAAGCTGCATGACTCAAGTTTTTCCTCTCCTCTTCAGTCAACGATCTGCCGGCTTTCCACCGACCTCAAAGCGAGCTGCGGACATTTGCCGGCGAGAACTTCGTCTTCCAGTTTGCGGCCTCGGACCCCGAAGGCTCAGCGCTCCTCTTCCAGCTGGAGGAGGGGCCGAAGGGCGCCGTCCTCTCGCCCGCCGGCCTCCTCATCTGGAGAGTCCCGTTGCTTCTCGGGGACGAGGCGGCGGGATCGAGACGCTCGGTCCGCTTCACGCTGTCGGACGAGTGCAACGCCCAGAGCAGCTTCACGGTGGAGGTAGAGCTGGAGAGGAAGAGCAGGACTGAATTATGTTACAGGCTGAATAAAAAGCTCTTCTACTGCTAAATGTGCCTCAACTAAAAAACTTTAACTTTCAGAAGCATAATTTTAAGTGACATCAACACTCATAGTTAAGGTCATAAGTTGCCTGTTAAATATGCACATCAGTAAAAACATGATCTCCATCTATAATCCAGATTAATGTGGTGGCCTGCGGCTGTCTGAACGGAGGTACGTGTGTGACAGACGTCAACTTCCCCGCCGGCAGTGGGAAGTACCTGTGCGTTTGTCCTGAAGGTAAGCAGGGCGAGCTCTGCGACGAGGACGTCGACGAATGCTTG
>JBAJHX010000011.1:10279638-10290706 GCA_037176925.1 Amniataba percoides | reverse complement strand
GCCCAGAGCAGCTTCACGGTGGAGGTAGAGCTGGAGAGGAAGAGCAGGACTGAATTATGTTACAGGCTGAATAAAAACCTCTTCTACTGCTAAATGTGCCTCAACTAAAAAACTTTAACTTTCATAATTTTAAGTGACATCAACACTCATAGTTAAGGTCATAAGTTGCCTGTTAAATATGCACATCAGTTAAAACATGATCTCCATCTATAATCCAGATTAATGTGTTGGCCTGCGGCTGTCTGAACGGAGGTACGTGTGTGACAGACGTCAACTTCCCCGCCAGCAGTGGGAAGTACCTGTGCGTTTGTCCTGAAGGTAAGCAGGGCGAGCTCTGCGACGAGGACGTCGACGAATGCTTGTCGGCGCCGTGCTCGGTCGGCAAGTGCGTCAACACGGCCGGTGGGTACAGATGCGAGTGTCCTGCAGGGCTCAGAGGTGAAGTTCTGCTTATTTCTTTCTGTCTGCAGAAGAAAAGGATCAGTAACAGTCGGGATTAAAGTCTCATCTGTGTGTTTGTGTGTGTTTCTGGCAGGCGTAACATGCCTGGAAGATATCAATGAGTGTGAAAGGAAGCCCTGTTTTCCAGGAGTCCAGTGCTTCAACAGCTTCGGCTCCTACGGCTGCGGCCCGTGCCCCAAAGGCATGCTGGGAAATGGGACAACATGTACAGGTCAGTGTGAGCATGCTGCAAACTTTATCCTGTCAAAGTGCGACAAACACACGGATAATCTCCCTGCTAACTTCCCATGAGTTGCTGTAAAGAGTTAAACCAGTTAAATACCTGAACATGCTTTAAGAAATATTCAGCCCGTCCAAATCTGGAGTCCAGTCATGAGATGTGACGGCCAAAGAACATAAAACACAATATGATCATTACAACATGTGAATAAATCAGAAGATTTTACTCTCCGCTGGTGTGTGAGCTGATAAAAGATGAACAGATTGGTGAAATTACACTGTAAAAAAATGTCATTCTTCTTCAGAAAGTTGTTATCCTTCCTCTTTTTTCACACAATGATCACATTAAGTCTGGAATAAAGATGAAATAACTTTTCATGCAACAAAAACTAGTGAAAACACACTGTACACACAATGACATCACAACCCAAACCTGGAGCTCATTAACAAGCAAAACTCAAGTTTATCAGATAATTCTGTGAAACTATGCAGCCACTCTGCAGAGAAAACACACTTTTTTTATTCATCCGCCTCCCGACACTTCTTTATCACATGCAGTCATCTGTTGTGAGCTGCGTTGTTGGTTCCAGCATTTACTCTCTTAATCATTTTGGATAAGAGCATCAGCTAAATCTCCATAATGTGAAGGTGAATTAGTTCATCTGAGCCGTGCGTCTCCGAGGAAAACTCAGCAGGTATGCACTACTCGCGCTGAATGAAAACCAGATGGTCGCTGGTGGCTGATACACATGCTCGCTTTGCATTGCAGCGAACGCTAACAGGACCGGATGCTTTGAGAAAAACTTTAGCTTTCTGCTTCCAGCTAAGCTCAGTCTGTGTTTGTGTGCATGCATGTGAATTCACACAGTAAACACACACTAATAGCTTCAATACTTAAACGTCTGATATCCATTAAGTTGCACGTCTGCAAGCGTTTCACAGTGAAAACCTTCCAGCAGCTACTGTACGAAACTATAGAAAAGAAATAATGAAAGACTTTTCTAAATCAGACTGCAGATAAACTTTGCTTTGATTTTATAACTTCCTGTAAATTTTACAAGAAAAGTTGACAACTGGTTCCTCTTTGCATTCTTAGAGAGTTTAAGTTATTCTGCAACTACGCAGCTTCATTGTTCTCCTTCAAGTAATCAGAGTTTCAAAACTTGGCATCTAAGCAGGCTGAAAATCAAACCAACGTCCATGTTTCAGGACTTTATCGCCCCTAATGGAAAAATTGGCTCGCAGCAAAGCACACAGAATAAATTACTGTCGGTAATATAATGTTTGTCATTTTTATGGAACTGTGTAAACGTAGACTTGTGAGGACAGATCGTTGGATTTCCTCGTCCTCTTTGTTTAATTGCGTCAGTCCTCTGATCTTTTCGAGCAGCCGGGGCTTTGGTCTGACTTATTTGACCTTCTTCTCCAAGATACACAAGTTTGCGTGTCGAGGTCGATCAGCAGCTGATCACACCATGAAGTTCCTAAATCTGAAATGTCTGGATGCAAAGTGAGCCGTGCTGAAGGTTTCTCTTTCTTTTGCTCTTTTTTCCTGCTGTTCCCTGTTGAGATCAGGCCTGAAGTCAAAAGCAAAAGTCAAGTGTAAATAAATTCACATTATAACTTAAGAAGGGGGCCCGAAGGATCAGACAACGTGATTTATTTCAAGCCCTTAATCGCATGCAAGGATCTCAGACGAGATACAGAAAAAAGACAGCGACTGAAACATAAGAATGGCCTAACTAGATTCAATAAATCAAAGACCAAGGTAAGAAGAGAGACGAGTGAACCATGTGCTCCTCACATGTACAAAGTCTCTCCAAAACTACAAATACTACAGAAGTAGTTTCTTAAAGATCAGAGGAAAGAAACTTTAAAACCTTTTGACATCCAGCAAATCAACTGACTTTGACAAACTGACAAGATGCAAGTAAAATCTGATAAAATGCTTAAAAAATGTTGAGTCAGGATGACGGGGAAATGTTGGAAACTGGACTCAGAAGCTTCGGGATGATGTGTTCGGCCTCCATTATTTCAGATTGAAGTCTGGACGTCGCCGGATAAATCAGAGCCAGGTTGCGGTCTGCGGCCTGTCGTCATCAATCACAGAGTTTCCTGCTCCGCTCGTGGTTGTAAATGTGTTGATAGGCTGCGAGAGGTAATCATGCCTCGTTAAGATCTTCAGGTCCGAGGCTTCATCTCTCGCTGGGCGCCTGTCTTATTAAAAAGCAACCTTTTTGACCCTCCAGGCTACAGTATAATCTTCACTCTTCATCTCTTTGTTGCTGGTTCGCTGCGATGTGGGTGATCTAGGAATCAAATAGGAAGTCTTTCCAGATAAGCAGCAGATTAAAACGCTCCACAGAGATCCAAACTATAATCTGTGTTTGTCTTCAGTCATCAGGCCGGTCCCCGTCGCCCCCACATCTGCTCCTCGTATGACTGCGCACAAGATCCCAGATGTTCTGCTGCAACCACCCAAAATAAAGACAGACACTTTCCGGAAGACCTCGAGTGGCAGCTCCCTGCAGACCACGTCCGAGGCGGGAGGGGGGACGGTTCAGAGGGTCGACCCGGACCGATCGCAAACCAAGACCACCGCTAAGGGAGAACCAGGCAGGAGCATCGCGGCGACGCCGCCGATCACATCCCAGACAAAGACAGATGCTCTGAGAACGACACAGGGAGTCAAATTTACCCCGTCCAGGAACATTTCACGAATTATACCAGACCAAGTCAAGCCTCATCAGCCCAAAAACACAATGACCAAAACATCTGCTGTCCCCCAACCATCAAAAAATGTCAGACCAGCCTCAAGTAAGCCCAGTGACCTGTAGTTTTTAATAAAGAAAGAAAGAAAGACATGGATACTCTTACAGTGACGTTAACTGACCACGGTTTCGTCTGTCAGGTCCCTCGCAGGCCGTGAATGTGTCGGCGACGTGTGCCAGCAGGCCCTGCTTCCCCGGAGTTCAGTGCATCAACCGCAGGCCGCCGCACGTCGGCTACGTCTGCGGCCGCTGCCCGCCCGGCCTCTACGGCAACGGGCGCGTCTGCATGAAGAACGCCAAAGCAGGTAATCGATTTATTTCTTCACGTCTGTGTTTGCAGGTCGACCACAGGACAAGCAGACTGACTTTTTGTCCCTTATTTAAAGATTTAAAGTGTTTCTAAAGCTGAAAGACGCTCAAAATCCATTGAAGAGTCCAAAGACATGACTGCAGGATTTAAAAAAATAAAATTAATTCTTCCTCTTTCTTCTTGTCAACTTATCCTGAATATTTTTTCTGTGTTGCTCAGAGATAAAAAACATCCTGAGTTTGATGAAAACATTGGTCATTAATTTGCTTTTATTACTTTAAAGATGTTTTCATTTGTTCTTGTGATGTTTTGGTTTCCCTGATGTTGTTTTATGTGTTTTTCTTTGTTAGAAGAATCAGTATTTATTGCATCAGATAAATCAGTTTCAGTGGTTATAAACTGCCTGGATGAAATAACCACTGTTGGTTGGCCCACAAAAGTCAAACAGGAGACTGTTTCTTTATGCTGCTTTTTTTATGCTCCTTTTCAGCAACATGCAAACAGATTTCTCTTCTCTCATGCTGTTTACTTTAAGGGTTTTTCTCACCTCTTGCCATTAAGCACTTCCCGTCTTTCCTCAGCGTCCAATCACCTCCCTCAGCAGCAGACAGTTGGTAAGACCGGCCGAACCTCGCATGGAAGCAGCAGCAAAGTCTCCCAGCTCCACCTGCCCGACCTGCCCAGCAGACACGGGATCAAACATCTGTCCACGTCCGTCACCAGGGCGCACCGAGACAACACGCCGCGGCAGGTCTCCGGTTCAGGGCGGGGAGGCGGGACGGGGAGGAGAGAGGCGGTCACTGCTGCCAGAGAGTTTCCCAGAACGTCCACCGGCGCCCAACAGGTCACTGCAAACACTCACGTCACCCGACAAAGTACCAACAGCAGGTCAGACGTGAGGACGTACACCAGATCGAGCAGGGATTTCTTTGTCCCCCATGTGACGGCTTCCAAGGTGAGTTTATCATTTCGTGTGTGTCACGTGTGGGAGGACACAAACGTCCAGTCAGTAATCTGTGATTTTCTCCCTGCAGTCTGAAGCTGTATCGCCGCCCGCTCCTCACCTGTCCAGACAGACAACCCGACCCCAGCTCAACCATCTGGGATCCACTCAGGCCAAACCCTGGACGCCCCCGAGACCCGTCCTCCCTCTGACAGCGGCTCTCACCGCTCTGTCCTACTCGCTGTCCGAGTCTGACTTCTCTGCTGACGGAGACGAGGCCGAGCTCGGACCTGAAGGTTCGGAGACGCCGCAGGTCGTCCCGGCTCTGACCTTCACAACGCCGGGAAAGACGGACTACAGCGGCGCCGTGCTGCAGAGAGCCACCTCCGTCCAGCCGGGGAGCATCAGCACAGAAGACAAACCTGCCACAACCTGCGCCGACCGGCCGTGTTTTCCAGGCGTCCTGTGTGAACCAGCTGTGGACGGCGGCTTCCGCTGTGGGAGGTGTCCTGTCGGATATACTGGAGATGGACAAGCCTGTCGAGGTGAAATTTAACCAGAATTCATTTGCACTTTGTCACTGAGAGTTTAAGTCATATCTGTCCATACAGGAGCAACATTAGCTTCATAATTTAATCATTTATGGTTTGCAAATGACCCTGAGACCAAGCAGCTTTACCAAAAGGAAGCACAGAGGTGTAACATCTGTCTGTTTTTGCAGCTGTTTGCAGGCACACGTGTGGGAGGAACATGGAGTGTGCTGCACCGAATACGTGCCGCTGTAAGCCGGGTTACACCGGATTAGACTGTCAGACAGGTAAACAGATAAACAGCTTATATAAAGTATTTCAGCTATCATCTCACCCTATGTGCTTATTTTATTTTTTTCTGTCGGCTTCCCCATTTTTTCTCAGCTATCTGTGAGCCGGAGTGCATGAACGGGGGCTCTTGCATTGCTCCGGGTGTGTGTCAGTGCCTCAGAGGTTTCCATGGAGAAACCTGTCAGGAAGGTGAAGCTTTTCTCCTTTTCTCAGTTAATGCAACCACAGATATCTTTATCACAGTGTTATTTAATCAGGAAATACATTTGTACCATCAGTAAGTTCAGCTATAAACATCTGACCCCACAATATTACAAATCACACAAACATAGGAGGTATTAATGAATGATTATATTATATATTGTCCTATAAAATAAGACTCTTTTAGGATATAACTCATAGAAATGGCTCTCTGCAGCTCTGTGCAGGGTACCGTGTGAAAATGGAGGCACCTGTGTGGGACTGCAGACCTGCTCCTGTCCTTACGGGTTTGTGGGACCTCGATGTGAAACCAGTGAGTTCACACTTCTATTTTTCTTATTTATCTAATTTTGTGCATCTCCCAGCTCAGATACAGAAGCTAAGAGAAGTCGTGCTATTTCTTTTTAAAGGCGTTATCTCGTGTTTTTCTGGTGATAAGGAGATAATTGTGTGCATGATTGTGATAAATGTTGTTTGTTGCAGTGGTGTGTAGCCGTCACTGTCACAACGGAGGTCAGTGTGTGTCTCCGGATCAGTGCAGGTGTCCGGCAGGTTGGACTGGACCGTCCTGCGAGACCGGTGAGTGTGTTTTGGTGTGTTTTGCTGTGTGTGTGTGTGTGTGTGTGTGTGCACTGACCTCTCGTCGCTCTCTGCAGCTCTCTGCTCTCCGCTGTGCCTGAACGGAGGTTCGTGCGTTCGTCCAAACATCTGCGAGTGTCCTCACGGTTTCTACGGCGCTCAGTGTCAGAACGGTAAATTTACAGCTTCATCAATCAGTCAATAAGTTAATCAATAAAGGAAGCATTCACAGACATTATTTTCTTTTTCTTCCAGCTGTCTGCAGTCCTCCGTGTAAAAACGGCGGTCTGTGTATGAGGAATAACGTCTGCTCGTGCCTGCAGGGATACACCGGAAGGAGATGCGAGAAAAGTCAGTCTTCCTCTTCTCATTTTCCACTTCATGCACATCTTTATGTTTTTCCTCCTTTTCTTCTTATGCTTTTCTTTTTCTCTGCAGGTGTGTGTGAGCCCATGTGTATGAACGGCGGCAGGTGCGTCGGTCCAGATGTTTGCGATTGTCCGTCAGGCTGGCGAGGGAAGCGATGTGATAAACGTAAGATCTGGATCCGTACAGATAAAAGTCCTTCACATTTACAACATCAGCATCTTCCAGGTCAACCTGCTTGATCCCATGATGCATCTGTGTGAACACCTCAACTTTTCTGGCCGCTTTTCTTTCACAAATCAACTAGAAATCCACACAAAAAAAGCAAATACACAAAACACATGAGGTGTTTGGTTCAGAAAATGCTCCAAAATGTGAAAAATACAATCATAAGACAAAGAGACATCTTCAAAAATGGTTAAATAACCAAAAATATTCAATTTATAATCATATAAAACAGAAAAACAGCAAATCTTCACATTTTAGAGGCTGAAATTTGATAATATTTGGTGTTTTTGGTTGATAAACAATCAAATTTCTGTGAATTGATGAACTGTGAAGTTGTTTGTGGCCTTAAAAACCTGCAGTGAGGGGAGGAGGTTTGATTTAACAGTCAGTCTCTTGTGAGAGTACGACATCGGCTTCCTGTAAAACTCACCAAACTGAGGCAGAAGCAGGGACGGCGACGCTGTCCAGTCTTTCTAATCTCTGCTGACAGATGCTTCCACGAAGGCGCCTCCCATATGGAAACCATCAGCTCTGATGTCTGCGGCTTCTTGTGGGTCTGACCTTTAAGCGCTGCTACCTAAAAGACCCCCAAACATCAGGGAAGAGGGGAAAAACCGCAGTTAATCATTTTCTCTCAAATCTGAAGCTTTTATTTTTAAGGGAGGAAGGAAGGAGTCGTTAGTCCCGCCTCCTTCTTTTTTGAGTTGACACTTTCACACCTGTCACTCATCCGAAGTCTGGGAAGTCTCCACACCTGGTTCGACGCTGAGCATCACTGTGTTTTACAACATTTGGTCTCCATTTTTTACTGTCTCCATTTCCTCTAATGTTGCTGTTTTTCTTGGTCGCTGGCTTCACTCACACATTAGATCCTAAAATGACAAAAAAAACCCTCTAACATGATTAAGACTGAAGCAAACTGAAGAACTAAAAAGTCTTGCACATCTTTGTTCAAGCTGTTGAGAAAGAGGAGTGTTTTTCTTCTCTGGTTCACAGGTTTGAAGCAATGAAAGAACTCTCACATTTTTTTATACAAATTCTTATTTAAGACAAGGCTCTGTTTCCACATCCAACACAAACTAACCCTAAAGTAATAAATAATAAAAATAAATCGAACCAGGTCAATGAGACTTTTTGCAGAATCTCTTCCTGACGAGCTGACAGATGCATAAAGTTAAAGGTTACCATGTGAAATAAATAAGTTATTTTCCTGTGCATGAGTCCTGCCCATTAAAATAATAATACTCATACTGTGAGGCTTTTCTTAGTTTTTCCTGTTTTTCAATTCTGAAGTCCAGGTTGTGTTTTAAAGCTTCATTTTTGTGACTCGAGTCTGACGTGAGGTGTCGTGTCTCCTCTCAGCCAGCTGTCTGCAGAAGTGTCTGAACGGTGGCGAGTGTGTGGGAGCCAACACCTGCCACTGCGCCCCGGGGTGGCACGGCATGCTGTGTCAGATCCGTGAGTAGAAGAAAAATCACACAGAACACACTTCATCCGCTCCGAACCTCAAAACACATCATGGAAAACTGTTTGTTTCAGCTATCTGTGAACAGAAATGTCTCTACGGGAGTCGATGTGTCCGACCGAACGTCTGCGCCTGCCGGAGCGGATACTCAGGTTCTCTTTGCTCCAAAAGGGTAAGAAGGACTGAACAGGGAGTGTTATTTTAAGGGGGAGATCTTCCTCTTTTCCTCGCTTGTAAAGTTTTCTTGAAATGGGATAAAGGTCTGAGCCGAGTTGTGGCGTCATTGCATTTTAAGATCATTGCTCAGATGCACAAACCTTTCAGTTATTTTCACTGCTGCGTTTTTCCAGCTGGTCTGAGATCCACACACATGTGGGTCAGAAGACTTTGCACATGAAGAAAACTGGAAACACGTGAAAATGCATCCAATCTCATGAACTGGCCGGTCGCAGACGATGATGTATTGAAGCTGCAAGATAAAAACAAAAAAGAAAACTTGGTTAGGCTGCAGCAGACCTGTCATTTCATCTGTGCAAACACACTTCAGTTCAGCCTGACAGAGTGTGTGTGGAGAGAAAAAGTACTACAAGTATATTTTAAAGAGAATGAAAGGAAATATGTAGAAATGTATTTAAGCAAGTTTAAGAAAATAACACTGAGGGAGAAACAGCACCACAATGGACATCTTGAGCAAATCAGGAGTTTATCAGTTATTTTTCTTGTTGTTTTTCAGTCCATATCAGGTGTAAAAACTCACATCCTGTCTCACATGTTTCTCAGCTCCCTGTTTTCCAGGGTTGAGGCCCACTTACGACCAGCGGAGTTCAATCAGCGGCGATGAACCTTTCAGGTGATCCAGAGCCATCAGCATGGAGAGAAAAAAAGACAAAGTGTTAAATCTCTGAGCATCCAGTACAAAGTCACATCAACAAAAAAAAAATGGATTTAAATGACCTGATTTCTCGGTGTTGTACTTGATGGACGGAGACGTTTTTAAAAAAATAACTTGCATCCTGAATTCCTCCACTTCGTATCCCAACATTATAAATCTCCATTTTCTTCACATGCAGCTGTTAAGAAACTCTTTTCTCGTGAAGTTTTTACTGTAACGCCATCATCTTCAGGTCCTAAACCACAAACACAAACCTCCTCTGTATTTATTTATTTGGTTGTTTTATATTGTCACATATTTCCTGTTGTATATATCTTTATCTATCTGTATTAATCGATGATATTTCTTATTAAGGCTCGTTTTATTGGTTGTTTTGTAAGAAAATAAATAAAGATTCTTTAATGGTTTTGAGTTTGTCAGATTTCATTTTGTTGTTTTGGATTCTTGTATTTGTTTTTCTCATTTTCAGTGATTAGAAAATGATGGAAAAAGCCTCAGATGGAAGAAAAGAAAATGTTTGTAGCGTCCCCTCAAACAAATTTCCCAGTTTTGTAATTTCCTTGATCTTAACCTGAGCCCAGCAGAAATATTGTTTTAACTTTGCTCATAATCCTTTGTTAGCAGCTGTTCATGGAGCTGAAGACCTCCAACAGAGGCGGCGTTTACGTCATATTATAAATTTAATAAAATATGATGAGACACTCATGCAACGTTTTACTTTTAAAGATTTGTTAATGACGCCACCAAATGATCTGAGTTTCTTTAGGTTTGCAGTGAAGGAACATTTGACTTTGCTGCAGGGGCCAAACAAGTTCACGGCCAGCGGGTCGGGGCGGCGGGGAAACGAGGATTAAAAGATTAATGAGGCCGCATTAGCTCCGCACCAATTAGGATTCCTCTCTGCCAGCCTCTCCCTGACTCCTGACTCTCCGCTGACTTTTTACAACTGATTAGGATGAAGCGGGACAGTTTGTTGAGGCCTCAGCTGGAGCGACGGGCTCGACCCTCTGTTGATATTTGTTGGCATCACTCAAATCTCCAGCATTGCATGAACATAATTAATAATCTGCTCTTTGAATGCTCTAAAAATGCTGCAAAACTTACATGGAAGAAAGATATATCTGCAAAATGTTCTTTTTTTAACCTCATGCTGCACCCTAAGCCCGCAGCAAGATGACCTTTGACCTCAAGAAATGATCATATATCACGTGTTTTGGTTGCTTTCTTATAGAAAAAGGCTTCAGATCTTTGTTTTTTGCAGTAAAAATAACTCACAGGCTGCTAGAGACGATTGTTGGGCTTTTATTGCCCTCTGGTGGCAAAAATAATAATATTAATAATCATAATAATGTGTGTGTGTGAGCTACTTTCACACTCGTGGTGGGATTTGAAAGAAATTGACAACCCGGCTCGAAGGTTGCTCCGAGTTTTCACTGCAACACACACACAAACACACAAACACACAAACACACACACACACACACACACACGGCATCGTCCGTTCACAGATATTTATATCCACCCCCAAAGATGGCACTGGGCAAGGTGGAGGAGGAGGAGGAGGGGTGTGTGTGTGTGTGTGTGTGTGTGTGTGTGTGTGTGTGTGTGTGTGTCCATCCTGGTGGGCACAAACACGGCAGGACCAGCGGGTCCACCTGGACTGTTCACTCAATGGAGGCTCAGAGCCGCCGGCCAAGGCAGCAAGGTTATCCTCAGCCCTGGATGCCAACAGGCCGGACACACACACACACACACACACACACACACACACACACACACACACACACACACACACACACACACACACACAC
>JBAJHX010000011.1:10240497-10279538 GCA_037176925.1 Amniataba percoides | reverse complement strand
ACACACACACACACACACACACACACACACACACACACACACACACACACACACACACACACACACACACACTAGTTATTAGTAACCTATAGGGTGTGTGTGTGACTGGTTTGCAACACTAGATTGGCCGCCAAGTTCATCAGCGTTGGAGTGAGAGAGGCAAAAACAATGATTGAATTAACGTAAAAGAAGAACATCTGACTTCAGTAAAAGAGGAAAAAGTTAAAAAAGAAAAATACTGACATTAAAATACATTTTCACTACCAAATATAAAAGTTATGACCAATTTAAAATCAATAATGCATGCATTATATTATAAGATTATAACTTTTATTCCGCAGGGAATAGTTCAACTGTGTTGTGACTTACTTTATAGTAATATTTTATATTATCATACCCATTATCATTACTATTATTATGTAACATATTTTAATATATTTTAATATTTTAAATGGCGGAAGATGAAACTGCCTCCTATATTATTGAGTTCGGCAAACTTCTTAAAAAATTTTCACTAAAACACAGCAAACCTCCAGTTTTGGCGTTCATTCAGATGAATACAAGATTGTTTTTAATTGAATTAAATAAGAAATAAAATAAAGCCTGTGAATGAATTAATGAGTGAGATGAGATTTGTGGGATTTATTTCTTTACATGTTTGCACTGATTAAACTGAAATAAATGAATGATTTTTTACTGTGTCTACAGTTGTTTTTACAACTTTTCTCTACTTGTTTAGTTTTAAGTTATTTTCTCAAAGTCAGTCCAACTATTGACCCTGAATGACCTCAAAACATGATTATTTCCCTCCTGTCTTCCATCTTTGTGCACTAATTCTGACCTCTCATATGTGATGTGAAAAGCTCTTGCAGCCTAATTTAAACGTGAATCCTGCAGACAGGTGCCCCCCCTTCCTCCTCCTCCTCCTCCTCCTCCCTTTAGGCTCCACCTGTCTCCTCTTCTCCGCCCTGCGACCCAGAAAGCAGCCGTCATTCATTAGCCACGGCATGCCTCTGTGCCGGGGGGGTCACCGGATCGGAGGCAGCTGCTCCCCCCGCTGCTATTTTCACCTCCAGGATAAAGTGATGCACAGCCGCCAGAAGCAGACGCAGCATGAAGCCGACAGGAGGGTGCAGCTCGGAGCAGGACGAGCCGGACAGCAGCGACGCCTCCGCCTGCACGGAGCCGGCGGGGGGGGAGGAGGAGGAGGAGGAGGAAGAGGAGGCCGGAGGCTGCAGCAGAGCCTATGCGCAAAGACGCAGGAGGAGGCGGCGGAGGCGCAGCGGCGGAGGCGCAGCAGCAGGAGGTGGAGGAGGTGCAGCAGGAGAGGTGCGGGTCCTCGGGGTGAGCCAGCAGAGGCAGGCCGCCAACGCCCGGGAGCGGGACCGGACTCACAGCGTGAACTCCGCCTTCACCGCGCTGCGCGTCCTCATCCCCACCGAGCCCGCGGACAGGAAGCTCTCCAAGATCGAGACGCTGCGCCTCGCCTCCAGCTACATCTCCCACCTGGCCAACGTGCTGCTGCTGGGGGAGGACTGCCGGGACGGGCAGCCCTGCCTGCGGCACCAGAGCGTCCTGCACGGCCCGGCTCAGCTCGGCACGGCCTCCCTGCGGCCCATCTGCACCTTCTGCCTGAGCAACCAGAGGAGGCAGGTGAGTCTGCAGGAGGAGAGGAGGGACGAAGTGACACCTTCAGTGAGATTAGACCTGATTACAAGCTGATTTTACTGTAATCCATGATGAATTCATCTTTAACAACAGTGCTGTCACTTTAATCTCTTTACTCGTGCATTTTACTATCAGTGCAACAACTATCTGCATGCATGGAAGATGGATATTTATATGTTTATAGTGTATGCATGCCATTTTTTAATATTCTGTACCTATTATTACATCTTTTTTTGCACCATTGAGCTGCTGTAATAAGTAAATGTCCCCAATGTGGGATTAGTTCATTTTATTTTATGGGATTTTGGAGTGTGAGTTGAAAAATTACTGCCAAAATTGATTAAAATGACTTAAGTAAGCTGTGAATAATCAGAATTTAAATGTGCATTATTTATATCAAAACTCCTTCACACGTTTTAAACCCAAATACACGCGTATGTTAGTGGATTAGACATGTTTACAGCTGTTGACAGTGTCTGTCTGGACACCTCGCGGTTATAAATACATTAGAAACTGGCACCACATCAGAAGTATTATGTCACTACCTTTAACATGTTAAAACGAACCCACCATTACAGCAGCAAACACATTATTTCACAGCTCTCTGTCTCATTAAATCTCTCTAAAAGTGACAGAGAGATAAATTAGGATTAACTTCTTTCTTGACTCAAATTAATCTTCGTTTCAAAGTGTTAAATGGTGCAAATAATTATAAAAAACAGGCTTCAAATGAGCGTATTATAATGAAATTACCTGATAAATAAGTGAAGTGTTGGTGGTGCTTTCACTGACCCGTGTCTGTGTTTGTTTGCCTCCACAGTTCAGAGATGGAGGGAAACACTCGGCCGCTGTGTGAGGAGAGTCCACCCTGACGTTGTTTACACTTAAAGAAAAGAAAAAGAAAAAACACACCTGTAGGATTTTGTACATATTTAAATGTGTTGTGACGTATTTTTGGACGAGACTAGAGAATCAAAACGAACACTGAAAAGCACTTTCTGTTCACGTTGGTGGGCCTCTGAACCTCTGTGTTTTGGTTGAGCTGTAACCTGAGCCGATGTGTAAAGTTGCACCTGACGGGGGGCTATTTTGGTCCCACGAATAGTACAAACTAACCCCCCCAAACTCCAAAAAGACGCCTCGCCGCTTTCGGTCACATGAAGGAAACTGAAGAGCAGATTTTGCAGCGGTTGCTGTCAGTTGAGTGGCGTTGACGTGTTGCCTTCAAGTGCTGTCAGGAATATCACAATTATGCAGGGTGGGGGGGCTTTAAAGGGGCATTAAGGGATCCATCGCCTCGAGGCCAGAACAGTAGGAGCTGCGACAACACTGGAAAAAAACGATCTCCTCTTCGTCTTGTTTGACGCCTGTTGAAACATATCGGGAATGAGAAAAAAATCCTCCTCACATGTAATGTATTTTACACAAAAAGCACATTTTCACACCATTTCCTGCAGAAAGGGATGAAACTAAACTCAATGACGCTGTTTCAACATCAACATTTTTGGTAAATTAAACTAAAGAGAGAATTTTAACCACATAAAAACGTATCAAAGTTAACGTGTGTTGCTGATTAAGAAATTAAAGAAGGCGAAAATATCTTTCTTTAAACTCAAAAACACTTCACAGCTAAGTTTCAGTGCGTTCACGTGTAACGGAGGACAAATTTGGGGATTTTTCAGGGGGCTTTAAACTGCAAAATCAGGGAGATAATATGTTTTTTTTTCATTTTCGAGAAACTCAGGGGAAGATTTCTTGCAGCTTCGATGTAAGCTTTTGTTCTGGCGCCTCACCTGACATCACTTTTATTAACTAATAATCACTTCCTGCAGAGGACAAAGTAAAAAAAACTAAAGAAAAATCAATTCAGTCCTGATATTCACACATAAAAATACACTGAAGGGATTTAAGTTTGTAATAAGTGGAATTTTATTATATCATGCATGAAAAATGCCTGTTTGATGTCTCTTAAAAATCCTAAAAACTAAAAAGATAAATTTTGCTGCTTCCACCAGGACACTATGTAAGTTTGAGATCAATTATTTAATTGGATTTTAATGATAGAAATCTGGGCCTGACATTTATTTTCTTTGGATCATTTAATTTTGAGTCCTGATTGTTGCTGCCTTTATGCACTGGTGGAAATCCGACATCTGGCGTTTCAAAACTGGGTACTGAAGGAAGTTTTAGGCTCTACAGATGCCGTTAAAACCTCAAAGCTTTTCCCAGAAATGACCCGTCGACCTGAATGGGACACCGCTAACTTCTACAACACTTTGTCAATCTGTCCGTTACGAGTTTTGATTTTGGCATGATGAAATGTTAAATATATTTGCAGTGTATTGAAATGTTTACTTTTGCATTGTTGCACAAACCTCTGGATCACTTTAAAAAACACAAAACTGAGACGTTTTGTGTGCTCGTGAATGTGGGATGCCCTGACATGCAGAGTGCATTAGTTTGCACTGATTTGGAGCATAAACGTGATCCTTTTGCAATCAAGCGGATCCCTAATTATTTATTTTACAGCACATATGGATGAAAACTATCACTGGGAAATGTTGCACACTACCTCAGACCCTGTTTTAAATATGAAGGCCTACCTCTAAATCTAATGTGTGACATGACTGTGTAAAAGTGTACTTGAATACCTGACAACTGTGTCCTTTGCACATCGCAAATACCGAGAAGCTGCTTCAAGAAAAATGTATTTTTGTACAATAAAAATAAAATCCAATCATCTTCTCTTTGTTTCTTGTTCAAAAAGGTATTTATGATATGCATCCTATTAATGATTTTTAAGTGCTGCTGTTGATAGAGGAATGGATTTTCAAAGTAATTTTTCTACCAAGGTACATTTCTATTGAATCAGGTTGATGCCATAAAAAATAAAAAAATAAAAACATACACCTGCTCCACAAAAGTAAAAAACATGCTTGTCAAAAATTTTACAGTAATTTAAAAAGAAATAATCAAAATCTTGATTTACCAAGTAGATATTACACTTCAGACAGTCAGTCTTTTGAGTTTTGATGACTGAGGGCTCACATTTTCTTCTCCAAATATGGGTCATACATTTGACTATATCCTACTAAATTACATTTATTTACACCTTCATAGTTTGTCATTACTAAATATTTAATCATGGAGGAGTGAAAAGTATAAACATAAACATAAGAGTGTTTGAAAGTTGATATTTTGGTTCTATCTAAAGTTTGTGGTTTAAGAAATCTTTGAAAGCTGCTTGTTGAT
Organism: Amniataba percoides; assembly: GCA_037176925.1. Lineage (NCBI taxonomy): Eukaryota > Metazoa > Chordata > Actinopteri > Centrarchiformes > Terapontidae > Amniataba > Amniataba percoides. The sequence goes on along the minus strand of JBAJHX010000011.1, from coordinate 10,274,618 downwards.
TGTTGGAAAGCCTTTGTTATTAAATAATACTGTGAGGAGGAAATATTTGTTTACTATAGGTTTGTTTTGTTTTTATACACTTTTAATTTGAATCATAATCTCTTTCTAGATAAACAGATGAAAATAGAGTGAGAAAGACTTTTGTCGAAGCATTTCAATAATCTTTATTTCATAAAAAAGTCAATCGGTTTATATCAGATTAAAGAAAGTAGAAACCAATAATCAGTTAGCTGGCGAGGCATCTTATTGGGGGTTTGAGGGTGGCGTGTCTTCTGACGGACTAACCAGCGTGACCTCGACACGCGGTACAGGTTTACCCGAAAGTCAAAAAGAAACAAAAAGAAAAAAGGCAAAGTTTTAAGACCCAACAGGAGCCAAAACATGAGCTGGGCAAAAAAAAAAAAAAAAGAAAAAAGGGAGATGAAAAAGAAAAACAAAATAAAAAGCTTGGCAAAACCGTATTAATGTTTTCGTCGGCCTCGTGGCAAAAACTGCGAACTCGAATATTGAATCGTGGTTCGGATTCATACAAGCAGCGGCCACGAGGTCATGGAATGTTTTCTGTCCAAATTACAGAGCAACAACAATAATAATACTAAAAAAAGAAAAAGAATAAGAGGGGAGTACTCTTCGTTATCCGCTTCCACTGTGAGCAAAGATCCCGAAACGTGTTACGAATAAGGACAGAGCCCTTTTTATTTTGTTAAAAATAACTTAAATCTTTTTGGAGTGGTGGAAGAGTGTGTGTGTGTGTGTTTGGGGATAAAGAAGTAACAGGAGGTAGAAGAGAAAAAAGGGGGAAAGACATTTTTACTGCTCCTGCTGCTACTTATAAAATAAAAAAAAGAAAGAAAAAATAATAAAAGGGAGGGGAAAAAAAGCTCATCTGGCGGTGTCTGTTTTAGTCCGTCTCCTCTTCTTCTGATTCAGACTCTGCAGGAAAGAAAGAAAAAGATCAATAACAAACATAGTTAGTCCAAAAGTAAGATTCAAGACAAACAATCTGACATTTCTGGGTGTGCAGATAAATGGAAAAATTTAATGAGCCAACGCGAGCTTTGCAAAACTGTGGTGCATTTTTTTAACCACAGAAACTTTTAAAAACGGATGCAACTCTTATCAAGGCTGAATTTCATCATCATTAGTTATGTTGGCTCACTGGCGTCTTCCTGTCGTGACGAGTCTGAATATCTGCAGTCAGAGTGGTTTATTGCCTCAGAGCGAAGCGGGAGTGTTTTCTTTTACCTTCCTCTGCGTTTTTCAGCCACTCGACGAATTTTTTCATCTGCTCGAGGAAAACGCTCTTCCCCTTGGCAAGGTGGGCTTCAGTGTACCACTTCAGTATGGCCTCTTCGCTTAATACATCCGCTGTTTACGAGGGGAAAATAAATAAATAAAGAGAAAGAGCAGTGTTAATGGTCTGAAGGAGAGGCAACGATTACTGTTAAAGTGCCTGAACTATGCTGTTTTAAAAGGATCACTTAAAGAAGAAAAAAAGCTAAACTGATGCTTGGTGACTTTAAAAATCAGAGTTGAGGGATTTCTTAATTCTTAAGAACTAAATGTCTTCTTATCGAAGGTGTAGCTATAAGTTTTTTTTTTTTTTTAGATGATCACCAATCAGAGGAAGCTGAAGCTGTGTGCAAAAGGCAACAAGCAGCAAAGAGTTTAGTCAAAATTAACACCAAGCATTAGGAGGAACAGTATTTTAAAAGGTCAAGGAAATGTTGAAAAATGACCTCATACTTCTCAGCGTTAAAAGTGAATGGACTTTCATAAACCTAAAACAAAAAGACAGACTGTCAGTGGATAGTCGAAAGGAAACACTGGGCATCGATGGAGCTCAATGTCCCTTTCCCCCCCAGAGGAGGAGACACCAACCTTTGTAAAGGAGCACCACGATCTTCTGAAAGGCCTTCATGAAGTTGATGTTGTCGTAGCAGTACTCCTGGATCTTCAGCAGCAGGCTGAGCTCGGACAGACCCTGGGAGGTGAAGGCTTTCAGCAGAAGGCTGTATTGCTGCAGAAACAGGAGACGACGCTTTGTTAGAGGAAACGGCTCTGATCTCTGATGGAAATGTACCCAGCTCGCTCTGAGGAGTTATAACATCTGTAGTAAAAAGCCTGTTGGTGTATTAAAGCATATCGATTCACAGCAGGACGGAGAGGTTTAATTTTCTTATTCTTTTGAATCACTGTTATTTGTGTAGTTTTAGCTCCTTTCAAACAGGCCTAAATAAAGATATGTTTGGTCCGGAGACTTTTAAACTCAGTGACTTTATTTGTAGACTGAAAGAGCAGGTTCAGCGTGAAAACATTTTTTACTTTGCTGTCACACACGCAGACTATTTCAGGGTTTTTCCAGGACTGATTGTGCCAAACATTTAACCCTCTGCTGCTCAAGACAAACAGTGTTTTGCAGCGTTGAATTACATTTGAGACCGGCTGAAAACATTTTCAGACTTGCCAGAACCTGCAGTCACCGTGGCAAGGTTCACTATTTATTGCCCAACCTGAGACAAGCAATCGCCTCATGGATTTTTGGGGGCTTTGACTAACAATCAAAAGCACATTTAAACTACACAAAAGGACGAACCTTCAAGTGTTTGATGGCTTGTTCGGTCACCAGCTCTTCCTTCTTGTTCCACTCCACGCAGCTCATCACGCTGGTCCAGATGATGCTGATCATGGTTTGCTCAGAGAGGTTGGCCCTTTTCATCTCCTCTCTGGTGAAGGCGATAATCTGAAACAAGGAGATTACAAAGTGAGCGTCTCAGCTGTTACTAAAACACCAAATTTTCATTTCTCCTGGTTTTCTTTGTGTTTCTTTGCTAATAAAGGTGCCAGTTGTAAACACAAATTACGCAACATGGCACAGAGGGAAGTGTCAATAATGAGGATGTTTGCCAAAGTCAAAAATATGTCACCAAAGAGGAAGAATCACAACATTCAGACTTTCAGAAGATAATCACAGCTCGACAACTTGTTTCAGTTTCAATGAATGAATGTGAACACGAGCAGCTGCTCTGCTAATCTTAAATTACTGCATTTAACTTTATATTGTTTCCTGCAGCGTCTCGAGTCTCACCTCCTTCTGAGGGTCACCGCGGGACATCTGCTCCTGGAGCTCCTTCTGCAGCTCTTTGCGGGCGCCAATGGATTGCTGGTTTCGGGCGAAGTCGGACAGCTCCTTCAGCCCGGCGTCGGTGAAGTACTTAGAAAAATGCTCGCAGCTCCGTTTGTTGGCAGGAAAGAGTTCCTATGGAGCAGATACATTAAGATTAAGCTTTAATTCTTTTACCCAATCAGGCACAGCAATCATGAAAATCAGTCTGACACAAAACTAAAAAAAGTTCCTTTACCATCAGCCTGTTGTCCATGCCGACTTTGCGGAGACTGGCAGCAACAGAGTTGATGTCCTTCTCGTTGATCCAGGACTTGAACAGCTTGACGGCGAAGGCTGCAGACACTCCTGAACAGAAACACAGAGACAGATTATGTTTGTGTTGTTCTCTCCATGAATACAAAGACCAAAATGCAAACTTTGTGTCCTTACAAAACAAAATCAACACTTCAGAAGGAACTGCAGAGACGGAGAGGAAGCTCATTTACAATCTTTTCTGGAGTGTTTTCTCACCTTCTTTGACGAGGTTCTCGTTGAAGAGGCTGTTCAGGATGGAGGCTGATATGTTGCCGTTAGCCAGCAGGATGCCGGTCAGCATGGCCAGTTTGTTGCGCTCAGACTCAGTGAACCCTTTTAGAAACAGCAGCAACTACAGAGGACAGAGAGAAAACCAGATATTAGGTTTGTTTCATGGACGAGTTACTCAGGTTAGTTAATCCAATATCTTTGTTTTGACTATAGTCAAAGTCAGCTGTTTACAATCCTGCAGGTGCGGCTTTAGTCTCCACTTCAATTTTATTGTCTCGCAGCTGGCAAACAAAGTGCCTTTTAAAGCTTACAGCTTTGTTGCCTTCTCACATTACTGGATTCGTGTTAACACTTTAACTGCTGCTTTTAACTAAACTTGAAATGATAAGTTGGTGAAAAGAACAAAAGAATCATCATTTAACTGAAGAGGGAAAGCTGATCATTTAAAAAACATGAAACTTAATCTTTTACATTAGCAATCTGACTATTTTAAACTACACCCCTTTTCCTCCCAAACTATTGAACTGTCTCGTCCTGTTTAGCACTGCTGAATTCTTGTAAAACTGTCAAGTGTTAAACCAACAGCACATTTAAATGACACAGTCCAACCAGTATGACAGGTTGAGACCTCGGATTAGATATAATGAGATTAGAGAGATCAAGTCCTGTTTAAAAACATACTCACCTTCTTGATCTCCTCTTCGAAACCCTTTTCCAGGTACTTGTAACGCCTGATCAGCTTGTTAAAAACCTATTTTGTAGCAGGGAAGGAAAAAAAGGACATCACGTTAACTTTGTCCTTTAAAAACACAAATGATTTAATTGTTTTGTGAAGGTTTCTTCGTATTCTTGTGTTTAATAAATTATTCTACCTGAGCATATGCTTGCATCGTCTCCAGGTCTTCTTGTGCCGTGAAGAGGCAGAACTCAGTGCGGGTCATGTCGTCAGATAGAGTCCCGCCTGGGGCTGCACGAGAGAAAATGAAAAGGACCGCGTGAGTCAAGGTAGGAGCTTCTTGCTTTAATAAAACCGACTCGCTCCCTCATATAAACATCACATTTATATGAATTATTTTATTAGGTTCAACTTGCTGCTATTCATGCTAAATTGAAACATAACAAAAAAGTGTAAATATCTATTCATAAGCACATTAAATTCTTTTCCTGAGAGTCCATTATAATTCTAAGTGTATATATTTTTTCTCACCAGTCATGCTCTTCTACTATTAAAGAAACAACCCAGCAGACTTAGCATGTTTGTGGTTCATTAGAAACAAGTTTAGATGTTGAATTTGATCCATTTTTTCAAGTGAAAGACTCATTTCTTACTCACCCAGCATTCCACCGGCCACCAGGATGTCAAAGAGTGTCTCTGCATACCGGCGGTAGTCAAGCTTGGCGCCAGAAGCATCAAGGAACTTCGCGACCGCCTCCAAATCAGTGCCAGTTTGATTCAAGCCTTGTACGATACTTTCTTGAAACTGAGTAGGGTCAAATCTCTCCTTTTCATCTGTATGGAGGGGAAAAAACAGATTGATTGGATTCAAGATTCTTCAGAGTAAAAGTAAGCAGAAAAGCAAAACAAAAGAAAGTAAAGCAGCAAACAAACCTCTTTTCCTCGTTTTGAAACGCTGGCCTGTTAGCGTCGGCTTTTGCTGCTTTTGATTATTCATAAAAGACACCCTGTAAGAAAGAACAAAACAGACAGTCAATGTTTACTCGAGCCGAGCAGACTACACGTTGACAAGCGAGTGAGCAGTACACAGCGTTCCCCTTAATTATTTTTTGTTCTGCCAGCGTTTGGGTGTAACTTGGGTGAGCTCACAACTGTAATTTATTCTTACATAACTCAGGTTTGACAAGAAAAGTTTAAAGCCAAGAACCCAAATGTGCATCTCTGTTGTGTGAATTGATCCTACTAACTTTTACTGTCAACAGCGGTTGGGTTGCAACCCTTTATATTATCGATCAATCTTTTTATAAACAATAAAGGAGTAGTTTGGCCCATAAAATATCAGGAAATAGTCCAAAACGTTCAAGGTAATGCCCTCGAGTGTTGCTGTGTCCACAACAAAAGAGCAAAACAAACCAGATTTACATTTACATTTTCACATTAAAGAAATTGAAATCACAAATTGTGGACACTTGCAGATAACTTCAGATCTACAATAAAAGAAATGGATGTTTATTATATTGCAATTTGTTATTTAAATATAAATAAAACAGTATGATCAGTTTAAATTGTGCAGGGAAAATATTCAGTTTAAGTACTTAGCAATGTGCAAAGACTCAGGTTCAAGTATAGAGATTAATTTAACCTTCCATCCCTTTAAAATAATACATAAAATTCATCATGTGTGTTATATTACATACACATGATAAATACAATCAAAAGAAGACGAAAAGAGCTAGAAATACTGTTTTTTGTCTGACTTTAAAAGGTGCAAACTGGAGGTGGTGGTTGTTTTCTTTAGCCAGAAGGAGTTACCACCTCCATCACAGGTGTGTCACGTTAAAATATTATGATTAGGTGAATACTAGAAGAAGAAAGAGTTCAAATGAGGCTGATTTGACGAGGTGACTTTCTTCAGGCCTCACCATGCGCTCGTTAGCCGGGCCTGCTAACCGGCTAATTAAATCTCATTTTAACGATGAAATCAATCACTTAGGATCAAAACCGCAATGTGATATAATTAAAAGTGCTTTAACTCAACCCTCAGTCGAAATGTCACGACAATTGTACTTTTTAAATCGACAAAAGTGTTTAATAATTTGAGCTGCGATGCTGCTAAAGCTAAGCTAGTTTAGCAGAGGAAAAAATCGCCCGCACGATGGCGACGATCCCGAGTGACAAAAAAAACATCGTTTGACACCATTAATCAGGATATTTAGAGGCTTTGGTGTACTGACCAAGTGTGAAACCGAGCTGTGAGTGAAATGATGTGAATACTCACCGAAATTAATGCAGATAAAAAACGGTTTTAGAGCAGGTGAACGAAAGCAGGCGAGTCTCTGAGCGGCCCAAACAAAAAGACACTACTTCCGCAAGACCCGCCCGCCGCGCATGCGCCATTTAAAGGGGGAATCCCCTTCAACAAAATAAAAGAAAGAGTAATAGTTTTGCTGCTTTTAGTGTAATATATTGTGTTGGGCGTTTTGAAAAAAAAGAGCCTACTTTCTACTTTTGACTGATATTTGCTTTATTTATTACCTGTTGTAATAATATAATAATATTCAGATTCTATATATAAATTAAATATGTCTTCACTTAGTAAGCTGATCTTCATCAATAGGAAAAATGTGAGAACATTCATTCACTTTTTATTACCACTAATTAGCCATTTATGTACTTTTGAATTCACTTATCTAAAATAAAGGAGGCCTGTTCTGATTTTATTGTATTTGCCTTGACTGGTTTTATTCTCTCTTTTAAGAGAAGGGCTATAAAAATAAAGTTTATAGTTATATTATCGTGAGAACGAGGTAAAACAATCTGCGTCAGCTGTAAAAAGAGCAGCCCAGTAAGGAGCAGTAATCTTAAATTACAGTTCAGATAGAGACAGTATCACAGCAACACCTTAAACATGCCGAAACAAAAACATCCGCTGACAGTGCTCAACTTTGAGATGAGATATTACAGCAAAATGACAACGTAAAATAAAAGAATGCAGGTAATAAGGCAAACATGGTATGTTTGTATGCATCTTCCACATAAACACAAATAAAACTGAACTTAAGGTCTTTTATCAACGTGTCTAAGAGCAGAGTGTATTTTTGACAACTAAATGCCCCCTTTTATCTTATTATTGCTGTAAGGCCTGGTCGTATGCTTGTAAAATGCTCATAATTAAAGTCTTGAGGCTCCCCGAGAGTCAGCAGCTCAACCTGTGACCGCTCACACACACACACACGCACACCACACACTGCGATCAATTATCAGATTATTTAACCATTTTAAAGGCTCCTCTGGTGATATACAGGAAATGTTTGAAGTCATCTGATGGAAGTCTGCTGCTGTTCATCTTTTTATCCGTTATGGGGCTTTGCCATACAATATTTTCTTTCTTTTTAATCATTTCATTTTAACTTACTGTCTTCTTCTTACTGTTTTTGTCCACTTGTTTTTATGAAGATTCTTCTGCTGCCTGATGAATTATTCGTTTGCATCCCCACAGGCGTCCTGAGTCCCTTTAAAAGCTCCACATAACTCTATTTGCCTGTTTGTCGTCACACAACAACTGAGCCGAAGCTCCACAGACAGCGACAAAGACTCTTTTGTGCTTCGTCGGCTCCATGTAACACTCCTGCCACTGTACCGTTCATTTATCTCATCAAACAAATCAGTTGTCAGACCGTCTCTTCACTGTCCTCTTCATTTGCGGCTCATATCCGAGGCTCTTGCATGCATCTGTCTGCAAGATTCAAGATTCAACATTTTATTGTCATGTGCACACAGATCAGTCGTTGGCAATGAAATTCTTGAGTCACGGCCTTCTTTAAGCAACGCTGAAATATCTTAGAAGGAGGCAAAAATATATTTTAAAAAATAGACTAGTAAAATGAAATATTGATGTAAAATATAGACGATAAAACTAATAAAAATGCATAATTTAGTAGATAATAAAAAACTGAATATAGATAATACTGTCAGAAAGCCACTTGTGAAGCAAAGTGCCATGAAGTCCTGCTCCAGGGAGAGATTTTCATCTTCAGAGCAGCAGACCTCACAACAAAATCATGTATGTAGTCCACAGTCAAAGCTCACTGAAGATGATACAGCACCCCCTGCTGGCCAAATTGAATCACTTCAGTCTTTCACTTAAAGATGCAATTCCTTTTAAAACAAACTTTAAAATAGCTGAGAAAAAAGAAAAACTCTGGGTTTACTTAGTGTGTATAATAAGTCTTCAGTCATTTATTTTCTGTTATTGAAGTACTATAAATGTACTGTATATTCAAGTGGTCATGAGGCATTAATTTCACATTATCATTCATGATTATACATGATTAAAAAATACATGAATACATGTGCAATATTAATTAAGTCAGAAGTTTCATTTGTCTGTGAGAGATTTGCAAGTAGTGAAGGTTTTTATAGTAAAATACTGTAGTGAATTAGTGGTAGTTACAGTTGGTCCAGCTTTAGTTTGATTAAATTAATCCACTTTCAGATGTCTAAGGCCCACGGTTTGAAAGATCCCGGTTTGCTTGTTGGAATCTGGAAACAAAAAAAAAAACCCAAACAAAATAAAACATGGACTTGAACTGATTTTGAAAGAAAGATAAAAAAAGAAGATGCTCTCTGTAATACACACTCGTACAATGTTTATCACTGCATTTACAGAATAAAACCCACCAGTATTTCAGCACCTTTACCTTCTGAGTTAATGGCGAGGCACAAGCCAGACAGGCTCTCTCGGGTGTCGCCGGGCTGTTGAGGGAAAACGGGCCGACTAAACCGGATTCTGAGCGAGCTGCAGCCACGGCATCTTTGATGGCGAAGAAGACTGAACTGCCCAGGAAGAGGATGGGCTCTCCAATACCCTGCAGAGATTTACTTACACATTTGAAGTCAAAAGTGTAATTTGTCTAGTTTGTTTAAAGGCTGTTTATGGATTTTGCAATTCAGAAAGACATTTAACTGCAAACTAATCTCTCCTGAGTTGCAAGAAATCAAAGACTACTTTGTTTGTGTTGTAGAAAGACAGAATACAAAATGACACAAAAAGAAAAGACAATAAAAAAAAAAAGGCAAATGTCTGTGCATCATGATCTCTGACCTTTGAGGAGTAGATGGCGTGCGGGTTGTCGGAGTCCGACAGCAGATAAACATTGAAGCGAAGCGGCACGTCACAGATCGCAGGGATTTTATACTGAGACGGACCTCGAGTGTACAGGAGCCCAGAGGGGGAAAACTTCAACTCTTCCATAGTGTAGAGACCCAAACCCTGCATGAAGGCCCCTTCAATCTGAGAGAGAGAGAGAGGAAGGACAGAGAGGCGAAGGGAAGAGAAGGACAAAGAGTTAGATCCCAGCCTAACTTATGAAGCAAACAGTTGTTTTGCTGCTTTATTAAAGGTCCTGAATGTTACTTACTGAGTAGACTCACCTGGCCGATGTCCACTGACGGGTTCACACTTTTCCCGATGTCGGCCACAATGTCCGTCCTCAGCGTCTGTCAGACAAAAAAAGTCAACAAAGACTCTGTTAGAATAAGTCTGACTGATGTTCAGATTAAAGATGCTGAGCTCAGTTCGGACCCTGTAGTCTCCTGTCAGGCAGTCCAGCTCCACCTCACAGCAGCACGCTCCGAATGTGAAGTAAGCGTACGGCAGTCCCTCCATCTTCTCCCAGTCCATGTACGTGTCTGGACCTCTGAGGACACACAGGAGGCGTTTAATCTCACTTCCCAAATAAATGCATTCAGTCAAACTAAACCCATTTCTGACATACCTGTAGAATCCAGTGACCGATAAACTGATTTTCGCAAAAAACGCTGCATTAATCTGAGAATAAATGACATAAATGATATTTTTAGCTGTTAGTCATCAAAATACTGAAAGTTTCTGATTTACTAAAAGCAATTAGTGAGAGAAATCATGTTTTTCTTTCTCATCAGCTCTCACCCAACTCTCCCATGATCCTTTGGGGTTCTTCTGCCTGATTGGCTCCAGTCGCTGGTACAAAGTCTGGCAGGCGTTCTGAAGTAAAGCAATAACTTATTAACTTTGAAAGCCTTTCAATCCATCCTGAAATGAGACTTTAACTGGACTTTACCTTGACCGCCATGCCGTTGGCGTCGGTGCCGAAGGAGGCAGCAGAGGGGCAGGTGTTGGGGACGGTGTTGGTGCTGGTTTCGCTGATGTAGATCTTTGATGGCGGGATGTGAAGCTCCCGACTCGCCACCTAACAGCAAACAGGAAACAAACTCTATCACATCCACATATCTAATCTATTCATATTCAGATAACTTGCAGTCTGTTGATGTTTGAATGTTAATAATAATAAATTAATAATCAGAGATTTCATTTAGATATAAAGAAGGTTTCAGGAAGGTTTCTTTGCTGCTTTGTCACAGTACCTGCTGCATTTTTGTGTGGATTCCCTGACCCATCTCGGTCCCACCATGAGTGACCAGAACCGAGCCGTCTTTGTAGATGTGGACCAGAGCTGCAGCCTTCACCACACACAAACACAATCACAGTCAATAAGGACATAAAAGATGAAGCAAATCCAAGTTTCTGTGACTTGACTTGCAAAGAATAACATTAAGATCTCTCTGAATCAAACACACCTGATTCAAGAAGCTCTCTCCGAATGCGATCCCATATTTAATGGGGATGATGGACATCCCTCTCTTCTTCCAGCGGTTCTGCTGGTTAAACTGGTCGACGGCTGCGCGGCGGGCACTGTAGTCAGACTTCACTTTGCACTCCTCCCAGCAGCGCAGCATGTTCTCCGGGCTGAACTCGAACTTGTAATGGGTGACTGAAGGCCCCTTGTACATGTTGATCTCCCGAATCTGACAAAGAATTGCAAAATAAGTTGCTGCTTTTTTTGTTTTAGTTAACATTCATAATGTCAGAAGAGATGGAGCTGACCTGGTCTGCAGGGCGTCGCAGCACCATGGCCACATCGTTGACCATGTTCTCCACGACCACGATGCTCTGGGGCACGCCGAAGCCCCTGAAGGCTGTGTTGGAGGGCAGGTTTGTCCTGCAGGCGGCGGCCCAGCCTCGCAGGTTGGGGATGTTGTATGCGTTGTCCATGTGAAGAAGAATCTTTTCCACAACCTGCGAGGAGAAGAAAGAGTCAAAAACATCACCTCCTGTGTGTGACACCTGAATACGAAAAGATGCTTTGACCAACCAGAGTGGATTCATCGATGGTGTTGCCGGCGTTGGCGTAATACTGGAAATCTGCAGCCAAAATCCTGCCATCGTTCATGAAACCCACCTAAAATAACCAGAAATCAGCGATCAGTTCATCACCGAATCAGATCCATCAAAAACAATCTGTCTGTATGCGTTCTAAGAAATCACTGAAATCAAAGCAGCAGTGTGTTGTCATACTTTGTACTTTCCCAGGACAGGGTGACGGCCTCCTGTGATCAACATGTCGTCGCCTCGCTCCAGAACACAACGGACTGCGTGATTGGTCCTGAGCGTAAAATTTCAAAAAGTTATAAAATACAAGAAATATATCATATAATATATGAACATTAATATGTTTTCTGTTTGATGTTGCAATGTTTTCCACAGATAATTTTTTAATCCTGTTTGTTTTTATTTGAACGGTTGTCTCTTCCTCTTACTTCCACGCAGCCACAGAGGTAATACTGGCAAGTATCGAGGTTTTGGTGACCTTCCCCCCAAAAGCTCCGCCCATCCTCTTGACGTGACAGGTGACTCTGTTGGACGGGATGCCCAACGTCTCTGCAACGGCATCCTGCAGTCAGAACAAAGACAGATACTGAAAACCACAAACAACACTGAGCTTATGAGTTAAAAAGTTATGATATTTAAATGCAGAGTTCCTCGGAATATGTGTGTACCTGAGTTAACGTTGGCCACTGCGTGGAGATGTAAACGTTGAACTCCTTCTCCTCACCAACAGGAACTACCAGCATGCTTTGAGTCTCCATGTAAAAATGCTCCTGGCCGCCCATTCGAAACTCTCCTGAGGAACAAAAACAAAATTTGTCTTCTCAGCAAGACCACCGAGGTTTCAACGCTCTTCCACTCTCAGGCACAGACGTTTACCTTCGTAAAGCTGATCGACAGCTTTAAAGGCTTCGGTCACATTTCCTCTCTCAATCATCCTCAGAGGCTTAAAGAAAGACGACTTCTCAGCGGCTTCCTGTCGCAGAGACAAACAACGAACCCAAGAAGGAGATATGATATAAATTGATTTCACTATCATGTGACCAAAACATGATGTGATGAGTTTTCTTTTCGAATCCACAGACCTCGATGGTAAAAATCGGGTCAGGCAGGTCTTCGTAGCTGATCTTCACGGCCGCGGCTCCTCGTTTGGCGTGCGCCCGCGAATCGGCGACCACGGCGCATATCATCTGACCGATGCACGACACCTGCAGACAAACAGTGAGAGAGAGAAATATACTGCAGATATTAAACACAGTGAAGTTTCTGTGAGACCAATAACTAAACAAAAAACTTGTTTTCTTGGGACTCTAGTTGTCACTTAAAATGAAAAAACACTGTACCTCGGCCTCAGCCAGCAGCTCCTCCTCGTAACCAAACGTTGCCCGAACTTTCTTCCCAGGAATATCTTTGGCTGTGATGACGTCAACAACACCGGGAAGCTGCAGAGCCTCGCTCACGTCCAGGCCTCTGTGAAACAGGTTTGAAACAAGAGAGCAGATTAGAAAGCAGGCCAGAGATCATTTGCTGAGAAAACACTGATGCTTTCTTGTTTTTTTTTTTACGTGATTTTAGCGTGTGCTCGGGAGCTGGTGACCAGAGCCAGGAAGAGCTCCCCGTCTGTTCGGGGGATGTCGTCACAGTAAACGGCCTCGCCTGTGGCCTGGCTGATGGCAGAGCGATGCATGATGGGACGTCCCACCGGGTCCTGGTCGCTCTGGCTCTTTGACACATGCTGAAGACGAAGAGGAAGCAGTCAGGTTTGTCTGCACGAGCACAAACTTGTAAAAGTTTTATATCAATGTGTATTTTCTGACCTGGAACTCCTGCAGGCTGGGTTGGATCTCTTTGGGTAAAGGCTGGATCTTCATCTTCTCAGGAAGCTCGTCTGTAATCACATTCTGACAACACAATCTTTCTTAAACTCTCTGGTATCGACATCTCGAAAGATCTCCCGTTATGTAAAGTGCTTCGTCCTACCATCTCTCTGAGCTTCTGCAGGACTTCCAGGTTGAATTTGAAGAGGAAGCTGAGAGTCAGAGAGCGGCGAAACTCCACCTTTCCTCCAGGAGCCGACGGAGGGAGGACCAGCTCATCCAGGAGGACATCATAGGCCTGACCGAGGGTCTCATCATCCCACGGCCTGAAGGAAACAAAAGGATTTTCAGTGGCTCTACTGAAAATCAAGATGCATTTAGGTTCCAACTTGGAACCAAAAGAAAGGAAAGAAAAGATGATATCAAGAGAAAAATACTGGATATGAGAGGACAAAAACAGGATAGGAAATAAGAAAGCGAGGAAGACAATGTCAGGTAATTCATTAATTAAGTGAGATAAACACACTGACCTCGTGGCGATGGCTGCGCAGGTTTTGGCGGCGCTAACCGTGGTCGGTCCCATTCCTCCGAAGTAGATGCTGACGTCCTGAACAACTCTGGATCCCTCCGAGAAAAACACTCTCATCCCAGTCGTCACTGTGGCGAAGGAGGTCTCCTTCCTCGGAGCCTGACGGAAAACTTGGACAAACTCCCCCTGCAGGACAGAAAAATGAGCTTTTACCTCCATAAATCAGTTGTTGTTAATGCGGGAAAGTCACACAGAAAGTCAAAGTTATTGCACATGAACAAAGACGATCATAAACTGCACCTTTCTAGAGAAGGGAATGAAGACAGACACAACAATCTCCTCCGGCTTCAAGATGGTTTTTCCAAAGCCCACGAAGAAATCTTGATTCAGAGGAACCTCTCGACTTCCTCCTGGTGGATTCAGACACAAATGCTCGTTAATCAGGAGAGTGGAAAAGCTTAAATTGACATTTTCCTTCAGACTCGACTGCAGGGATTCTCACATTTTCAACTTACCGCTCGAGATGACGCTCACTTTGCAGCTCCCGGCAGCCAAAACAGGGTTCAGATCTGAGTTTGGGTAAGCACTCATGACATTACCCCCGAGAGACTGAACAAGCAAAAGAAAGCATAAGCACACTTGTAAAATATCTAAATTCTCATATTATCATCATCATCATCTAAATTAACAGGTTTTTCAAAATAAAATGTCACTTAACTGTGTCAGACTTCTTATTCTTGAGTAAAGCTGGAGTAACTTACGGCGACGTTGCGGATCTGCTGGCTTCCCAGGTCACCCAGCTGCTGGATCAGGGCTCTGAACAGTTCGGTTTTCTCCTCCGGAAACTGAGAAACCAGCTTCTCCAAAAGAGACCGAACCTCGGACAGACTGTGGCCCGCTCCCACCCAAACACCTGCAGCGAGGCCAGCGTGCATTTTGAGCTTCATGAAGACCTCGGAGGAGTTTTTGAAATCTTTTGTACTTGCAGGCTGAACAATCGTTTGTCCGTCCACAAAAGGAAGTTACCCACCGTGAGACGTCTCAGCGACCTCAAACAGCTCCATCACTCTGGTTGGAGATATTATTAGCGGATGCAGGACGCCTTTGAATTTGATATCTGGACCTTCAACACAAAACACAGACACCAGAGTTAAATGTGAATGTAACATAAAATAGAAACCATTTTTTCTTTGTTTGGACCTTATTATTTCAGGTTAAAAGTCTGGATCACCTAAACCTGGTTTTAGTGCTCACCAATGTTGGTGTTTCCCATCACCAGTGGAGCTTTTGAGTTCCTGCTCTTCAGCTCGACCAGCTCCTCCAGCGAGGCAGGAGACACCCAGCTCATCCTCTCCCCACAAAAAGTGAGACTCTGTGGGTTCGCCGTTTGTCCCATCAGCTGCAGAGAAAGTGTGGCTTTTAATACCGTGATTGCAATTATTAATTCATCATCTTTGGATTTTGCACATCTCAGGACTCACGATCAGTTCAGGGGGGAAGATCAGCTCCTGTGTCGGGTCAAGTGGCAGGAACTCTCCCCCGTCAAACAACCGTGGCTTTTCCTGAGGGTGATGAAGAAGTCGATAACAAGCTTTAATCTTTATTTAAGGGTGTGGTGGTAAAATGGAAGAAAGATGAAATGATGAAATCTGATCCAGCTTGACTCAAAAATGTCACCGAGAGGAAAGAGAAGGTGGAAGACAAGAAAAGGAAAAATAATAACTAAAGACAAGAAAAGAGACAACAACAAAGATAAATTCACTTGAACTCACACACTCGGCTTCTTCAGCTCTCTCGTCTCCATTGAGGCAACAGTTAGCGGCTCCATTGCTTTGACAGCAGTTGGCTTCCTGTTTTGATTTACATGGATGTCACTTTGCATGCAGCCATTACACGTATCACACTTTCACATTGCATGATGTATTTTGCACAGACAAAACCTTCTTGCTCTAATTGTGATTGCTTCTCCTTTTTTCACTTTGCTATCGGATCTGAAAGTCCAATAAGCAGCCCTACGAATAGATGAGGATCTGAATTATGGGGTGTATTAGTTGTTGAGCTGAGCTTTGTACCTGACAGAAAGTCCTGCAGCCGTCAACAATGGGTCGATACCCGGTGCACCGACACAGATTACCTAAAAAAAACCCACACCACATAAAGAAAAGAAAAGCTTGTATTTACATGTTAGAAAAGTGCGCAATACTACTAATAAAAAACAATAAAATATATATGTTTTAACAAAATAATGATACAATGACATAATTCATGTATTTTTATTTAGATCTGTCATTTGCAGGATAGGATGTCCACAAACATGCATCTTCTATAACAAATAAACAGAAATAATTAAGAATAACTGCTAATAATCTAATTAATTAGCAATTAAATGTATTTAAATATGAGATTTAAAAGCAGTTGCACTGGTTTTTAACTGAATTTAATGTTTATTTTAGCTAGAAGGGCAAAAGCAAAGATTAGCCTAACAATTTGTTAGGCTAAACCTTAGCATGGTTACAATGGAACTCCTGGGTTGTCATGGTAACATTTAAAAAAAATATATTACCATGACAACCTGCAAGTCTATAGGTTATGATGATGTATCAAAGACCACATATTTAAGATCAAAGGCAGAATAGATGTTAAAGATCAAAGCCACCTCTACATCTATATATACCCAAATTTTGTAATTAACAATCACTTGACCTTTGCACCCAACCAAAGACAAGACGTCCTATCACAACCCATTCGAAAGAGCTTTCAAGAACTTTCCAAACTGCGATTTCCAAGCAGCAAGTTCACTTTCGTACAATGGCTGAGAACTTCTATTTCCCTGTCGTACCTGGCAGGGATCCTCAAGTCAACAAAAGAAGTCAGCTCTCCATCATGACTTCCATCGACCTTTTGCAGCAGTCCTTCATGAGGATGACCATTTCGGAGGATGTCTGCTATCCACAAAGTCTCAAGACTTTTCCCACGTCTGAGAACTTAAAACGAAGCAAGGCCCCCATAGAGACTGTAGAAAACAGAAAGAGGGCCTTTGCTGAAGATTCCCAAGAAGGAAACGGGAGCCCACACAGAAGAAAGAGGAGAAAGACCTTTTCAAGAACAACTCAGGTGAAAAGGTCCTGCAGTGAAATTCCACAATTGCCTGAAAGAATCCCAGACAATTCCTCTTTAGCAAGGAAGAAGAAAATGGCAATCTCTAAAAGGCCACCTGCAGTAAAAAGGTCCTTTTGCAACAGGGAGGAGGAAATGACCTCAGAGGTCCCCTCTGCAGGCAAGAGAATGAGGAGGATCGCCGTTCGGGCGTCTTCCACTATGAGCAAGAAGATCGTGGCTGCAGGACCATCAGCTGGCAGGTCATCAGACCTCAAGCCAAAAGAAAAGATGGAGCCAATGATCACTACAAGGACACCTGCAGTAAAAAGGTCCTTTAACAAGAGGGAGGAGGAAATAACCTCAGAGGTCCCCTCCGCAGACAGGAAAACGAGAAGGATCGCCGTTCGGGCATCTTCCACGATGGGCAAGAAGATCGTGGCTGCAGGACCATCAGCTGGCATGTCCTTTAACAAGGGGGAGGAGGAAACAACCTCAGAGGTCCTATCCCCAGACAAGAAAAAGAGGAGGATGGCCATTCGGGCCCCTTCCACAATGGGCAAGAAGATCATGGCTACAGGACTATCAGCTGGCAGGACATCAGACCTCAAGCCAAAGGAAAAGATGGAGCCAAAGAAAAGACCAAAGATCTGGATCATCGGGTCTAGTTACATTCTGAAGGGAAGGACAGCAGCAAATCAATGCTACGGGAAGGACTTTGGACTCAACGCCAATGTCAAATGGTTTGGCAAAGGCGGCATGGGTTGGAGTGGAGTCCTTCCCTGTTTTTACAAAGAGCTGTCCAAAGAGAGCTCCCCTGACATTTTGGTCATCCACGCTGGCGGCAATGACCTGGGACTGAGGTCTGTCAAAGAACTTGCAGCCGCCATGAACAACGACCTGATGCATATCCACTCACAGTTTCCTGCCATGACGATTTTGTACTCCTGCATCAACGAGAGAAAAGTCTGGCAATATGGAAGACCGGCAAAGACCAACCAGGACAGAAAGATCATCAACACATGGATGAAAAAGGCCGCAGGCGACTTTGGTGGTGAAGTTGTCGACCATCCTCTGCTGAAATTTTACGACGACAAAATATTTCTGGCAGATGGCGTGCACTTCACTGAAGAAGGAAACAACATCTTCTTGTCCAGCATCCACTGCGCCCTTAAGAAGATTCTCCAGAAACATTACTAAACACCAAACAAAAGAAATCTTCAAGACAGGACCCTGGACCAAGCTAATCAAGTGTCCTGAAAAATGACATCTTCAAACGACTTCTTGTCTCATAAAAGAAATCATGACATTAATGAAATGCAAAAATAAAAAAAAAATAAATAAAAAAAATGTTATTGTGTACAGTGGTGTGTTGTCTTCAGGGACAAACCAGAGTCAGAAGCAGCACTTGAAATAAAAAGTTTTTTGTAGGATTAAATAACCATTTTTTTATATGTACATACATTTACAGGTTTTAGAAATAGTAAAAAGATCGAAATCATTATGACATTATGACAGAGAGTTGTATAGTACGCATGCTAAGATTTAGTCTAACAGTTTGTTACTATGGAACTTCCGGGTTGTCATGGTAACGTTTATGAAAAAAAATATCACCATGACAACCTGCAAATCTATAGGTTATGATGATGTATCAAAGACGATATTCAAGATCAAAGGCAGAATATATGTTTAAGATCAAAGAAAGACCAGATATAAAAGATCAAAGCCACCTCTACATCTATATATACCCAAACTTTCTTATTAACAATCACTTGACCTTTGCACCCAACCAAAGACAAGACGTCCTATCACAACCCATTCGAAAGAGCTTTCAAGAACTTTGTGAACAATCTGCGATTTCCAAGCAGCAAGTTCACTTTCGCACAACAGCTGAGAATTTTTATTTCCCTGTCGTACCTGGCAGGGATTCTCAAGTCATCAGAGGAAGTCAGCTCTCCATCATGACTTCCATCAAACTTTTGCAGCAATCCTTCATGAGGATGAAGATTTCGGAGGATGTCTGCAATTCACAAAGTCTCAAGACTTTTCCCATGTCTGCGGACTTACAACAAAGCAAGGCCCCCATAGAGACTGTAGAAAAAAGAAAGAGGGCCTTTGCTAAAGATTCCCAAGAAAGAAAAGAGAGCCCAGACAGATCATTGCCTACAAGAAAGGGGAGAAAGACCCTTTCAAGAACAACTCAGGTGAAAAGGCCCTATAGCAAAGTTTCACAATCACCTGAACGAAGCCCAGACATTTCCTCACCACCAAGGAAGAAGAGAATGACAATCATTCCAAGGAGACCTGCGGTAAAAAGGCCCTTTAGCGAAATTTCAGATGAGGAAACAACCTCAGAGGTGCCCTCCCCAGACAAGAAAAGGAGGAGGATCACCGTTCGGGCGTCTTCCACGAGGGGCAAGAAGATCGTGGCTGCAGAATTATCAGCTGGCAGGACATCAGATCTCAAGCCAAAGGAAGATACGGAGCCAAAGGCAACACCAACGATCTGGATCATCGGGTCTAGTTACATCCTGAAGGGGAGGACAGCAGCAAATCAATGCTACGGGAAGAACTTCGGACTCAACGCCAATGTCAAATGGTTTGGCAAAGGCGGCATGGGTTGGAGTGGAGTCCTTCCCTGTTTTTACAAAGAGCTGTCCAAAGAGAGCTCCCCTGACATTTTGGTCATCCACGCTGGCGGCAATGACCTGGGACTGAGGTCTGTCAAAGAACTTGCAGCCGTCATGAAGAAAGACCTGATGCGGATCCATGCACAGTTTCCTGCCATGACGATTTTGTACTCCTGCATCAACGAGAGAAAAGTCTGGCAATATGGAAAACCGGCAAAGACCAACCAGGACAGAAAGATCATCAACACATGGATGAAAAAGGCCGCTGGCAAGTTTGGTGGTGAAGTTGTCGACCATCCTCTGCTGAAACATTACGACGACAAAATATTTCTGGCAGATGGCGTGCACTTCACTGAAGAAGGAAACCACATTTTCTTGTCCAGCATCCACTGCGCCCTGAAGAAGATTCTCCAGAAACGTTACTAAACACCAAACAAAAGAAATCTTCAAGATGGGACCCTGGACCAAGCTAATCAAGAGTCCTGGAAAATGACATCTTCAAATGACTTCTTGTCTCATAAAAATCATGACATTAATGAATTGCAAAAATAAAAAAAATAAAAAAAGTGATTGTGTACAGTGGTGCTTTGTATTCAGGGACAAAATAGTGTTAGAAGCAGCATTTAAAATAAAAAGTTAATTTGACATCTACCCAGATTGATTTTATTGACCTGCATTTTAGTTTAAAGTGGGAAAACTTAATGATATTGGCAAAAACTGAGGATCAAAAATCAGTATGTTTTCTTTGAATTTTCTTGTCTATTTTAAAAAGTTTTAATATAATTAGTATATCTATTTTTACTTAGATGAGTTATTTGTAAGAAAGTAGGAATTACATGTATCTCCTCTTTACCTTTTTATTAATTGCTAATAAGCAAATGAATTAGTACTAAAATATATTCAAATATGAGATTTAAGAGTTTTTCCATTTAATTTAACTTTAGTTTTTACTTGGCTAGTTTTTACCTCCCAGAGCTTCTCTGATGTCGTCCATGGTGGGCTGAGGTTTGTTCCTCAGCAGGGTGTACATTGACATCACCATCCCCGGGGTGCAGAAGCCACATTGGGAGCCGTGAGCCTTCGCAATTCGCTCCTATAAAGTATAAAACTGCTTTGGAAATTGCAAAAACTGACACAACTTGATGCCTCTGAGCTAGCATAAAATAATATTACTCAGCTTCATTCTTGTAAGGCCGACGCAGCGCTGACCTGAACCGGGTGGATCCTGGTCCTGGTGCTGCCGACGCCCTCCACCGTGGTGACGGCGGCCCCGTGAAGCTGGCAGAGCGGCAGCAGGCAGGCGTTGGCAGAGAAATGGCTGAAGGTGTGGTGAAGGGAAACTGCAAGGTTGGATCAAAACATTTCAAATAATAAAACCTGTACCAGTGCTGCAACTGCAAAAACTACTGCCACTTTTACTAAAACAACTCCTGATATCAGTGATACTGCAACTTCATTTTATCTATTCTCTCGTAAATTGCTTTTCACAGACACATTTCAAGGCCAACATGAAGTTTGTACATCTGTTTTCTATTTGAATGTCTGTTTGTGATGGATTATCTCCTCCTCTGTGAGAACCAACGCAGATGTTTGACTCCTGAATGTCCAAACCACTCTGGCAGAGAACAAGCCCGCATTCAAACATCCCCTTGTTTTCTTTAAAAATTTGAATAGAGTTTGTAAAATGGCCACAGTGTTTGTCGTTTTGGAATTTAACCAACCGTGTTCATGGCCAAACAAATTGATTTTCCACTCCATCTTGCACGCCATTAAACAAATACTGACTGGCAGGAGTTCATCAGATCATTTAGCGTAACCAGAAACACAAGTTTAAGAAATGTTTCCTGTCAAAATGATAAATTTTATGCCACCCAGTTATAGTTTCTGCAGAGGGTTTCCCAAAGTTCCCTCAATGATTATAAGACCTTATAAATGAAGAAGGTCAATTCATATTTTTTATAATAACCTGTACTTAACAGTATCCAATGATTAAATTATTCCATTTTCATAGTTGGTAACACATTAGATATCAATTTAGTGAATTAATTATAAATATTTATGCCATATTGCACACCATTAAATCTGTGTAGATCATTTGCATGTTTGTTTTGATGCATTAACACTTTCTCTGATATTTTTTTACAATATTATAACTTGTATTCATCTTGCAACCCCTAACAGGTGTCTTTCAAACACATGAAGGATACACGATGGTTTTGGTGACAGGATGGTAGCGTGACACCATGACCGTGCACGCTCCGCAGCCTCCGCCGCCGCAACCGGACTTCGTCCCGGTCAGCCTCACTGAAGTCACAGTCAAGGATGTAAACAGAAAGCCAATGCTGAATTCAATCATTTAAAGAAAACAACATATTTGAATATTTGAGAGGCAGATCTGAAGGATACGCTTCTCTCTGAGGAAGGACAGCAGCATGGTCTCAGGGTCTGCATGGTCCTCTGTCACCTGAAGGAGAAGGATTTCATGATTTACTCTCAATCATAACTCCACAGATTTACAGAAAATAGAAAAGCAACATTTTCATTATCGATTATTTTCTCATTTAACCATTTAAACTCTGAAATGCAGATCATGGTGTCATAAAGCCTAAAGTGACGTCTTTAAATGGCACATTTTGTCTGATAAACAGCCCAAAAGCCTAAAAATAGTTCCCTTAATAAAGTAAAACCACACATTTGAGAAGATCAATCAATAATATTTATCAGCTTCATTACACTAAATTCTCCCAGCAGTCATATCATTACATTTCAAAGCTATTTCTTGTCATTTTCCATCTAATGCTGATTTTTCTCATTTTTTAGAGGTTGAGCCGTGTGTCTAAACAGGACAAAGCAAAAAATAAAACAGAAACAACTAATGTCATCGTGAATTTACAGCTTTACAGCTACACAAGCTACCTGGCAGCTGAAATATTTAAGCATAAATACATGTCACAGTTCATATGAGTATATATACAAAAAATTTCCATCTTTACCAGCTGCAACAGTGAAGTGATGAAAACATTAATGCATGAACATATTGAGACATTCTGCATATAATGAAGATGCCAAAGTAAAAGTACTTTAACTTGAAAAGCATGATACTTTTGCTATAAATCTGAGTACTTCTTCCATTTCCAAATAAATGTTCTTAAACTTAAGTTATTTGCTCAGAGATGCATCCATTTCAACTGAAAAATGCTTATAAAGTTTTAGAAAGGTAGTCAAATGTAGTGAGAACGTGTTGTTGGAGCTTTAATTTGTTGACCTCTCACCCTTTTCCGGCACAAAATCTCAAGGGTCACAAATTTTCCTGTAACACCTTTTAATGAAACGACGACTTTGGGAAGGTTTTCGTTATATTTGAGAGTTTATTTTAATTTTTCCAAAGCCCTGACATTTTAAAGTTTTTTTTCCTGTTAGTTCGTTTGTGACGAAGGTGAAAACTCTTCTGCGACTTGAAAACTGAAATTTGTGGAAGAAAAAAACAACACAAACACACAAATTAAAAGTAGCTACAAGTCGAAAAGCTAGTTGAGAATTAAATGCACAAAAAACGTACCTTTTTCCCGTTAATAAAGAAGCACAACTGGTCTCCTTTCCTGACAGACATGTTTCCAGACTTTCGCTGCAAAAATATAAAAATCAAGTTAATCTGCAACACTTCCGCCTGTGGAGATTTTCAAAATAAGATCTAACTTTAGCCTGATATTAAAAAAATACTTTCAGAGAGTATTTTTATGTTCAAGACTGAAGTGGTACTTAAGTACTTAAGTAAGTATGTACACCTGCATGTACTCTGCATAAACACCCATTTCATGTATATAAAGAAATCTGTTACATAAATGATTGAATATGTGTGTGTATCTGCACACATAGCACTGCAATGCTGTATTCATGTTTACTATTGACTATTTGTTTATCATTTCTTTTTACATAAATTTGCGTGCATTTGTTCACCCATAGTTTTTTGTCATGTTTATTTGTGCAAAAAGACAGAAGCAAATGCTTGATAGAAATGCACCAAAACAGCACAAATAACACAGGAAAATAACTCAGCAAAACAGAATATAATGGGATAAAATGTCATTCTTCCATGATCTAACCCTTCAAAATTGACAGTAAATTTGAATATGTCGTACTTACTTTTAATTGCAGTTGCTTTGAGTTTGTATGTGTGAATTAAGATATTTTTCCACTCACAATAAAAAGGGTGGAATGAGGTTTCTTTCAAAATAAGTCATAATTTAAGTGTACTGGTGACTTTTTAAATGCATTTTACTTGATAGTTCTTTACAGTTAAAAGTGAAAACATTTGAATGCTTTTATATTTGATGCAGTATCAGCTGACTTCCTGTTTCACATTGTCAAACTTGATATCATTTCCAGAGAAACGCCCACATCTGAACTGAACCGACCCTGTAACCTGAAACATAACCTACATTTTTTAGGAAGTGGGCAGAATTAAAACACAAGAAAATCAGTATTTGTCAGTATGTGCTAAGTGTCACTTTACTTTGGTGTCTTAGTGTGTTTTGGATAGTTTCATTATTATCAAATAGAGGCACTGTGACTTTTATACAAGTTGTATTTTATAATAATTAACCTGGACTCTGCTCCTGTTTATAGGTTGTTTACAGGTTTGTTAAGTTACAAAACATGACATTATCACTATATCAAATTTATGGGACATTTATCTCATGACATCTGACTTCTCTAATCATGTTTCAGATAGTAGAAATCTTTCTTTTAAAGCCACATTTGCATACATCATTTAAAAAGTAGGTGAAGCGTAATATAAGAAGTCTCTACAATACCTTCAGAAAAAACACTGATGTGATTTTCCAGATGATATGAACATATAATCTATATTTACATGTGACGTATTATCACAGTCAATATATCATGAAAAAAAATCTACTTTGGTGCAAACAAAAGGGTTCATCCCTCACATTAATCATAACTTAAATAATATGACAATGTCATTATATTTACCTGTATAAGAACACAGCAGCTGTTTGACAGAGTGCAGGAGATGTGTCTTACCACAAGAGGGAGCAAAAGAAAAGGATTCAAAGTTTTCTTTGAAGGTAAAGTTTGTCCTGTGGGTGGAGCCAAAGTCAAGGTCATGGGGTGATCAAACATGAAAGAGATTCCCCAGGGAATCAATAAAAACATGAGGCCACACCACCAGATTGGTTACTACCATGAAAAACAAAAAGAAAAGTCTCTCCCCACTGGTTCTTCCATAATGTTGTATCCTCTTCACATGAATGAATTACAGAAATATGGAGTTTTTTGCAGAACAAAAAATTGCCTTGTACTTTAAATTACACTTTAGACCTCTTCAGAGGTCAGCCCTCTCCCTTCTCTGCTTTCTTTACCTTCTTGCTTTGTTTTTATCTTCTCCCTTCTTTTGCTTGTTTACTTTATTTGCTTACTTTTTACTTCCTTATTCACTCTTTCCTATTTACTTCATGATTGTTAAATTTTGACTTCCTGTTTACATCCTTTCTATACTCTATGTTAACAATTTCTGACCTGTTTTATTTGGACATTCACGGGCTCCATTGATGTGCTGCCCCTTCTTTTCACTGTCCTCATCTGCCATCATCATCCATGGTCACTAGAAAAAAAGAGACTGAATGAATGTACATCCAACCTTTCAGAGCTAAGGACACAATAAAGTGAGCAACAGAAGAGATCTTTAGTATCCTCTCCTGAAAACGCATTTCAGCACACTTTCAGTGTCATGTGCACTTCGAAAAAAACATCCAATTTAGTCATGTTATGGGCCTCGTTGGCGCAGTAGGCAGCGCGTCAGTCTCATAATCTGAAGGTCGTGAGTTCGAGCCTCACACGGGGCAGCTGTTTTCATATGTGCTCATCTGGAAATTATTTGGATTACGGGTCATTGCCAACAGAGATGTTCAATGGATGAATGGATGGTGTTAAGTGCTGACTTGAAAACTCGGTCGAAATGTTGGACAACAGTGGAAAGTTTCAAAATCGAGACACAAAAGGAAGAAGGAGTCTACAGTGATGATTGTGGTGGCCACATTTGAGTGAACAATTTCCTTCTTGCTTTCTTTGGATCCTTCAACCTTTTTGAGCTGAGGACACAGTATAGATGGAGCAACAGAAGAGGAGATGGGGTGATTTAGAAGATATTTCAGCCAAGGTTAGTTTCACACTGAAATATGTGCTCTTCGAAAAAAAAACATCCAGTTGTATCTCTTCACAGGCCTCGTTGGCGCAGTAGGCAGCGCGTCAGTCTCATAATCTGAAGGTCGTGAGTTCGAGCCTCACACGGGGCAGCTGTTTTCATATGCGCTCATCTGGAAATTATTTGGATAACGGGTCTTTGCCAACAGAGATGTTCAATGGATGAATGGATGGTGTTAAGTGCTGACTTGAAAACTTGGTCGAAATGTTGTGAAAGTGGGAAAAAAAAGTGGAAAGATTCAAAATCGAGACACAAAAGGAAGAAGGAGTCTACAGTGATGATTGTGGTGGTCACATTTGAGTGAACAATTTCCTTCTTGCTTTCTTTGGATTCTCATCACTCTTCTTTTTACCTGTCAGTCATGTGTGCTCCATGAATGTGCTGCTTCTTCTTTTCACTGTCCTCATCTGTCATCGTCATCATCATCCATGTCCACTAGAATAAAGAAGAGGCTGATTAAATGTAAATCCAACCTTTTAGAGCTAAGGACACAATATAAGTTAGCAACAGAAGAGGAGATGGGGTGATAAAGAAGATATTTTAGACAAGGCTCGTTACACACTGACATATGTGCGCTTCGAAAAAAACATCCAGTTTTGCCACTTCATGGGCCTCGTTGGCGCAGTAGGCAGCGCGTCAGTCTCATAATCTGAAGGTCGTGAGTTCGAGCCTCACACGGGGCAGCTGTTTTCATATGTGCTCTTCTGGAAATCATTTGGATTACGGGTCTTTACCAGCAGAGATGTTCAATGGGTTGTGGTACATGTCGACTTGAAATCTCGGACTAAATGCTGAACAATGGAAAGGAATGCTAAAAGATATTTTAAAGTCATTTATTGATACAGAAATAAATACATATAATTAATAAATGAATAAATCACTAATTTTGTTGTTATTCTTAAATTCCTTATCAGCAGCTATCCAGGAACAGTCTTGACATTCAGGTTGAACGTTTACAGAAAGCATGGCTTACGTCTCACTGTTTACTTTCTGCAGTTTCAACATTACGCAACCTTTGGAATCAGATTCACAGTGGAACTTTCCCATTGCCCGCCCTCCCCTACAGGTGCATGTGATGTGTTTATGAATAGCCATGATGCTGACATGTTGGAAGCGCTCTGACAGGCGTGTCACCACTCTTTGACATTTCCTCCCCTTCACTCAGGCTGTCATACCTGCTGTTATATGTTTAACCTGAGAATCTGTTGCCAGAAGGCAGACACAAAGGGTAAAGGGGGTTTGAATGACCTATATCCAACAGGTAGAACAAGCTGTTCTTATATGAGCAGAGGGTTCAACTTGATCTTTGTGTTAGGACTTGTTTGAATGATTAGCTTGCTGTCCTGGTGGTCATAAGGTTGCTTGAGAAGAGAAAACAGAGGCTGAAACCTCTCTAGACACTGAGGAAAAACAGTCTTAAGTTATTTAAAGTTGATTTACTGACATATTAGCCAACAATGAGAAAATCATTCAATCAATCAGTCATCTGAATTTATATAGATCTCACACAACAGGCATCGACTCCATGTGTATAAACACAGAAGAAAATAGAATAAACAATAGATCATACATAACAAAGAAATAAAATGATATTGTTTGTTATGTTTCACAGCTTGTTTACAGTAGCACTTCCCAAACAGTGGGGTCTAACAAAATAAACACAACCCTGAGCCACATGCTGCGTTCACTTGCATTGTAAATATTGTAAAACGCGATGTCACACCAAGGGCATTTGCTTCAAGTGTTAAATACTTCGGTGAAACGCTCACTTTTGTCATATAATTATGCAATAATATAAATATAGGCTATTTAAATTGTGTTTCGGTTTATACAACAATAATATCTAAATACAATCGAGAAAACCTTCTATATTGTATGAGCGAACGAAAACGTAGATTGATAAAAATTTCCGATTCAGCGGCTGAACCTGAACGTTGCTGCGGTATGACTTCGCGCATGCGCGATGTCAGTGTTTGCGTCCCTCCTCCCTCCGCGGACTGACAGCCCGTTAGCCGCTGCAGCTTGCCGGCGATGAGACAGCAAACACGGCCACGGAAAGACGCTCCGGAGCGGGCTTAACGAGCACTCTCCACCGCCGCAAACACAGGCGTTCATCAGAAGACACTGTGTACTGAACGCAGAGGAAGTTGACCCTCCGCTGGGGCTCGTTTTTGAGTGTCGAAGGGAGGCGGAAACAGGGAGACTCGACGCCCGTGAGAGAGGATGGATGCAGCGGCTGCTGTCCTGCGACACACACCGGCCGGCTAAAGAAGCTCCAGGTCTCGCTTATAAAACCACCTGAGGGCATCCAAACTACCCGGGACTACTATTATATCTAAGTGACTTTAATACCCGCAAAAATAATCGTATTTATGAGTAAATATGCACTGTAAGTTGTAAAATAAAGCGCGGCTAGTCGCTAATATTTAAGCTAACCAACGGCTGTGTAAAAATTCGCTTTGTTTGTTTGTTTACTTCCTTTAAAACAGCGTGTTTATATATTTATGTCAATGTGTATGTTAAGAAAGGGGACTCTGTTTATAAGCTAACTCTTTATTTAAAAAAGTAGGATATAAATCATCCCGGGTTTGGACTTATGGCCGGTTAGTGTCGCTGTGCTGTCCGTGTTAGCCGCCCGCTTCTCGGCCTTTTCCGGAGCTCCTCGACGGTAAAGATGCACCACCAGGACTTCTCCGGAGATCCGCCCGGGACCGGGAGCAGGAAAGCGGCGTACCACTTCAGGAGAGGTAGCAGCGGCACGTCTGCCTCCGGTGCGGGAGGCGCTGGAGGAGGAGGAGGAGGAGTAGGAGGAGGCGACAGCAGCGATAACCAGCCCGGCTCTGCCTCCCCCGGGCTCCACCACCAGCAGCCTCCTGGCCAGGCGGCTCAGGTGAAGAAGAAGAGCGGCTTCCAGATCACCAGCGTCACCTCAGCCCAGATCAACGTGAGCGGCAACAACAGCCTGGCGGATGATACTGAGAGCTACGATGACATGGATGAGTCCCACACAGAGGACCTGTCCTCCTCTGACATGCTGGATGTTTCCGTCTCCAGGGCCACGGACACCGGGGTGCCGGAGAGGAGCTCCTCTGATGAGACCTTGAACAGCCTCCATGGGGTCGACACACCGGGGCTCGTGTCTCCCAATGAGCCGATTCACCCTCACGCCCTCCCTCAGGGGTCTCAGCAGCACGCCTCCATGGTGAATGGGACCGTGCACCAGCATTATTACCCCCAGCAGCCCAACCAGAGCCACCACCATCACTCTGATAATTTGGGTGGAGGTGAAGCCTCGTCGCAAGCTCTGCCCGTCGCTCCTTTGGCCTCCAACGCTGGGCCCAGCCAGACCCAGAGGCCGCCAGCATTGGATAACATTAAAGCAGCCCAACCATCAGCCCCAGTTAGTGGTGTTGCAGCCCCTGATCCAGGCAGTTTGAACATTTCTAATATGTCTGCCGCTGCTCCTCCGTCCGGGACTGCAGGATTTGACAACCCCAGCGGACAGGTGGCTCCTGGACCGTCTGCTCAGCCTCAGCACACCCAAACTCAGACGGCCACTGGCTCTCGTTTCAGGGTGGTTAAACTAGACACTAACTCTGAGCCGTTCCGCAAGGGAAGATGGACTTGTACAGAGTATTATGAAAAGGAAGTTCCTCATCCAGCAGCGACGGAGGCACCAAAAGGCGCAGAGGTGGCTGCAGAGGGTGAAGCAAGCAACGTGGGGATTGGTGCCGTGCAGCCACCTCACACACTGCAGCCCTATCAGCCACCGAGCCAGGACTTCACAAGTCCACAAGCAATGCAGAGCCCTCCGCAGGGACTGGCTCAAACCACTCCTCTGACCTATGTTTCACCCCAGGAGGTTGCTGGTGGGGCTCACGTGCAGAAACCAGTGGCACCTCTCCCGACAGCGACAGCCCAAGCAGGTGTAAGTCAGCCGCCTCCTGTGATCCCTCAGCAGTTGCCGTACGCTGTGGATCCCCACCAGGCTCAACCACAGGGAGGTTACGCTGCACCTCAGCTCCACACTGGGGTCATGGCTCCTGGAAGCGTCCGACAGCCGGACTTTATTCAGCCCACTGCTCCTTTCCAGACCCAGGTCCAGCCTCCGCTGCCACACGTCACAGCGGGGATGTCTGTGACACCCGGACCAGGTGTCCCGGCACAGCAGCCGGTCAGCATCACTCAGCAGCTGCCCCACCAGGGTCCGGTAGCTCCACCTGCCCAGACAACTTTCACAGGACAACCACAGACGCTCCCAGCCCAACAACAGCCACAAGTCCAGCCTGCCTCCTCCACCACCGTCCCAGTGGCGGCCCCCCACGGGACCCCCTACATGCCTCTGACTGCTGTCCTCCAGCCTCTCCTCACACCCGGCGCCACCTTCAGCCAGATCCCTGTTGGAGGGAGCTCCATTAAAACCTCCCAGCTGGAGGATGCCCAGAAGCTGCTGTTCCAGCACCAAGGCCTGCTTGGGCTGCCCAGGTTTGGGGCGGCAGCAGGTGGAGAGGGGGCTGCGGAGGCTGCAGGAAGTCTGGCTCACATGGGGATGTCAGCTGAGGCCAGCGCCTTCATGGCCGCCGCTGCCGGCCTCAGGACCCAACACGCTGAAGGAGAGGAAGACAGGTGAGGATGGACAGCCTGTGCTGCCAGAGTTATTTATTCACGTTAACTGTTTTGCAGATGAAGATTTTAAAGTATTATTCTGTCACAAATAGTTTATTTAGAGGTAATATTGAAACAGGTGTTGAATTTTGAAGGCAGACATAAATTTCACCACCATAACTGCATCTCTGCTAGTTACAACATCGTGAAACTGTTTCATTTAGACGTGAAAGTCCAGTGTCAGGTTCAGGTTGCCCTGTCAGCTTTCAGAGGACTGGTCAAACAGCTCACTGGACATTGCTGTTGTAAAAAATATCAGTGCTGGAATAGATTGTGGAGCTGCTGAGTCACAGAGTGAGCTGGTGACTCAGCAGATGCTCTGCCCTCACCGACCCCCTCCCCGTCATCACTCATTCACCTCTGTTAGCTCAGGAATAGTTTGTGTCAGAGAGGCTACACGCTGCCTCACGCTATCTGCCCCGTCTCCTTCAGAGTGTGTGTCTGCTTTTCCCCCATCACTCCTTTCGGTCCAGTCTTTTATTAGACACTGGATCTGTTGATTTGTTCCATCCTTGAGGGATCTGTGCAATGGTTTATTTATGTGTACAATTACTCAATCCTCTGTTCCTGTTCGGTTTGCTGTTCAGAAGCAGTTATTGCAGCTGCAGGTAGTTTCTAAAAATGCAAAGGTTGGTCTAAAAAGAGTCGCTGCCCTGGAAAAAAACACCTGTCCTGCCCCATTTGAAGATCTCTCTGTGCTTTAGAGACTGCAGAGGGCCTGACGAGGAGTTGTGTTGCATGAATGTGATAAACCGTCACTGCAGAGAAATGGAGCACTGTTGTGGCAGCAGTGTAGTGTTACCACCGCACTGTCCCGTGTTCTGGTTTAGCAGGAGATTCATGTTGTGAGTACAACAATAATGCCTGCAGGGCATGGAGGAAGTTTGACTGTCGGCCTCACCCATAACTGCAATGAAATTTATTCTTTGATGACTTCTGCAGAAAAAGTTTTCTCCTAGACGATGAGAAGAATAAAGACTCCTGAGTAGTTTATAACAGCGAACTTCTGATTGAGTTAACAGCCCAGCAGGTGTCCGGAGAGCTGAAGCTAACAGCTTTATGTGATTTCAGCTGTTCAGACTGTGCGTGAACTCGAGGATCGGAGGGTGCAATAACTGCAGGTTTGATGTTGACGTAGTGTTGGTCGCATTCAGCTGCACACAGAGGAGGACTGTTTGCAGTGTGGAGGCTTTTGTCAGCAGTCCGTCATGACTGTGTGTGTTTGTGTTTTTTACACGGTCTGCATGCTGTCTGGAAATGTGTTTCCGTCCGTTTGTCAGCCCATTTCAACGTTGTGAATCGGCCACTGTCCGCAGACTGTGTGTGTGTGCACGCTTTGTTTATAGTCATAGCCATGCTGTGATCTGTCTCTTTCTTTGGTTATCTCTTTTTGCCACCCTCTCTGTCTTTCCTTCCTTTTTCAGTCCGCAGTGCATCAGAATTACTCTTTTTCGTCAATACAGTCATTCATTTTTCACTCTCCTCTCCTTCCATGCTAACAATCATAAAGTCTACAGGTTTTTCTGCCAACCATCAGGCGTTTTAGACCCGCATTTACTAAAGTGTGTGAAATGAGTACAGTGTGTATAGGATGGTAAACAGTGGCAGGACTTAACAGCTCATAGACAACAAGAAGGCCACTCCTTCAATCAACACCAACTTTGAATGTTTTTCTCACAGACTGAAGCGACATGTTTTGTTTACAGTAAAATATCTGAGTGCTGCAGCTAATGTGCTTTAAAAATAATTTTGAAGAATGCAAGGTTGACAAGGTGACAGAAAACAGAGAGAAAAGGTGACTTAAATGATAAACAGATCATCCAAATGGTTACTGGTTAAAACTATAATAGATTTTGACTCCTAACAACTGTCCGAGCAGGTTCAGCTCTGATGTGAAGATTTCTGCTGCGTGAGGGTGTGTCGGAGTTTGTCAGGATTCTGCTCGTTTCGTTTCACCTGCTCGTCTGTTCGTATATCTGTCAGAGAGGCTGATGTCAGTGAGAGCGCTGTGAGAGCAGTGATATTAATCAGGGCTTTTATCGCGTCCTCGTGCCTCCCCGGGTGGAATTTCAGCCTGCAGGTTGGTGTTGGTATAATTTGACTTGTGGGTGGCTGCCAGCATCGGCTCACAGTAGCACGACAGCACACATCCAGTATATTTCACACCTGTCGCATCCACACACATTTCTCTCTTTCCACAGAGAAATATGATTTGCATGCAGAGAATTAATATACTTGCTGCCGCACAAACTCTGTATGAAATAGTCCCTTTTAACTGATTTATATTTGCTGTTTCACTGTTTAAGAAAAGTGAAATAACATCACTGAGCAAAATGGACGAGACTGCACAGCCTGTGTGAGCACAGTCAGTGTCTTTCTTCACTACAACCTGCTTTGGAAACGAGCCTAAACCAAAATTATACCTTTTATGAATACTAATGTTTTCATGAGTATGTCGAATATTCATGCCAGAATAATTTTATATTCTTCACTTAACACATTTTACCACAAGAATCTAAAAATATTTCCTTTGCCCAGATGTTGAGTGTGTAAATAGATGCTGTTGAAAAACACCTGCACTAATATCCATTTCACAGCCAGCTCAGGTGTCATAACACATTTAGTGCACTTTATAAGGCAGTTCATCTGTATGACCTCATTCTGCCGAGCCATAAAAGTCAGAGGTGTGATCTTCAGCGATTATTTGCTCCACAAAAACTGCACATGCCAGCTCTGAACAGCCTTCTTTTCAAAACTTTTAAGTGTTTTCCTCATTTTAATGAAGCCAACACGTGTTCAGCAGAAGCTGAGGTTTAAACAGATGAGCAGTCACGAGTTTATAGCTCGAAAACAAAGTGATAATCACCAATTGCATCAATTGCCTTGTGCTAAAAGGCGCGTATTAAAAGAGCCTTGTTTTAATAGGTTGATGTAGTAACAGATTTTCAAAGGATGCAAGCTTTGACTCTTTTAATACTTGTTTTTAAAGCTTTTACAATCTTGTCATGACTTCCCAGCACCCATCTCCACCATCAGTAGATAATCAGTCACAGATTAGAGCCTCTTTTCTTTTGGTTTCTGTTTTCTTTGCGGTGAGATAAGACTTTGTGTCCTAAGTTTGGAGACTGAGGCCTGTTTATCTTTCTGTGTGCACATATTAAGGGTCGTTCAAATATTTCCTTGAAGGCCGTGTTTGATGTCAGTAAGCGACCTGCAGCTGTTCTGTTTTTATGAGGCTCTGTTAATCTTCCATGTTTTAGTGATAATAAGCCACCTGTCAGGCACTGCGGTTATACCGACTTTGACTCACGATTTATGCTTTCACGTGGCGGAAGGAATTCCCGACGGCTGACACCAAATATGGACATTTGGAGGTGCTGTAAAAAAGAGAAAGGGTTCATGTTTGATTGATTTTAAGGAAACACTAGCTTCTTTGAGAATCCCTAAAAAGACCAAAATATTTGTCAGTGTTTTAGTGAGTCACACAGAACACCCAACACACCCGTGAATCATTGCTCTCAATCCAAGATAAGAATGTGAACGCTGGGGGGGGGGGGGGGGGGGGGGTTTTCCAAAGCATCATGAGTACAACCACTAGTGTGTTTCCACTTCGAGTCTCCATCAGT
>JBAJHX010000011.1:10206057-10240221 GCA_037176925.1 Amniataba percoides | reverse complement strand
CCCCCCCCCCCCCCCCCCCCCCCCCCCCCCCCCCCCCCCCCCCCCCCCCCCCCCCCACAAAGTAATTTCACAATATAAATTCTTCAATCTTTACAAACAAACCTTTATTTTATATCCTACTGGGCAATGAAAATAAAATTAATTTAAAAGAAAACTAATGGAAACCTAAACGTCTATAGCTTCTCGTTAAATAAATACACACTTCTCATGCAGCCAGTGAATAAAAATATGCTGCCTGTTTTGTCTTAAGATGAATAGTGAATTTCCAATCATGTCATTAAAGTATAAAGTATAAATTAAAGTATATTTAAATTTAAGAGACTCCTCTGCAGACACATCTGCAGCTTATTAAATCAGACGGCAGGTTGATACTCATCGCTGTAAACCTCAGGCATTTCTAACAGATGTGCTTAGATGGGAACTCTGATGTACTTTCTTTGAGGACGTCATGCGTGCAGTATATCAGTCCAGTGTCGACACTACAGGTGCAGTTCTTTAAAATACAAATTTGTTATTGCTGCCCAGTGGATCGTTAAATTGCTGCCTTCTTTCTGCCTGTCAGGAACAATAAATCACACCTGCAGGCTGTCATGTCTGTCAACGAGATGTAGCGTCAAATCGTGCCTCAGCAGACGTTAACATTGCTGTCAGTCTCTTCTCTCACGCTGTTGTGCTCTTTTACCCCACAAGGGGGCAGCCTGGCTCCACAAATCCTCCCTGCCAGGTCAACAGTTGTTTATGTAACTATAACCTGCTTTGAGAATCGCTGACCTAAAATGTGCCTCGCAGCAGAGTGGAAAAGACCTTCCTGCACGCAATGTATGAATCACAAACAAATGAGTGGATTAAGACGCAGACCCTCTGTGTTTACTGTCAGGAGGTCTCGGCGGGGCAGCGATTGATACGATAGATCCTCTGTCAGGGTTTGGATCACAGTAGGTGTGCTTATTTTTAGGGATGGACTGATTCACTCTTCCCATGGACCCGAGTTTATATTGGCCTTTCTCAATGAGTCACACTGTTAGCTTATTTTGGAGGCTCTTTTTATTGCAAAACGTTCGGTGGGAACTTCAACTTTACAGTCAGAAGTCAGGAGGGAAAATAATTTCTGTACAACAGCGACATTAATTCATCAGACCGCATGATGTTTTTGTGTATTAATACAAAGGAATTGATGAGTGTTTTTAATTTTGAATACACACAAAGTGAACAGCTGCTTCATTTGTTCTGTGGCTCTCTACAGTACTTATTCTTCTCCTTCAAAATATCAATCTGCACCTGTTTTAATAATCAATTACTTGTTTATTTGTTCTTTTTAAAGAGCAAAAGTATCAAATATTTCTTCATCCAACTCCTAAATATTGAGCTTGTGCTGTGTCAAATTCGATCATAAGCTGAATATGTTTAGTTACAGACAAATAAACTATTTGAAAATACCAGGAGAGGCTTTAGGAAAGTATTTAATAGAGCAAATAATTGATATATTAATTGATAAAATCATCAGGAGATACATTGATTTTTAGGGAGCTTGTTTTACAGTCCTTTTGTTTTGTCTATTTGCAGTCTGTTGCTTTTGATTCATTGATTCATGCATCACGTGTTCACACACCACAGCATTTGAGTCCTAGTTGTTGATGTGTGTGATGATCTTAATGCAGCCAGATCAGACGTCATCTGACAGATTCAGTTTTAAGGCAGCAGCAGCACTGGGGGATGGAGGGGTGGTGGGGGGGGGGGTTGCAGAGCCAAGTAGACAAGTGTCACGTTTGCTCGCCGTGTGCAGTCATACGAGCTGCAGACCCTTGAAGAAAGTCACAGGCCAGAGAGGACGTGATGTGTGTCCGTGCTTATCTGGCTGCGTTTCTCAGTTGGAGCGTGTCTGTGGCGTGTGCATGTGTGTGAAATGGTTGTTGGTGTTTTTATTTTTTCTCCCCTTCAGGGTTTTATACAGAGGGGAATGTCACGAGCAGAGAGGAGGAGAGGCTGGCGACATTTCTGGTTTTAGCCGGCTGAGCCTCGATCACTCTTTTCTCACCTGTGCTGTTATTTTCTTTCTCCCCTTT
Organism: Amniataba percoides; assembly: GCA_037176925.1. Classification (NCBI taxonomy): domain Eukaryota; kingdom Metazoa; phylum Chordata; class Actinopteri; order Centrarchiformes; family Terapontidae; genus Amniataba; species Amniataba percoides. The sequence goes on along the minus strand of JBAJHX010000011.1, from coordinate 10,238,158 downwards.
ACATAACCTCACCCTCCGGCTCTTCTCACTGAGGAACAGACAGTACAGTTGCTCGTAACTGGAGAGAAACAGGACATTTCACATCCTATAATTTAACCATCAAGGTATACATCTAAGCTCAAGAGGAGAATATAATGTCAAGCTTTTTTCTTTTCTGTTTTTTCACACAGAAAGGCGACTGCAACCTGACAGGAAGTTACTCTCACTATAATTTCAAAGATGGTTTCTAGTTCCTATCACGTTCATGGCTGTTCAAATGTTCATTTTTATAATGTCTGGTTTTAAATGGTTATTTGATGCTGTAAAAATGGGGTGAAATGTCACAATGGACAGTTATCAGTCACATTGAGGTAGCAGCAGAGGCACCTTAAGACATCTTTCGAGTAGGAACGTCAAGAGGAGGTAATACTCGCTAATAATCTCGTAATTATTGATTACTGATTGAGTCAGGCAGGTGTGTTGGCGGGACTTTTATCTTCATCTCCTCCATCACTACTGTGCAGACTCTGGCTGCAAATGACGTCACAAGCTAAAGATGGCGGAGCCTGTATTTGAGATATTTTGTCTTCACTTTTTGTACAGTAGGAGGAAGTGGACACGTGTCACACACCTTTATATACAGTCAATGTTTTTACGTTCTCGATCCTGAGAGACCAGATGGAAAGTTTCGTAATGTGAAACTTTGTTGAATGTCTCTTTCTCAGACCTCAAACATCAATTTTAGCAAAGGGACGAGCAGACAGGGCTCGTGTTTTGCTCAGTGACTCCCCAGCAGGGTAGATACAGTCTATATAAGCAGAACTGTTCCCCTTCAGCTTAGGTCATCTCGCATGGAAAGCCTCTTGTTTTCACTTTTGTGTGTTTTTATCTGACTTTTCGACATTTCAAACCCATCCACCGTAACATGACCACTCCACTACCTGTCAGCGAAAAATATTTATTCCCCCCTGAGGGTGACTTCTTGGTAACGAGCAGTCTTCGTGTCAAAGAGAAATAATAATAATTCTGCATAAAGCTGGTCGTGTTTGCTCTGTGTCACGGCCTCGACCCTTCCTACTGTTAAAACACACTCGCATCTCGACGTGAAGTCTCGAGCCAAGTTTCCCAACCGCTGCTGGGAAGATCCTCATCATTAATACACTGACAGCGAGCTATCAGGCTTTGTTTACACTGCCGGTGGGCCCTCAGACCTTACTACACAAACACTGAGCAGATCCATGTGAGCGGGGGGGGGGGTCGGTAGCAGTACTTCCTGTGACGTTTTTAATGTTGTCAGAGTGGTGTTACGTTGCATAATGTTTGATTGTATAATGTTAATGTTAACACATGGATTAGAGGGGGAGTTTGGGGGCTTTTGAATCCAGAAATGATTTATGTGTGCACTGAACTACAAATATAAGAGCCTGTTTGCAGATTTGTGTGGCCTGTCAGATTTTCTTTTGCCAGAATCCTTGAAGTTATGTTATTTGTGCCATTTCAAGTTCACTGTCTTTGTTTTTTTCCCTCAATGTTAATCGAAGCACACGCTAAAACTATTGCTGATTGACAGCCAAAAAACCCAAAAATTTTAAGGGTATGCTGCCTTTCTTTCTATAGTCTTGATTTGGAAGTTTTTCTGGCATTTTTCACCATTTACAGTCATTCTGTATGAACGTGCATGAAAGCGTCTCCTCCTCACATTATATTTTTGACATTTTTATACATCCTACATTCCTCTCTACATGTGAAAAGGTGAAAAACTCCCTCCTTTGTTTTTGTCTCTTCTTAAAAATGTGTCTCCCCTTTATCGTGGCTGAGGTGCTGAAAGTTAATACCTCGTCCATCAGAAGAAGAAGAGCCGTCTGAAGTTTCAGTAAACGGTCAGAGGTGTTGGACCTCCTTCGTTCCTCCGTCTCTCCTCTGTTTCTCTTATGGCCCATATGGCACAGAGGCTGGTTATGTAAGGCGTTGCGTGCTTGGCAGAGACCAGTTCACTCACGCTCCGACGAGCCGCTGCCCTGGAGCTCCGCGATGCCATGAGAGACGAGTTTTGGGGCGTTCCTGCTCTTTGTTTGTGTCTGTGTTTGGGCAAAGATCAAGGCAGATTATCACCAGTTTGCAAACAAGTAGAAGATCCCTGCCTCTGTGCGCCTACTCAGGAATTATACCTTAACAACAGTAAAATCACTCCATGCTGCAGGTCTAAATTTGATTATATAATGTTTACTTTACTAGTCTGTCTTTCTTCGATCCTTTAATTTGGCTTTTCTAAATTTGGAAGATAAAAACACACATCTTCAGCTTGAGTAAAGTGTAAATTTGTATGTGTGCGCTGTGGCCTTGGTTTCTCCTCCATGTAAATGCCAGCGCTCAAAGCCTCCAAAACCGGATTCTGCCAGTTTCCAAACACACACACACACAGAGGCTGATACGAGAACACACAAACGGGATGCACGCAAGCTCATGTCTCCCAACTGCTTGAGGACAAGTGATGCAGAAGAAGGCGGGCGAATCACAGAGCGAAAGGAAAAAAAGCAATGAGAAAGCTGAGAAACGTTATTTGAGGAGGGACACGAAAAGTCAATCTTATACGCTCTTTTGTCTTGAAAATGAGCCGGTAGCTTCCACTTGGTTGTGGTTTTTGTTGAGATTTGCCCGGGTCACGTCCCCTTTTTATCAAACCCCTTACATGTAATTTAGAGTTGCGGCGGAGTTGGACCCTTTTCAGGACCAGGACCACACACTGCCGCCTGAACGACGGCTCCCCCCTCCCTCCACGTTTGAGCCCAGCTCTGTTTTCACTCAAACCGCACAATAAAGTGAGGCGGAAGCATTACTTTCACTCAGCTGGATGCTTTTGTGAGCGGGAACTTGGATAAAGGGAGGGCTGTGGTCGGAGGGGTGTATGTACAGCAAATACACAAGGAGGCTTTTAGGCTGCTGTTGGTGCTATTGATTTTACACTTTTCTGACACCCAGTCACTGGAGCTTAAAGACATCTCCTCCTCTGCTTGTTGAGACATGCCTCTTTCTTTTTACTCCCACCTCTTCTTGATAGCTGATAGTATGGATTTAAAAAATATTTCTATATTAAGAAGATATCGACTTAAACACTCTTAAAATATAAAACAGAGCTTCCTGTCTGAATTTACAAGTAAGCTTCCTCGGTTAAGCTGCTGCACTTTAGTTTTTTAATGCTCCTGTCTCAAAGATTAGAAATATTGCCTGAGGTTTTACCGTTCAGCTTGTGTAATATACAGCAAACAGACATTTTTCAACCCTCTCCTGAAGCAAAAAACAACCAGTGAGTGGATTTAAAGATAGGTGTCGCTTTTCTCAAAAATAGTTCACTCCTTGTTTTGCTATGAAACTTTATATTTTTAACTATATGGGGGAACACAAGCACCAGCTGTTGTTTTTATCCCTCATCTGCTGCCACACTGTGGCTTCGCATCCGCCCTTATGTAAGCTGCACAGGGTGTGGTGAAGATGTACCACCACCCTTTTCTCCTCCGTTCAGATCGGCCTGACGTCGTGCAGCCAGTGGAAGGTGAAATCAGTGGAATAAATGAACTTTACAGAAAACATTTTGTGACTGAAACACCGTCCATCGTGTGGGCCGGTGTGTGAGAGGCTTATGGGAGAGTTAATTGTTTTATCCACAGTTTGGCAAGTTGGAGAGCTCGTTATCTAACTAATGAAGTCGAATAACTTGGTGGAACATCAACACAGTAGTCTGGCCAAAAAGGGAGATTTTAATTTGGCATTAAAGTGTTAAACCTAAGCTCTCTTGGTGATTATTATAAAATGATCTCTTCTGTTTCTTCCGGCATATCTCAGTGTAGGATACATATACATTAAGCTTTAACTCTGCTTAGGTAATATATGGGTCAGCCCCCTGCACATGCCTCATACACAAGCTCTGGACGGACGTGGATACATAATGAATGAAAGCATCCCATCTGTGATGTCATGACGTCCAAGGTCCCTCGCCATTGGCTGAGCGGAGTCTGATGCGCCGTCAGCCATTGGCTGAAAGTCAACTGTCTCCACATCAGTGAGCGCTTTCCTTGGACGGGTTTCGAGCCTTTTGTTTCAAGTGGACATGCGCACTATGACCTCGACCCAGAGTACAAAATGTACAGACATACAGTAGACTTTTGTTTTCGTCAACAGAGATGCCGCTAATTAATAAAAGTAGTTTCAACTTGGGTACAAGTGGCCAAAAACATTTAGTTCACTTTTATCTCCCGTTCTTTCCAACTTCGCTGCTTGTTTCTGGCCCTCGCCTGTTTCTTGGATTAGTGACACATACAGTAAAGGGAAGAAAAGAAGACGTGACCTTCACCTAATGAGGTTAATAATTTCACGGCATGCATTGAGCTGAATTCCATCAACAAACTCTGCTCTGCGCGCCCCCCCACTGCTGCTCGCCGCCATTTTGTGGTCCCCACTAGTGCGCGTTATCGTCGCCCTCCTCCCTTTGTTCTCCACAATTCCTCTACTCTACACCTGATACTTTAGTTTACTTTTCTATGTTGATGCAGATTTTTGTGGACTCCCTGATCTGCATTGCAGTTTGCCACCTCGCTTGTTTTGTTCACAGCGTCTCGCCAACATGGAGGTACACGTGAGCCGTGCTCCAGTGGACGCCCATACTGCGAGCAAGCGTGCGTCCACTGATGAGGAGTGACAGGACGGCTGACGATGTGCCTGGTTCAACATACACGACCTCTTTGACATAAATTAACGAGGGGAAGCAGGAGGTGAAATTTAAGGATAAATGCACGCGCTCTTCGCTGTAACATTAAGATTATTCTACTTCTCATCCCAAAGAGGATGTAGGAGGAAACAGGAAAGACATGAAGAAGCGAGAAGCTGCAGGGAGGGGCTTGTATGCGGCCGTGAGCGTGCTAGCGGGGTGTGTGGTCAAAAGTAGCTCATCCTATTGGACGGATCACACTAATCTCCGCTGACAGTTTATATAACAACAGAAGGGGAGGTGACATCACGGCCCACCCTCCTGTTTCCCCCCCGCAGTGCGTCCAATCGTCTGAGAGTCTATATGTGATTCAGGCTTAGGAAAAGGGGCAATCAGGAGGACTTAACACACCGCCGCTCGCTCCCGTTGTACGCACACACACCCCCGTCCCCTCACAGCTCCATCCTGGTCCCCATTGTTGTTCAGGCTCCCTCATGTGAACCTGAGGGGCGCAGGGGGTCTGGGCCAGAGGGCGCAGGTCAGGTCGGACGGCGGAGGTGTAGTGGTGGTGGTGGTGTCTGTTTGATCGGGGCGGGTGTGGGGTCGGAGTGCGTGAGAGCATCAATGAGAGAGAAGGGGCTGGCCGGGGCAGGAGGAGCGCAGGGCAGGGACGCCATGGCTCTAAAGCTGCTCTTCTGGGAGCTGGAGAAGCATCTGAAGAGGTAACGATGGCTGTAGTGTTGTCACGTTGTCAAGGGGTGGGGGGGCGGCAGTGGCATGGGTCAAAGTCCACTGCTGCAGCCAAACGAGGGCGGACGCCGAAGGGCTTTGTGTCGATGTATCTGTCTGATTGTTGTTGTGATCGTGGCGTTCAGCTGAGTGAATGTCTGTCTGCTATCGAGGGTGAAAAATACCAAGCGAGGCCTGAAAGCATTTATTCATCAGAACTAACTTAACCGACTCCACCTGCAGCCGAGGCATCACGCCGCATCACCTCGGCATGTTCGAGCTCTTTCGCCCTCGGGGGCCTTAAACGTGCTCAAGTACACGGCGTTCCCACTTCTGAAACATGCATGATGTTACGCTCCACTGTGTGCCAGTATGCAAGCGTGTTCGGCTCCATTCAGCCACGTTCAGACAAAGAGCAGAGTCTCTACCCAACCTGCTTTCCGTTTCATTTTTCCCTCCAAACCTCAACCGCCAAAGATAAGCGTCATGTTCCAGTTCCTCAATTGGTCTAGTCAGCACACATTTGCTTCCCTTTGCTCAGTTATCACACCATGAATAGACCCTAATAAAGCCACATGTGTGCAGCCTGCCCAACGTGAAATCCACAATCTACAAAAACACATTTGATCACAGCTAACAACACATGCTTTTTCCTTACACCATTTTTCTCTCAACGTCCAATGTTTCATTTTTGCATACATGAATATAGAAAAAGTGAGAAGTCATGACAAACTTTATTTTCCCAGTTCTCTAAAATCACTCAATCCCGCCCAACGTTCCCTCAGCTGTGCAGCCAAAGTCAATAAGAGACTCAGAGGAAGTAAAACACAAAGATGGGAGCAGGTCGAGGTGTTTGTCTTCTCCTCAGACTCTCCTCTGTCACTAAACCACCCTGAACTCCAGCCAGACTCTGATATAACAACTAAGGTGCTTAAAGCTGTGCAGGTGTCTGAATCGAGCTCCTGACGTGCAGTCAAAGATCTCACCTCTGCTGCTTAAAGTTTTAAACGACCATTGAGGCTCTGACGCGTGTCCTCGGTCAACGAAAGGTGTGAATGAGCAGCAGGTCGAGGTCGAGCTGATTAAGTTAAGACGTTTTTTAAAACTACATCCTGATTGTCGGCACAGGGTGTCGGTTTCGCCCTTTCTATCTTGACCAGTGTTTGTACTAAAATGTACTTCCTTTTCTTTGTGTGCTGTTTTTCTGAACTGTTTCCTTGGTGATAACATTAGTCAAGACACACACACGCAATCAAAGTAAACAAATAAGAAAGAAATATTGATCAGCAGCTGCAGAGGTTTACACCCCATGAGTGAATCAAAAAGAAGTAATAACCCGCCTGTGTGTAATTTAAGTGTCTTTGATGGGGAGTTTTAGTTACACGTGCTCCATTAATCAATAATGTAACTGGTGATATGACCGATCAAAGGTGACACAATACTTCAGGGCTGATACTGACTACTGTTTTTATTATTGATTTAATCTGAACAGTATTTGATCAATGTTTTCTTTTCGGATCAATCAAGTCTGAACAACAGTCCAAATCTCAAAGATATTCAGTTTACTATTGTAGAAAAATAAATCCTCTAAATTAAATTACAGATTAAGAAATATCAGGTCATTTTTGACATGTTTGCTTTAAAACAATGACAGAATTTTCTGCTAATGGATTAACTGAACAATTGTTTCACCTCTACTGTAAATATTTACACTTTTTGGACAATTTATCCTGATTATGTTCCCTGCAGTGCTTAAAATAATAATGAATGAAGACTTTGATTAATTGATGAAGAAAATACCTGTTTGCATCAATCTGCTCTTTGTTGTTTTTAGTTAACTTGTTTTAGGCTCAGTTAGTCTATTCTTATTATTTTCAAATTATGCTTAATTATCTCAGATTAGACCATTTTTATGAGGATTAATACAGAGAAATGATGTTAGAGAGTACTATATTAATAAATATGTTAGTAACTTACAGATAACCATCGCTTTTGCTGACTTGCACAGGTTATTTTTACTGATTGATTGATTCTTCTGGCAATAATCTATCATAAATCAGTAAAAAACAAAAAGTGCCTTCAGGTGTTTTGTCTCAAACTTCAAAACTACTCCTTTGACATAGATGTTTAAAGAGAGAAATGCAGGATTTCCTCACATTTGATGGCTGAAAACATTTAGATTTTAATAGCTGATAGATCAAAATAGTTGGCTGTTTTTAGTGGAGATACACAAATTTCGGATCAGAGGGCTGTTTTACTGTGAGGAACATGTCAAACACGTTTGAAGAGAACAAAGGAGTCTTCACCTCCACCGTTTCTACCATCCGGCTCTTTTTATTCTCTTCACACAAGTGTTTATTTGCCTCCAGGGGTGACAGCTGGACGGTGCTGAGGTCAGCCTTTACCCCTGAGGTCAACCTGTGGGCAATTGATTACAGCAGGTTTACTCAAATTACCAGAAGCCAGTGTGTGTGTGTCATGTTGTGTGTACACATGTGTGTGAGACGCTTTAGTACCGATAGGGGGAGATATTGTTCAACTAAACAAGTTCCCCCATCACCTGCAGCTCACATTTTGAGCTTTAAATTATTTTAAAACAAAACAGACCAAACTATCTGCTGCTCGTTTTAATAAAAATAATCCTCCCCTCTTTTATGTCAGTTCATTTCTCCCTGATGTGGGTTTTTATAGTGCAGCAGGTAAAGAAAGCTGCTTTATCCCAACGAGCGCCCTTTCCACCAATCAGGCACCTCCTCCCCGCATAAATTATGCTAATGAGCTCCCCTCTCAGCCAATCGCGCGGCCTCTGGCGCTGTTTTTCCCGCATGTGTGATGATCCGGAGAGGGAGCCGCTGCTTTGCGGAGCCGCAGCCCACCGCTTCCTCAGTCTTTGTGCGCGCCGTCCCGGCTGGAGGCAGCCCCGAGACGTCCTCTCCCCCCCACCCCATCTCCTTCCATCCCACCCCCGATAATAATGCGCCGTTTTTCTACTTTTATACCGCCGGATGGGGTTTTAATGGACGGGGAGGCATGAATTCCCAGTGTTACACGGTGGCGATGGATCTTGGTGTTTGTCAGCTGAGGAATTTCTCCATATCGTTTCTGTCCTCTGTGCTGGGCAAAGAGAGCGCATCAGTCCGGGTCGACAATAGGTAACCTAACGCTGGATTAATTTATTTCGGTGCTGTGAAACAGCCAAACCTCGTCTCCATCCGCTGTTTAACATCTAAAGCGTTTTTTTGCATGTCTCACCAAATGAATGAACGTGTTATTTTTTGTCTTTTTTTTGCAGCTCCTCCGGTGCGAGTGTGGTGGCCATCGACAACAAGATCGAGCAGGCGATGGTGAGTGTTTTTATTTTTATTGTTATTATCATTCTTATTTCTATCATCGCTCATCACTGCTGTCTGGATATACGGCCCGGCTCATGCTTTACATGTATGTGCTGTGCCGGTGTTATGTAACCCGAACACACACACACACACACACACACACACACACACACAGAGGAGAGAGATAGCAGCATCCCTCTCTACATGCTTCAGATGCTGGATGATATTTGCAGGATAAAATCATGCAAGAGCTGTTGAATATGAGCAAAAAGCAATGAATGAATGAATGAATGAGAAGCATTATTTCTGCAGTCCCTGATTTAAAAAAAATATTTTATATTTTATTATAATTTTCTGATAAATGAAATGTGCACATGCGTTTAAATCATCATCAGGAGCGTCCTGCGCTGTCACGATTTGGACAGATGACCTCCGGCTTGTTTGCAACTTGATGTGGGCCAGGCTAAGGTTCACACGCTATCCCCCCTCCCTCCCTCTCTCCATCTCTCTCTCTCTCTTCCTCATGCATATACATGGTCTCCCGCCTCTCTCTCTCCCCCCTCCCTGTCCCGTGTTGCTAGGCAAGCAGCAGCCTCCCCGCGGCTCGGTATAAATAACTCGGCCGGTGAAAGGCTCCTCCCACCCCGGTGCAGGAACATTTTGTTCCCTGGCTGCCTACTGGGGCAGGGAGGAGGAGGAGGAGGAGGAGGCTCACATTATTAAGCCCCTTCAGCAGCCTGCCACTGCTCACGCATCATCACCATCATCATGGGATGCTCTGTAAAGCTCCTGTACTTTTTCAGTTTTTCCCACCTTTTTCGGGGGAGTTTGTGCTCCTGACAGCCGACATGTGCTGTGAAGTGATTTACGGTTCCACGTTCGCTGTGTCACACGTTGTTATTTCCCACCCGAAGGCGTTTTTTCTGAGTCGCTCACATGTCTCTGAGTCAGTTTTTCCTGCACAGACGTCTCTCATGGAACAATATTTATATATAGAGTAAATAAAAAAAGGATGTGGTTTATAAGAATAAGAAGGAAGTTAAACAAGGATGGTTTAGGACGTCTGTGTGAATGAAGGAGTGTGTGTGATCAGGGCTGCAACTATTTTTACTTTCAGTGATTATTTCTCTTGTAAAGTTGTGAAAAACATCCTCACATTTTATAAACTAACAGGTTGTTTTGTTGTTTTTCATTGAAAATCACCTCATTAATTATCAAAATACTTTCCATTCATTTTCTATTGGTCGATATGATTATTTAATAAGTTTCCTTTCAAAATTTAGCTCCTTTGTTTCCTATCTGCCTCTTTGTGCTCAGTCTGCGTGTTGCACTTGAAAAATAGTGAACAAAAAATGTCTAAAATAGTCTGTCATATTTGAACAATAGAAGAAAGCCCCAAAATATTCAAATTATAATGATAAAAAGGAGAGAAAATCTATAAATGTTCACGTTTCAGAAACAAGCTTTTGTATTTGTCTTTGAAACTTTCAATCACATGACTCTGTTTAACTGAAACGACAAAAAGAAGCATATTAAAGTAAACGTCTTGTCTTCTATGTTTTGTTGGATGATAAGTTGATGCACTTTAACACTGACTCATCCCCCCCCCCCCTGCTCTGTCATCAGGACCTGGTGAAGAGCCACCTGATGTACGCCGTGCGCGAGGAGGTGGAGGTGCTGAAGGAGCAGATCAAGGAGCTGATCGAGCGAAACACGCAGCTGGAGCAGGAGAACAACCTGCTGAAGAACCTGGCCAGCCCCGAGCAGATGGCCCAGTTCCAGGCGCAGGTCCAGACCGGCGGCTCCCCGACCGCCGCCGTCGTCGCCGCCAACGCCGCCCAGCCCGCCGTCCCGGTCCCGGCCGCGACCACACAAGCCCTCCCCTCCACACAGAGCTCCGGCACGTCGGCGTAACGTGGAGGCTGCACGCTGGAGGCCCCCGCGAGCACAAGAGACAAGGGGGATGGAAGGAAGAAGAAGAGGAGGAGGAAGGAGTCTTGCCATACTGTGAACCGACTCTCGCATCAAGCCACCGTCTGGAGGAGCGCACACTTCACCCGAGGACGAAAAAACAACTCTCTTTTGTTGCACATTTTAATTTAACCGAAAGACTTTGGAGTTGCACCGACTTGTGTGTGTGCCTGCGTGCGTGTATGTCCGCCCGCCCGCCTGCCCCGTCTCCGACTTCTACCTGCTTCAGACAATCGTCGTTGTCATGGTGATGATTAGAGGAAGCTGACGGCCGAAGAGCTGACGTCGCAGCCGCCGGCCAATCAGGAGCGCCCGCTGCACGCTCCTGTCAGCACCGTCAAAAACCCCCTCGCAGTGTGACCCGTGGAAAGTGTGCCATCGTGTCCCCCTCCCACACACGCACATCCTCCCCTCCCCCCACCGCCCAGCTCTGTCCATCAGCAAACTTTTTCTTTTTTTTTGTTCTACTCCCCGTTTCCTCCCAGTGCTTCAGTGTCTCTGCACTTTTTTTAATTTCCCACACTGACAATGGACAGACTTCAAAAGACTCGACCCATCTGGAATGGGAGTCCGACAGTCCAGCTTTGCCGCTACCCCCCCCCTTCCCTGCACCTGAAGACCACAGCAGTCTTGATATTCTGGGTTGAGTTGGCGGGGATAGTGGGGTTATAAAAAATAATGAAATATATATTAGCTGCGTCTCATTGCTGAGAACTCGCTGTCTTTCTCGAGGTTCACGTCGCCGTCCCCACCCTGAACACTCTCCTGTCTTTGTTGGAGCATTAAACATTTATGCAGGGAACTTTTTTTTTACTGAGGGTTGGTCTGTTTTTTGCTCTTGTTAATGTAATTACTGTCCTAGTGATGTGTACAAATAATTAACGGGGAGGTAAACAAGTAGGACATGACTGTTTCTAGGTAGTGAACTTTGTACAGATTAAAAATTTCCACTTCAACTCAGCTAAGTGCCTGGTTTCTAACCATAGATACATATATAGAAGCTTTTTTAAGTTGTTTTATTCAATATGTGTGTACATAAATATATATATACATATATATATATCTATGGTTTTGCCAGGTTTTGAACTACCTGTGATGTCAGTACTCAGGGTGGGAACAGAAAGAGGATTATTTACCTCCACACTAAGATGCTGTTTCTCCTGCGGCGACACACGGCCTCGTACTGTACGTCAACTCTCCTCCGCCGTCGCTTAACTCACTCGCTCAGATTATCTTTTTACTTCTACATGTGTAGTTGTTTTTTTTGTTTGTTTTTTTTTTTTAAATGGACAGCGATGGTGTTTGTTTTTTTTTTTTCTTTTTGTCTTTTGTACAGCCAAGTGTGTTTTGAGTTGCTCATTGTGCAACTGGAGCGCCGAACACAAAGATGAGAGAGCTTGGCGAGAAAGAGTAAAAATAAAGTAAAAAAAAACTAATAGAAAAAGGAAAATGCCCAGCACAAGTATGTGGATGTTTTGTGCATGTTCCTCAGCCCATCACAAATGTGACGTTACAATTGCACTAGACAGTTGCACCTCAAATAAAAATGAAAACAAAAAAGCAAAAAGTGGACTGTTCAGTTTTCTGTTTTTTTTTTGTTTTTTTTTTGTCCCTATGTTTAATTTACTTGATCACACATAATGGGTAAAGAAATATTTAGTCAAAAGTCAGAAATACATAATAAATTTAAACATTTTCTTCTAAAAAGCCTTAAAATCAGGATTTTAGTCATTTAACAAAGAAAAACTCATGCAAAGCAACTAACAATAAATAGGTGTTTTTTTTTATCCTCATTATACGTTTTCTATCCAACAAATAACTTTCACTTCCTCCTCTAGACCTTCAAGTGAAAAGCATGAACCATAGCTTCCTCCATCTCATTGCGCATGCGCAGAGCCGCTCCACCACGTAAATATTTACCTATATGGGGTCTTCTCATTGGCTGCATGTGACCAAGCCCCCTTCCCCCATCTTGTCTATGGTGGGGCCGCCCCTCGCGCCCCCTCACGTGGACCTCCATGCTGCTCACGAGCACGCGCAGAACGGGAGAGCGCAGATATATAGGACGGACGTAATGTGAGGCATTGTGGGAGCTGGAGGTGGAAATAGGAGCTTTTTATTACGTTTTTTAATGCGTTTAGCTTCATTTACAGTCAGCTGACAGACTGTTTGTGTTTTATATCACAGATGGAGGTTTGAAATTTCATAATAAGTGACAAATGATCCAATTCTTATTTTATTCATAAAATAATTATAACATTTTATAATATATGACTCAAAGCTAGAAATTACAGTATAATGTATAAATGGTATTAAACATACCAAAAACATGCCTTTTAACATCCTATGGATTTACAGTTCTGCTGTGATGTCTCTGGAGTATTAATGTAAAGTTTCTGGCGGGATTATCATGAATCGTCTCTGTAATCTCCTCCTAACATGAGCAGATAATGTATGTATTTAGATTTTTATTAATGTCAGCAAAGTCAAAACAAGAGAAGTCATGCAGCTGATAAAACTGACTGCAGAAGCCATGTTCACAATATATAATATAATAATAATATAATATAATAATATAATCACACAGGTGAATAATCTCGTTATAAATGAAGGTAAGGAAGACAGACAAAAACTAGAAATTTGAACTAAGAAAAAACTACAAACATTAAAGAAGGTCATGTAAAGAAATAACTACATTTTAATCTGCTGAAAGCCAGTTATGTCTATATATTTACATAATGCACACGTTTATCTCTCTAGTGTAAAACGTGTAATGATTTCTGCAGTATTTTATTAATTTCCTCCCATCTAAAAATATAAAACTTCTGCAAATCCAGACTGTAGTATGAGCCAAACTGAGCAGAAATGAGGAGCATGTAATTTTACCACAAGACAGACTTTTATTTTCAAGGCCATGTTTTAACCTGGAGGTTCAGCTGCTCGGTGGATATTTTTAGGGACTTTTTCTAGGCGACACTTTTCATCCTGTGGGGCTGCAGAGTCGAGAGCTCAGCTTTTAATTCAGAAGACTCCAAAGTGTTTCTTCTTCTTTGTTGTTGTCATAAAAACAAGCAGCTTAATGTGACATTAATTCATTTTAATCAAATTATTGCTACTATAATTGACCTGAAGAGGACAAGGAGCTTCAGTATGAGTTGATATAAGACAAAATCTAATTAATTGTGGTGTCTGATTTAAAAATATCTCCTCAGAGGTTTGCCGGCTCTCCGTCCTCGGGTCAGTCTGATCCCAGATCTTGACCTCGGAGCGACTGGCTGTCTCGGTGGATCAGATCTCTCGTGTCCAGATGGCACTTTCTGCAAATCCCGTTTCATTGACAAAAGGTGTTTTCTTCAAACACGCCGCCTCTGCCGCCGCCGCCGGCGGTACAGGATGTACTCTGAGGCCGAGGGATCAACACGTGGATTAACCTTGTCTGTTTGTGCCTCCGCCGACGTTTGGATGCACAAGTATAGACGGCGATTATTTGCATGATGAGCTGCGACTTGACCTGGTGGTGGTTTATTTTTAACTGTTTTTGTTGACGAGTACACACACGAACTTTAATGCACGCCACCTCTTTTTCCAGACACAAAGACCATCCTGCCCCAAAATCGACCCCACAAAAATCCTCTTTACACCCCCTCAGCTGGACCTCCCTCTGCGCTGTTGATGTATTCCTTATTGCTGAGAAAGCAGGTGGCCTGCTGGTTAAACCTCAAGCGTCCAGACTGTCAGGGCCCCCCCCCAACCTGCCATGGGCCCCCCCAGAGACGCTACTGTGCGCAGGGATTAGCCCGCCGGTGTCCAGGCCATCAGAGACTCGCTTCACGGTTGTACACACGCAGAAAGAAAACCTGTTAACAGTTAAGTCGTCTCTGTGAAATCTCAAACACGCCAAAACTAAAACCAGGTGTTACAGCAGACTTAAGAGCAGAAAGTCAACACAGCGCACCATAAAGCAAATGATTTTAACCCCTTTAAGTTCTGATTAAATCCTCTAAATATTCAACGTTTGCTCTCAGTCCAAAATGGTGGATCTGATTATTTTATTTGTCACATGTCGAATAATACACGGGGCTCAAATGTAATCCTACAATCTCCTGCTTGGACAGGAAACACACAATCTGAGTGCAGAAATCACATGATCATGTTTGACCTCATTCATTCTGCCTCACATCACGTTTCACGTTAGCCGCTCTCTTATTTGTTTTGGCCCAATTAATCAACAGCAGGTGACATTTCCATCCTGCAGATGTTGTTTCGCCAGGAGAGGTTAAGTCCCTTTTTTTCTTTACATACTGAGAGAAACATGCTGAGCTGTTGTAAATTTGGTAGATCTGCGACCGTGTTTGATGCCATTTTTAAATATGACGTCCCTCTTCGTCATCCTGCTGACCGAGCTTTAGTCGTGAGAACCAAACAGCACCACAAGTTTGTGAACAAAATCTGTGAGGAGTCATCAATGTTTTTCTTTTTTCTTAACTTCCCCTAACTTGTTGTGATGTTTTCCACTGAAAACACTATTCTTACGCAAATGTGCTTTTAATTTCTGTATTTTGGGAAACATGACTAACTGATTGTGTCTCTGAGCCAAAGCTAACCACGAGGTCGAGCTGTGTGCCATCACATCTTCCCTTTAACCGTGATCTACTTTGATGTGATGTTTTATTGACGACACACAGACATCCGATCATCCGCCACACAAAAAAATAGTCCCACTGCGGAGTCCTGTTTTCTGTCACATGTCGTCAACACACAGACAACCATGTGCGCTCAATCAGCGTTAACTTTCGACTCGAGTCTGAGAGCCTGAGAGGGCATTCATGCAAAATACAGACGAACGGTGAGTCATTTTAATGCGCCATGTGATGCTAATAACAGAAACCCTCGAAAACATGCGTGTGCACGTGGACACGCACCGGTTCTACTATTCCGGCCATAGTTAATTGGATGAAGAGGCTAAACGTGGGTCATGTGTGCGACTGTGTGTTTCATCTAACGTCCCTTTACATCAGACTTTAAGTTTATTTAGACGACAGAAACACCGGGCATGGTCGCAGCTCGTGTGGCGTCTCTTTGGCCGTTCAGAGGTGTAAAGTTTAAGAGAATCGAAACATTTATACGCTTCACCTAAATTCAGGATGATGATTTCCTTCCTCTTTAAAGTCGTTTTATAAAAGTGAGTCTGGGGTAAAATCCCATCGATGTCTGAAACAAGGCCTCACACAACCAGCGTCCTGCATGAAACAACATGAAAAAGAGCAATGTTCCTCGTGCTATAAAATCTAACATCTGCATGTCCTGACAGGCTGAAACTACACGAGAATAATTCACGATATAAAAATCTGAAAATAAATAAAGAAAAAAGGACCAAAATAAGTAAAATGTGTCCAGACTTGTGAACATAACTGCTGCCAAGTGAGCTACTTTTCACATGATTTTACTTAATTTAAAGAAAAATTCAAATGTTTTTCAGAAAGCAGATGAGCATATGAAGGCTGAAAAAGTAGAAATGGGGGTATTTTTATATATTTAATGGTAGAAACTGGCATCTTCCCTTTTTTAGCAGTGGGTTTCCTCCCTTAAACGGCTCTGTTATTGCACAGTGTTGCAAAATAATGAGTTTATTTCATCTGCACAGTGACCTTGAAGCATTTAAAAACAAAAAAAAAAGTTTTTACAGGCTAAATGCACAATAAAAGGCAGTGGGTCTTTATTTTTTCAGGCTTAGTGTATATATTCATATATTTAACCTAAATTTTTAGTGCCAAACCAAATTAATTTGAGAATATCCTAAAATGAGCACATATTTTGGATGGTGCATGAAAATATTTGGCTTATGTTGACACACTGCTGCTTCCCTGTCTCTGTTTTGAGCCGGTAAAATGAATTATTTATCAAATGAAAGGAAGGAGAAAGAGGCCTCGAGTGAATCGCAGCACTAATGCAGCATGTCGGTACATGATGGCTGAATTTTAGTGCACTTTCCTCGCTGATTCTTCGCGGGGATTTTGTATTTTGCAGTACGCTCTCAGGCTCCGTCCTTCAGTGTGTCCTCGTTTTTTTGCGGCGTCACCAAGTCACATTTCTCTGCGGCACGTGCCCCCCGCCCCCTCCTCCGTCTGAAATTTCAAAACAAACCGCACACTGCGAATAAAGAGAGGCGCGTCGCTGATGCCCCACTGGGTAGAGAAGGAGATTATGGGGGATTACGGCCTCTCTCATCCTCCACTTTTCCTCCCCTCAGCACCTTCCTGTGACTTGTCAAAACAGGGAAAGTTCATATCCTAAAATTTCAATCTCCGTCTTTAGATGTTTCTAAATGTCTGAGTTTTTATTTTTGTAGGGATGTCAAATATGGAAAAGCCAAAACAACAAGCAAAAGTGATATTAATAAACATTAGAAGACATTTATTTCTCAGTTTGCTGCTCATTTCATTATCAAATTCAGAAGATATTGCTCATTTTGAGTCTAAACAACATGAATATGTCTTATGTAACAGTCAGGAGGAAGATGAACTAACAGTAAATGTGCAGTGACTCTCCTAAAGTGTACTTTGCTGTAATGCTTTGTTTGTTTTTGGCTGACTTTCAGCAAATTTGCGCGTGTGTGTGTTTTCCGAGCAGACAGTCGTGACGCTCTTGTTGTTCTGACGCAGCAGGAGACACAACAGCAGGCTTTCCCCTTAATCAGGCTGTTTGTGGCTGTTCCAGTTTATTAGAAGGACGCTTGAAGGACTTTAAGTTTATATGTGGACCATAAAGGAGAGGGCGTGTTTGAGTTTTAGTAAGTCCGAGCTGGGCGTGAGAAAACTGAAATTTACATCATATAAACAAACCTCAAAATCGCTTTTTAAAGTTCATATTTCAACAATATTTTTCAGCACTGTCTTGACCTACATTTGGTCTTTGTTCTCCAAATAAACAACAACAGTGTCTCTTTTGCCGGCATTATCAAGATTTGGATGTGCTTTTAGCTGCAGTAGAGAGTAAATGTTCATTCAACGCAGACTTTTTTAGTTCCTCTCTTGTCTTCTCTCCTCTTTTAAAATAGTTTAGTGTTTGATTTTCATCTGGCTGCTTAAAAATGCACGGACAAGATGAAACCTGCTTTAACCTTTTTAGCATTTTATCACGTTTGACAACCATAAAGCGCAAATGAAACCATTTTACTTTTATTGTTTTAAAACTTTTCAGCTGGAGATCCTTAAAAACCTGCAAACAGTTTTCAATCACCTCAAGGAGTCAAACACAGCTACAGCGGATAAAATCTGCAAGCGACAGCAGAAAACCTGCTTTTTGTCTACAGCTGCATGAAACCGAGAGCTCATTGTTTCAAAAAACTATCTTTTAAAATCTTTAAATCTGCCACTCTTGCTGCATACGTGCTGCTCGAGAGGCTTCACAGACGTGGAGGTAATTGCTTCGGTGGTAATTGATTTGCCTCTTCGTGCAGTCTGTCATTGACTGTTTCATGAAGAGGAGACGGCCTGTTCTCTGCAGACACAATATGCTGATCGGCAACAATCAGAGGGCGTGTGTGTGCATTAAACACGTCCTTCCTCTGCCTCCACATGGACACTCAGCACTCATCTCAGGCCGGAGGAAGGAGAAGTCTCGACCTTGCGCGACTCGGTAACGTGACCTAAAACCGCAGCCTCAAAAATAGCTCGTCTGAGATGCTCATAAAACCCGCTGACGGTCAATTTGAGGGTGACCTGAATGAAAAAAGGTCTTTCAGGTCAAGCAGATGAAATATTATTAACATCATCTGTGCTAGAAATCCAGATTTTTTTTCTTTCATGCTAATCTCTCCACAGCGGGTGTGTTTGAGCAGGTGTGTGCCAAATGGCCGATGCAGCCCGAGGCCCTTCAGCAGGGCTGGAGCACAGATCTGGTAAAAAACCTGACCCCAGATCAGCCCGGATACTGGAAGCTTTGTGTCAACAAGGAGTGGAAGGCCTCATCTGGCTGACATCTGCCCGATCTGCACCGACACATCTGCAGGAACGTGCAAAGCTCTTCACAGAAACTCAACAAATCCCACTTTTTTGTTTGGCGGGATGGAAAGAGGGCGTGCTCCGCGTACAGACAATTTGACACAGCAGAGTTAAACAAACCCTAAAAGCATATTTGTCCTGAGATCATCTTTCCTGCCATTTAACCAGACACTTCACAGACTTTTTCTCCTGCAGCTCGACCGCAACCGAACTGATCCAAGTCAGTCAGCCATGCAAACGAAGATGACTTCATTCATATTTCTGTGTAACCTCATTCAGTCTGGGACAAAGTGTTCAACCACACACATGCATGTATAAACGCACACAGCCTGAGGGTCAGCGTTTTCCTGTCTGCTTCCTGTTTCTGAGACAGGAAGAGAAATCTGCCGCCGTCCTTTACTTCTCCCCTCGCTCTCATTTCCACTTCCAGGGAACAGTTTTCTTCTGTCTTTCTTTTCTTTCTTGTGCATGAGTTACACTGCGTCTGAATGAAAGGATGCTCGATGAAATTAAATAAGTTTATCACATTCCTACGACAGCCGCAGACACCAGATTCTTGATTACTGTCAGTTTTAAAAAAGAATTTGGACACGATTATAGACATAGGACATATGATTATATCCTCATATTCAGTCTGTTTTTCTTTTGCATTTCGGATGAACGAGAAAAGAGCAGACACTGAAAATAATCAGATTAAAAAGAAGGAGAGGAAAAGTCATTTTCTACAATATTTTGTAACGTCTTGCAAACTCTGACCCACAGTTTCAAATAAGTCCCAAATATGAAGTCATAATCACCAAATAAAACATTTTAATTCGTTTTCTATGAATATTACTTTGATAATTTTTCTAATGGAGTCAAGTAACATTACAAGTTTCTGTTATTTCTCATAATAAACAACAGATGTAGATACTGTTGGTTGCATGACAGCATTCAGCATTCAGCGTGGGGTTTGAGTGTCAACTCGTCTGGTGAGATAAGACGATCTTCACCCCCAAAATCTGACGTGTTCCTTTAAATCTTTCTCCTCCTTTTTAATCTGCGACTGTCCCGCACGTTTTTCAGTCGAGCTCCAGGCAGCAGACAGCGACACGTGGAGCAACATCAGCAGGAAGAAGGAGAAGAAAATGCAGGCGGAGGCAAGAAAAAGAGAGGAGCTTAAACAGCGAAGGAGTGGAGATACAATCTGAGGATGACTTTCAAAATAAATTACCTCTACTGATACGACGTGATGCATTTTCAAGGTTAAACATGATGTTGTGATACAGAAAGTACATCCAGGCCTTTTTTAGCTTCTGTATCTCAATATAATCTGTTATCTTTCTGAAAAAAGATATAGAAAGTGACACCTTTTTGGAATTTTAACAGCACTGAACACTTACGCACTAATATTTCTGTCATCAAAACTAGATGTCATATATTAAACTCTTCTCTACTCTAACGTCATGATTTCAGCTTTTTAAGGGGGCTTTCTAATGAGCTTCATTTCCTCTTTGTACGATTAGTGTGGGCAGATCCGAACAGCAAACGTGGGCTGAAACGACCGAATCGAGACTCTTTAGAGGAAAATAATCTCTGCAGCAGCATGTTTGTGGTGGAAAGGTGATCCCACCTCAATCTGAACCTTCAATCGAGGCCTGCTTATGCTACTTACATTGAGATATTACACTTTGGGACATGCCTGTGTTGAACTTTCTGACTTTATACATTATATAAGGGGATTGTAAGACACGTGTTGTCAACTTTAAGTTAATTTGAGCCGTAAAATGGGCTCTTTAGAACATGTGTGAGCAGGGTTTTTTATGCTCTTTATCTTTTATGAACCAAATGTAAGCACAACCACAGGTATAAATCTTAATAAATGAGGCCCCTGAGCTTCAGACCTGTGAGTGAACGTAATCACATGATGCATTTTGGCTCGCTTGAATCTTTTTCTGTGAGATAAGAGACAGAACAAAGGATAACACACATGACGTTTACCGATTCATTCGCTGATTAAGACAGAAGAAAACGAGCTATAGGGTTGAAAAGTCTCTCCGTTTTTTTGTCTTTTTCATTATTACAAATATCGGTGGATTTTTGAATGAGCTTATTCACCAAGTTTTAACTTTCCTGTGCTTTACTTCACGTATTTATGTGGGATTGATTCACCTAAGACAGCCTTTTTCATTGTCTTTCTTGATGTCTCTTTTAATCTAGAAAGAAAAAGACGCCTGTTTTGTTGAACAATCACTCCTGTAAATCAGACACATAGATTGATACAGGGAAATAATAGATGGATATTTAGGTCAGCCCCACCGTGGGTAGTGAACGCCCCTCTCCCACCACCCCCTCCTCTCTTTAGCTGAGGGGTTTTCGGCTTTGAGAAGTACAGTGTGTTCCAGCACAGTCTGTACATATAGTATACAGACGCCTGGCATGTACACACACTCACACACGCATGCATTCATCCCAACGTGTCCGCCTCAACTCGTATTCACAGACTTTTCTATTCTTTGCATTGCTTTTAATATTTCCGTACAGCACACAGTGTCCTCGAACAGAACAGGTGCAGAGCTGCATTAAATATGAGCGCCGGGCGTGCAGCACACAAAGCCGGCAGCGTGACAACGTGGTCATTTTGGTGTGTGTAAGTCAGTTTGTGACTACAAATTAAGAAGGAAATGTACGTAATAGAACCTGTTTTGCCCCTTTGGAGGAGCTCATGTGTAAATCAGCTCAGATAAAGTATGAATATCAACTTAACTCATTATTTATTTATAGTTTAACACTTAATCCCATTGTGTAATTTCCTGTTTATTTACAATACATGTCCTGGTATAAAACTAAATGGTGCTAATTAAAGACAAACGAAGGCAGTGTTTAGTTTAAATGGATGTTTTCCTTCATGGAAACGTGTATAGTCTCTATAATTAGAATCAAATTACCTACTTTTATTTTCCAGGAAACATCCTCGAATCACAGACCTGTAAAATAAACTGCAGGTAAAGAAGTGGTTTCATGCAACATCTAAAACCCAGAGAGCTGATTTTCACAAAACATTCAATTCATACTATGATTAGCTTTGAAGAAATAGTAATAATTCAACTGCAATGATATCAAAGTTGCCTCAACGTTTTGTACAAAAACCACTTCATGAATAACACAATAAAACTAAAAAGGTTTGTACTTTTAACGTGCTGTGATCATTTTTCATAAAGCTAATTAACATTTAGATGTACTAGCACTGAATTACTCTTGATTATACCTCCAGAACTGAATAATAATACTTAATAATACGTCTGCTCTCACTTACATCAGTGCTTAAATACTTTCCCTTAACACACTCTTAAATTGTCACCAGCATTGTTGTTGTCACTATCGATTTAATGCCTCTAAACACTCTTATATCTCCTAGAAATGTTCTCAAACAAGATCTTATTTCTCTCCGTCTTCCAGTACTGATCACAAATGCTGCGTTTGTAACTTTAGAAATGTGAGAACTGAAGCACAGTGCAACTCACACAAACTCACAAAGACGCTCACGCTCATGCACGACGAGCGTGGCAGAAGCTTTGAGAGACAAAGAAAAGCAGAGGAGGGGGTCTGTGTTTCAGCTGCAGTCACGATACGGCACAGCGTGGGCAGAGTGTGTAAAATACTGTAGATCTCAAGTGCTTTAAAACCAGGAAAAAAAACAAACCCACCGCCTCACCAGGTTTTACTCGCTCTTTGTGGGGCTGCTCTGTAGCTGTGTGTCGTTTGTCATTTTCACAATCCGACGTGTCAAAGCTAAGGTGACATTAGCTACTGTCAAAGAAAGAAGACAATGTCGTGACAGAAAGCTTGAAATGCGACGTGTTTTGAAGGTTTATTTCCAGAGGGGATTTCTCTGTAGTTGCACAGTGAGTGACACCTCAACGTTATGAAATACTGACAAACTCAAGAGTATGATAAAGACTTAACTAGTACTATGATGGATTTTTTTACCATACGTTGGCCTGTGCATGCAAACTAAATGGTTTCTGCGGCCGGCAGCCACCCGAGCAGCTTTAAAAAAAAGGAAAACGGCAGCAGGAAAAAGGCAAATATTGGCGTCTGAACACCCACACACACCTGGTGTGCAGTACTAAGTGGTAAACAATCAGCCTCTTCACAAGCAGGAGTTGAAAAAGGCTGCTGGGTTTGTTTGCATCATGTGTTTATCTCCGTCTGCAACCTTTTTTTTAAGCTCCATAGGAGGAGAAGAGCCATAGACTGACCTCGACTTTGTCATTATTTTTGTAGCCTGCAGCGAGAGGCATGGTGGAAGTAAATGACTTATACTTAACCCACATTTTGATGCTTGTGGGGGAGAAAATTAAGCCTTTAAACATCATGTACAGCTAATTTACACGTCTAAATACTTTGGAACATGTTCTTTTCTTTTCTTTAACATGCAGCTGAGAAGAATCTGAATAAAGTATGACACAAATATGTTAAAAGCTAAAAATAATACAATTATCCACAATGAAGACTTTACAGCCATGCCAGCAGTTTTGATGTTTAGCAGGTACAGTGATTAATATGTTCAGAAGACTTTGGTGATAAAGCAAAAGTATGGTTTAAATGTTTGCACCAAATCGCGTCAATAGATCCCACTTGAGACTTCAAATTATCCTCTAGGATGTATTTGTATAGAAGCTAATGCCACATCTGAGCTATCACCACATTCACGTCAGCATCCAACATCGTAATTACACCTGAATAATAAATCCAACTCCTTATGTCACCCAAACTCTGTCATTCAAGATAAACCATTCATCTTACACCATCACTATCATCACTTCACATTTTTAAGCCTCATATGACCAAACTCTATAATGTGAAACTGTCTTGAGTGCTCAGATGATGCAAATGCTTGCAAGTTGTTAAAATCTTTTTCATCTTTACCATCCGTCCTATATGATGTAAACTGCGGCTACATAAACCCAAAGAATGAATGAAAAATAAGTTAGATAATCTAAATTGTGAAAAGCTGTCTTTTTTTTTTGTTCTCGGTCATGGAGGAACATTTGGGAGCAGAGGAGGGTGGTTCATGGTTTTCACCGGTGATGTTCAGTGCCCTGTGAAACAGTCCCTGCAGAGTGATAAAGCTGCAGCTGTGGTTTCAGTTTGATGGGCTGGGGCGGGGGGACAAACAGAGAACAGCATGTCCAGGACGGTGCAGAGCTTTTCCATCTGCACATGAGTTTTAGCCCCTTCCCACCGCTGCTTCCTTCTCAATTTCATTCATAATTTACTGCCCCACTGTTCTGTCTGCAATTAGGATTCAGGCAGGAAACAAGCCGAGGCATCGCCCCCTCCTCCTCCTGCGAGCACGCACACTTGTACTAATGACGTAATGCTCGACTCGGGACTCCCCGCTGCTCCCTCTAGCTGCCCTACTTTCTAGCTGCGGAGGGACTGAAGCGGCCTCCTCGTCTCGTGTGCCGCAGTTTGGCATGCAAAGGCTGCACTGTTTATTTACCTCGCTATTTATAGGTGGTGCGCTGCTATAAAGTGTTACTGGCTCTTTGACTTGGCACCTGCAGAACGAAATGACAAAATGCAGACACCACGGCCGACGTGGATTCACACTCAAATTTAGGACACTTTGGAAAAACATTTGGCTCAGGCTGTTTTTTTAATCTGGATCATCGTGTGCTCGTCAGACAAGGAAGATTAGCTGCATAATGAATGATGAGTATGTTGTTACACACACACACATTGTGGGCTTCCTTCTGTAGGCTGTTCGCCTTATGGTAGGGAAGAATTTGATGTACATATTTAATGCAGACTCATGCATGACACTAAATGCTGTGCAATGCTCCTGCTGCAGTGTGATGAACATGCATGAGATCATTCACACCTTTAGCAGAAGAAATTACGCTCATCATCCTCTTTATATGTAAATAAGTTCCCATCACACATATGAATGATATGAGGTCGAGATTTCTTAATGAATAGATCAACTGTTCAGTCTATAATTAAGTCAGTAAATAGCACATATAATTCCATATATGCAACTAATAAAATGAGCAGTAGGTGTATTAAAGGCTCCTTTCGTGTTAATGCATCAGTAATTACTAGTCATTTTTCTTTTACAGGACAATTTGAGTATAATACTTCCACCACAACACGAGCTTACAGATCACGTCCACGCCTTTAAGAGGGTGTGGACATGATCATTAATCCACACACCTCTGTTTGCTTTTCTCATCTGGAAGTGGGGCTGGACAAAACAGCAGAAACTTAAAACTTTCTTCAAATTTTAATATACTGTTTAGGATCTTCTGTTTTGGATCTATAATTTGACTGATTTCATCTCAAAAGAAAACCTACAACACTCGTCCTAAGCTCACAAACACACGCAGATCCTCTGTTATATGGTGATTATACACAAATTATGATTACATTTAACACAGCCAACACATCCCACAAATTTTACACTGCTCCTTTAAGTAAAATATCTGAGCACTTCATCCAACAGCATGATTAGTGGTGGAGGATTTAAGATGGCAAAATGCTGAACAGCATCTACAAAAATGAGTCACTGCTGGGAGGGTGGATGTGAAGCACTGACTCTGCACGCCTCCAGATGCTGGCCGGGGACCAGATATTTCATGTACAGTATACCGACTGTACATACAGTTGTGTGTGTGTGTGAAAGTGGATTCATGATTCATTTGAGCCTAAATAAATCACTCTATGTCACAACCACCGTGTCGCCATGTGGAAGGCGGTGATCACATCTCTACAAGCAGACAACACGTACATACCGCCCACATGCATTATATACTGTGAGCTTGTTTTAAGATGAGAAAGAGTTACCAAACGTGTCATAACATGTATTTTAAAACACGTCTTATTATCTACCAAGGATACCAGAGCATTCGAGTGTGTGTGTGAGTGTGTTTGTTTGCGTTGCTCAGGTACATAACTGGGTGGGGCTCAGATACGGGAGTGTTTGTGGGTTGAAGGTTCACTTCATTACATCTATTTTTGGCTCAGGCTACTTCTTCGAGTTTCCTTTCAGCCACGTCATGCTTTTAAGTCCTCTCATCCCACATTCCCGACGCAAAGCGATGCCTTAGGAAATCAAAACATTGCTCAGACGAAAGCCCGACCACACCCTTAAAAAGCTCACACCACCTTTACCTGGTTTCTGTGTATGTTTGATGCCAAGAGAAGGGCACAGCTCCCAACCTTTGGAAAACAGAAACCACACAAACTCCACCCAGCGGGCTTGTTTTTGGTCGAAAGAAGTTTTTAGTCATCGATGAATCACGTGCTGACCGTTATTCTCATATACCTGAGCAGATCAGACATGAAAATTAGGCAGGATATTTAATGTTGCCTTAAGTTTCAGCAGGTTTTGTCTGTGAACGGTTGAGTCTGGGATGTTTAGTCTAACAAGGACCGATGGGAGCAATTAGAGGCCAGCTGAGTCACAGTAGTTCCCCCCGCGCCTTCAACCCTGCTTCCAGAGGGATCTCCCCTCCTCACTTCTTTTTAATTTGGTTATCAACAAACAAACTACGTGCCTGTTTTCCCGGCATGGACAGAGACCTGAGGCTTTTCTCATGAATGACAATCACCGTTTTGCAAGACGGGACCTTCTCTGGGTTGCCAGTGTAACTTTACAGAGACAGTAATTACTTAAAAAAATAAACTCTGTCAGGTCTCTGGAGGTAAATCCATACTCAGGATGACTTAGCTGTTGCCCCCGGGGGGTCCACGAAGAACTAAGCTCCTTAAAGCCACAGCAAAACAATTACTGGCAGCACTGAGATGTAGGTTTCTCTGGGCATTGATGCTTGTTTAGCTTGTGAGACTTGTGTTCATCTATCTGAGACATAAATCCTGTATTCCCTCCTGACTGCCGCCGCACAGAGAGGATCGTCAACACTTAAAGTGTTTCTTGTTCCCGGAAAGCTCATCCCACCTTTTCTCCGGAGTGATTAAAATCTGCCGATGTCACACAGGAAAACCTTACCAGGAAAACTTTACAGCCTGCTGAAGTGAAGTGTGACCGTTCACCAGATGTTACTGATCATAAGATTTGGGCAAGATGTCTGGTTTGATTGGCTGGATAAACAGAAATGTATCCAGAGTGGGTTAATTATTTATCTCACTTTCCAAGAAAAAAACTCAATTGTGCTGCTTCCAGCCTCTCAAATGTGAAGAAATCCTGTTTTATTTTGTCTTTTATGATGGTAAATGTAGTCTCCCAAGGTTTAAAGATGTTGCTTCTCTAATTTAAGAAGCTGGACTCAAAGGCTGTCTGTCATTTTTGTTTAAAGAAATCACTTACAACAGCTTATTGATTATGAAAATTATTGTTTCATTTTCTGACTACTAATTTATTTAACATTTACAACTCAATAATCAGTTTGCTGGCTTTGCAAAAACACTGCAGCCAAAACCAACCAATCAAATTACAGCCTGTGCCAGAGATCTATTATATCATTTACCATTTGCTTCTTTGCTTTCTTGCTTCTTGTTTGAAGAGCAGAACAGTTTCAATCACAGTGTTTTTAGAGAGCAAAACAGATGTGATGTAAAACACTCAAAACGGAAACGTCAGATTATATCAAACATAATTTGAAATAAAAGGATCTATATTGTGATAATTCTTGCAAATTTGTAGGCTTTTATTGAATTATCTGCTTGATTCAAAACCTGAAAGCGTCTCAAATCTGAAGCCTGGGCTTGTGTAACAACACCAGCGCTTTTCTCAGAAAGGTTATCCGGCTAACCCCATTTAAATAACCAGTTTCTTGGAAGAGTCCCAGGATATAATTCACTGTGAAAAACAGTCAGAGCGAGCAGACACGTAGCTTGTTATTATACGAAGGTGAATGTCAGGTGTTGTAGCTACAGTAGCAGATCCACGTCTGCAGGGAACGTGATCAGTCCAAAACAGATGAGTGACAACATTTAAAGAAGGCGTCATGTTTTCATAAGAGGACGATTATCTTTTCAAAACGGTTGTCAGAGAAGTTGGAGCTTACAAGCATGCACACTGACTGTGCAGGTTAAATTGGATTTGGCGACACGTGAAAACGAACGTGCATTTCTGAGCACAAATGAGATTTTCACGCAGTTTATTCACATATCGAGCTCAATAAAGACACTCCCACGGTGCATGAGCTATATCTTTCTGCATCTCTAACGCTATGCGGGCCGCTCGGCCAAACTCTACACACACCGCAACCTACAGTAGTAGGATTCCAGGAATTTATTACACACAGCTCTACACTGTAGGCATGCACATAACGATTTCTCACACGCTGCAGGTCTCGGCTTCCAAGTAATGTACACATGCAGCTCGTCTGGAAGCCATAAAGGTGGCAGTCAGACGCATCTTAACATGCACAAGATGGACCACAACTTTCACGGGAGGTATGCAGAGAAAAAGAAATTACAGGCTGTCATGCTCTGTTCCGGCAGTACAAAAAACATCGGGAGATCACGCATGTCTGCGTTATGTAATCATTCATTCACATGCTACGACTGTGCAGCCACCTTTTCCACCATTGTCTGTTCTTCAGTATTTAAAAAAAAACAAACAAACACATTTTAGATTATTATAGAAGCACTCACATAAAGTTATGTATATATATTTGTTGAGCCTGGGACAAAGCTAAATGTTTGTAATGTAATGTAATTAACAAATATTAAATAAATCTGTTCATTTACCTGCCGATTCTGCACCAAATCAGTCTAAATGTAGCTTCTGAATGAACTCAGAGATAATTAAACTTCAACTGCACTTTGTTATTGGTATAAATCTATATCTTTTCTTCACCTTTCACTACTTCCTCCAGAGGCTTGATTTTGCTGAAAGTTAATAAACGGTGCATCTGATGAAGATGATAAATGAGCCGTTCTGCCGCTAGCTTTCAGTCGATATGAAAGCTCGCAAGGCATGTTTTATTGGCACGATCATTTATCAACGGGCCAACACAAGGTGAATGCAAGGTGAGAAAGTTGTTTTTTGAAGGGATGTGGATAGTTTTTAAAGAATAAATAACATATTTTTAAAAGAATGTAATGTTTACCGTAAAAGGACACAGATCCATGGCTCCAAGAAAAATAAAGTGCTTAAAAGCGGCATGAATAAAACAGTTTTATGTCTTTATAGGGCAAAAAACCTCTCTAAATAGACATACGTGCATCGGTTTATTGTGTTTTTAAATCCCTAAACTCCCCCTCTTTGTTCTCCATTTCAGCAGCCAAATGTATATTTTGAAGTGCCGCTTGATGCCAGAGTGGAACAGAAAAAAGTGTCACTGCCAAATAAATAAAACCAGCATGTGGTAGAAGGCTTCATTCCCTAATTAGCTCTGGCTTAATTAGCTTGGACTAGGAGGATACTGATGGCATTTATCTAAAGAGTTTCCCACAAAGGAACTCACTGCGAGACACTTCTCCTCCAAGTGGAAACCCCTTGTTATGCAAGAGATGAATAACTTCATTTTAACAGCTCCACATTGTCGCATGTTGGATTATTTGTGTTTTTGTTTTCGGGATAACTCTTTTTTTTGTGTGGTAACTGAGGCTGAAGAAGAAACATAGAGAGGTGGTTAGTAAGCGCAGGCATGTGCTTGTCATATACGATGTGAGGCTCAGAGGAGGTTGTATAAATAAACTCTGCCATTGACACTGCGGTATGTTTCTATATATACTCCGCTGTCCTTTGTAAGAGGGTGTCTTGGGCTGTTTGCTGCACATCATGTGTGCAAAGCTGAGGGTGTTTGCATTGAGGGGGTCCAGGACGGAGCAGCCTCGAGCACCTTTAAGGAAATGGCCCATTAAACTACAATTTGTGGCTGAGTGGGGAATGAAAACAGTCCTTACTCTGGGGTAATTCATTACACGGTGTCCTTTACCTCCCTCATGTCCACCTACACTCCCTGAGCTTTAAATTGAAGCTGTAGGTACTACTGAAACATTTCCATAAATATGTCATGCGTTTTCAGCAGTTTTTTTCAGTTTTTTAAAATGTCAGATAGTTGCATGTATTTGTCCTGAAATAGTTCACTTTGTTAGTTAGGCGTTGATTAACTGCTAACTATGTGCCAAGTATGCTTTGAAAAGCACCACAAATTCTTTTCAAAAAATCCTTGAGGACAAGAAGTAATAAAACTCTGCATAGAAAGTGAAGAAACACATGGCAATACTATGTCATTTTCAACATGGACATGACCAGATTTGGACCACAAAAGCTTGAGGAAGCCCAAACAATGTCACGTTAATGTAGAATTAAAGAAATACTGTGAACAAGATGGCACTGTGAGGGTATTCTTTGCTTTAGCTTGGTCTATAGTTGATTTGTTTTCAGGCCTCAGACATGTAATGCACTCTTTTAAATGGTTTTACATAATCTAAAGCGACATACAGTCTAAGAACACAAGGTTCGGACGCGACTATACGTGGAAACCGGGACACTTTTTCTCCGAGGTTGATGCAAAACATTGTGACGTTTGACTAGTTATCCAAAAAGGCATTTTGATTGTTAAATTAGTTTTGAGTTATGGCTGAAGTAACACAGTCACGCCCTTGTTAGCCGGCAGTGGGACTGTCACCTCGCGGTGCATCAGGCGACCCAGTGAAGCGGATGCTGGAACAGCGTGTACCAAAACAACACCATCACATCGACAGTTACAGCAGACACTTAGCTTTTGTTTGGTCACTGCTGTGGACACTAACTGGACAAAAAACAGATCACTGTCACCACCTGACCTAAAATCCCATCCCACGCCCTGACGCTGCTGCCCCTGATTTGGTCACAAAACAGCCACAGAAGAGTGAAATCAATTTGTCCTTTCATTAAAACAAATAAAATAACGCAATAACAGACAGATATTTAAATGTTTCTGCTGTTTCCTTTTTACAAAACATTCAGAAATAACCACTCTGGTTAATATCTGGTGTCAAACTGACAAAGTGAAGATTTTGTGATGAAACTGAACACATTTATGTGACACTGCTGCCGCCTGCTGTTCAATTGTTGTAACAGCAACAATTCTTCCTCCAACAAACAGACCCATGATAACTGCAGGCTTAGTCTGATAACGAAACAACTAACAGGTATCAGACAACATTATAAATCTAGATAAATTAAACTTTAAACTACAGTTTACTGATCACTGACCACTGAGTCCTGCGATGACTTCAGCTGCATCTTGAGGTCAGCTAACTGTCTCTCCATGTGGTAGATATCTTCAGACACTTGCCTGAGTAAAGCAGACACAGTAGGAATTAACAAATGTGCAAATTAAAACCCATCTATAAACAAATGCACACAATCACTTCTGACTGTATAAAAGAAGCTGGTATCATCTCTAATACCTGTGGAGAGCCTGGGCCCTGCTCAGCTGGCAGTGGAGTCGCTTCACGATGGCATCGTAGCGTCTGTTCTGAATCTGAAAACACAAAACAAACACAAAACAGATTGATGAGTTTTTACCAGGGATAAAACAGGAACTCTTAATTAAGGTTAATATCTTAATTTGCAGTTCTATATTTCAATAACAGATGTGTAACAGTCTGCCATCTGGTGTTGCATTTAAGTATAACAGAAGTTTTACCAAAAAGAGATTATTAGAATGACCTTCATTTGTTGTATTATTTTATTTTAAATATCTAAATTAGGGATGCAGCCATACAATTCTTTTAAATTCATAAGTAATGTAAGTCATTTGTTGCTCTTCTATGAAAGAAAACATACAATATCTATGTATATATGGTACATTGGTAGATTAATCATTGAAGCTTTCATATAAATACATTTATGACAGTCATACCTCAATGTCTTTCTTAATCTGGGTTTGAGTCTCAAACTCTTTTCGCAGCAGCTCCCTCCTCTCAGCTGTAGCCTTCCTTATCACAGAGATCTTCTCCTTCAGAGCATCAATCTCTCTCTGCAGAAAACAAACAAACAAATGAAGGAATGAAAATTTATGTTAGGAAAGAAAACTTTACAAAAAAACAAAGAACATGTTGAGGTTAAAACAACTTTTTTCCACCTTTGCCATCTGCACAGAGTTTCCATTTGGATTCTGCAGATCTTCTTTCAGCTCCTCCTTCTTCTGTTTCAGCATCCTGACCAGCGCTCTCTTCTCCTCCAGCTCTTTGTGGGCCTCTGTTTGGCTCGCCGCATACAGAACAGCTGCTCTGTGAGCCTCCATCTTGGTTCGGTAAGCGTTGAACCCTGCCAGCATCACGCGAATGTTCTCCTCCTCCTCGCTTATAGCAATCTGGAGCTCCGTGTTTTCCTTGGTGATGGATGCACAGCGATCGTGCAGGATTTTTATCTGCCGCTCCAGGTGCTCTATCTCGCCCTCCAGCATGAGGATTTCCCTCACTTTAGATCTCAG
>JBAJHX010000011.1:10161772-10204583 GCA_037176925.1 Amniataba percoides | reverse complement strand
TAGCAGCGCCTAAACGCCTCTTTCAGGGTGATGCTGGCGACTTGTACAACACCGAGTCTGTCCAGAGGTATGTTCAGCAGCTCATGGAGGACTACAGAGACCTGAACAAGAAGCTGCAGCATGCATACCTCAACGAGTCAGACAGAAAGGTGCTGATGAAGAAACACACCGAGCTGCAGCCTCTGGCTAATGTGTTTGAGAGGATCCAAGGAGCTTTAAAAGACCTTGAGGAAGTTCTTTCAGCCCTGCATGGTGAGGGTTTGTTTTTATACTGTATTTCAGCGTGCAACAATTGTGAAAATATAATATAATTGTTTTACGATGGAATATCTAGTCTATTTTCAGCTCACACTTTAAATAAAATCAGAGGTGTTTGGACAAAATGAATGCAACACAGCTGGTGTCTGTGCACGAATAATGTCCTTTTTATCATGCCACAACATTCCTCATTACCAGTTGAAAATTATCATAATCTTCCATAATAATATTATTTAAAATCACTCCATGCTCTGCAGGTTCAGCTGGTACCAGAGATGAAGACGAGCAGCTGACGCAGCTGCTGAAGGAGGAGGAAGCGCACATCTCCAGCAATATTTTGGCCTTAAGAAAAGATGTAAGAACACAAAGGAATAATTGAATGTGTGTAAAAATGTGTCATAGAGGATTGTATATTAATGAGTATATCCTCTTTTTTTTTGTTTTTCCAGTTGATCAAAGCGCTCGTACCGACTGATCCTCTTGATTCCAGCAATGTTCTGCTGGAAGTCGTATCAGGACGAACAACAGGAGGTACGAAACTGCCAAAGTGCACAAGTATTTTGCACGTGCCTGCATCAACAACAACAAACAGGATGTTTTGTCTGTATGTGGTTTCAGGTGACATCTGTCAGCAGTTCACCAGAGAAATGTTCGACATGTACGAGGGTTTTGCCTCATACAAGAACTGGGACTTTGAGGTTTTTAACTACATGCCTGCAGACTACGGTGAGTTGTAGTTTGAGAGCTTTTGTGAAAATAAGTTAATCAAAAACTTCTTCCTGCCGTTGAAATAATGAGTGACCTGCAGCTAATAAGATAATAAGAAATAAAATATTTGGGAACTATTATTAACTGATATATGAACCGTCTGTCTCAGGTGGTTTGCATCATGCAGCAGTAAGAATAGCTGGAGAAAACGTGTACAGACACCTGAAGCACGAAGGAGGAACACACCGGGTGCAGAGGATCCCCGTGGTCGGCCTCTCCTCCAGGATGCAGCGAATCCACACAGGAACCATGTCTGTTATCATCCTGCCTCAGCCAACAGAGGTACACTCCCCTTACCTTTTCATCAGCCTGTGTTTATGAGCATGATTTAACTCTTTTAAAGCTTTATTGTTATGTGTTTTGTCTTCATAGTTTGACATCCACATTGATCCAAAGGATCTTCGCATCGACACATTCAGATCTCGAGGTGCTGGGGGCCAAAGCGTCAACACAACAGACAGTGCAGTGCGCATTGTTCACCTTCCCACAGGTGAGACATGTCAGAATAAAGTTGTTTTTGGCACATTTAGAAACAGTTTTGTGTTTGCGCTATGTAAACATCAGGTCCGTTATTGTACATATCTCACCCTCCCAACAGGAATAACAGCTGAGTGTCAGCAGACTCGCTCTCAGCTGCAAAACAAAGAAACCGCCATGCGTGTGCTGAGGGCCAGGCTCTACCAGAGCATGATGGGTAAAGAGACTGAGCAGAGGCATACAGCACGAAAGCAGCAGGTGAGTAAACCCGCCCTTAACAGCATATTTTTACCTGGAAAGTGCAATATTCACATATCTTTGTCTTTTATTGTCTTATCTGGATACTGTTTTGTCCCCAAAACTTCACAGGTGGGCACACGTTCTCAGTCAGAGAGGATTCGTACCTACAACTTCAGCCAGGATCGAGTCACAGACCACAGGAATGGATATGTTACAAGAGATATTAAGGTTAGATATTAATTCTGCATAAATTATAAGACCCCTGTACATTATATTTTTGTGGAGCAAACTGCTGAATCTTTATTTTGTTCTGCACCATGTTCAGGAGTTCATGAGAGGAGGGGAAGCTCTCCAGGATCTGATCTCTGACATCCTCGAACACGCAGAGAGGGAGGCTCTTCTGGAAATGGTGGAGAGCAGCAGCAGTCAGAAACCATCTGAATCCACCACAACTTAGTGTAGTGCACATACAGTATATTGTTTTGTAGATACATATGAAATATATATTATTTTAACATTCATTTGGCAATAGTCACATTAAATAATGTAACAGAAGGCCAACTCTCTCATAATTAAGTGTATTTTTTTAAATAAAATGTTAAATTATGCAGTTTGGGTCATTGTAGTTCCTTAAATAAGGCTACAGCTTTATAAATGAATGTTTATTTTATTATTAATAAACTAAAATACCCTTTAATACTATTTTCAAACCTATTTTAAGATACATTTTAAAGCTGAGCTGTGACTCGGTATTTCAAGAGCTGCATATATCTACTGAAAATGTAATGTCATAATGTCAGTCATCTCAGTACCCTCTGAGCACTTCACAGTTTGGTTGTAAAGGTCAAAATAAAACAACAAGTTTTCTTCTCGGCAGTTTGTAATATCCAGCAGCTTCCAGTAAAGCTGACTTTGTACACAGAATATAAACAGACATCAGCTCTGTTTATGTAGCTGAGTGTCCTTTGGGGTTCTCTGCCAATCAGGGTGCGGTGAAACCACCTATCAGCTTTATACACACGCTCTCACTGAAAACACGTCACACCCTGCCTGTTTGTGTTTGCCAGCTGACCAGCAACTTCCAGTAATGTGCCTCAAGTCATTTGACCTCTTATTATAAGTGAGTGTTTTCTTCAGCGTCTGTATTCACTGAATTATGATCATTCTTTATTTAATCACATTTTCTAAATAATTATGCTGACATAGTTATGCTTCAGGATCCGATCACATTTCCCATCTTTAAACACTCCTGTCCATACTGCTTTATGAAAGTACGACATTTTTAAACTGACAAACACCTTCTAAGCTTTTCATAACATTTGCTAGTAAAAAAATACAGATATGGAAAATACAAAAAGAATTGCTCTGTACGGTACACCTGGAATTCATAAAATGATGATAATAGTACATGAGAAAAGACTATGAATGTGTTGCACGTCTTCATCGTAAGACAAAGAAAACAACGTGGATTGTGTCAAACATTTTTAGGATTAGAAAAAACATTTTTTGAGAAATGGCATTAGAGATGTTTTACTTTCTCCTCAAGTTTCTCCAATTTGTCAATTATCTTGCAA
The DNA here is from genome assembly GCA_037176925.1 of Amniataba percoides. Lineage (NCBI taxonomy): Eukaryota > Metazoa > Chordata > Actinopteri > Centrarchiformes > Terapontidae > Amniataba > Amniataba percoides. Next base: position 10,201,266 of record JBAJHX010000011.1, on the reverse strand, counting down.
AAAAACAAAAGACATTTGTGCATCATGGACAAATGAAAATTTACTCCTAACACATTAAATACACTTTCAAAATCTTAAGTGGCTTATCAAAATGTCAAAAGTTCCTGGGAAGATTTTACTCTGCTGGCTTCTGGTGTGAAGATTCTGTGGTCAGTCGTCGTTGTCTCTTTGTCGGAGGCTCCTGGATTTGCCATTCTGTGTCTTGTTTCTCCTGAACGTGGCAGGTCCGCCTTCCTCTCCGAGGGAAGTGATGACGCGCTCCTTGAACTTCGGTTTAGGCTCCGGCGGCAGATCTGCAGGAGCGCCGGCCGAGCTTTCCTCCACCTGGGGCAACTGTAAGTCCACATTGGCACTGGAGAGGAAAGACAAAGGAACACATATAGATTTTATCAGGGTGTGTATATCGGTCAGACACTCAGTCACCGGTCTATCATCATCCTCATGAACCACTCAAACAGCACTCACTATGGATCCTCCTCCTGTTGGATCTGTTCCCAGACCCCATATGGATTTGCAGCTTTTGGCCTTTTGGCTTGTGTCTCCCTTTGTATCGGCTCTTCTTTCTTCTTCTCAGGCTCAGCTGATGTGCTTTGGACATCTTCCTCTTTTTTGGCCTCCTCATCAGCCTCTTTAGGAGCCTCATCACTTGCTTTAACCTCTTCCTCCTTTTCAGAGGGCTCAGCTTCTGCTTTCCTTTTCTGAAAACCAAAGAAACAAGGAGGAAAGCTGTGAGATATGGAGTTTTTTTCCACAGAATCTTGAAAAGCACAAATTAAAATTCTTTACTCTGATTCACTCTCTGGACTCAACCCACCCTGAAGCTGATCTTTGGGACTTTGGGCTGCTGGCTGGCCTGTTCAGGGACTTCAGCCTCTTGAGATGCCGGGGCCTCTTCGGAGCCCTCCTCTTCTCCTGAGAGTGGCTCCGGCTGAGGGGCTGAAGGCTCCTCCTGATTCTCGCCCTCTTCGTTGGACCCCGATCCAGATCCAAGTGCCTCCGTTAAAGCAAATTCTACTGGTTTCTCCCAGCTGGACTCTGCGCAGTGAGGAAGACTGTGTGATTATTTGACAGCATCTCCATGAAGAGCAATCAATTAATACAGCTGGAATTAAAATTGATTTCTGATGCATAAAAATACATCCACCTCCAGTCTCAGTGTTGTAGTAATACGTGTAACCATCAGGACTGACGGCTTCCATCCAAGGACAGCCTGAAGAAGTCTGAAGAGAAACAATATGAACGTAAAAATGCATTTTATCAGCAACCGACAGAGCCTTAAATGAAGGGTGAAGTAATGAAGTAAATGTTCACCTCAGTCTGTACAGGCTGTGCAGGGGCTGAACTCTCTCCCTGGAAGCCTTCAGGTTTTTCCCACTGAGACTCTGTAGAGGAAACACAACGATGATTTAACACCACGACCCCGTCAGAAAGAGTCAGAATAACTGACAAGGGAGCTTCACGACTCACAACAAAGAGCTTTCCCACCTCCAGTTATTGTGTTGTAATAGTATGTGTGTCCATCATCTGTCTGTCCTTCGACCCAGACCTCCGCTTTTGTTTCATTTCTGGGCTTCTTGTTTGCTTTCTCTTTCTTTTGCTGTTTTTTTGGCTGAGGCCTGACCTGAGGTCTGACCTGAGGTTGCGGCTGTGGTCGTGTTACAGCTGTCTGGACTGGTGAAGCTGATCCTAACAAGAAAATAATTAAAAATGTTTAAAAAGAAGCCCACAAGTTACACATTATTTGAATAAAACCTTAAATAATCAAATACCATCCGATTCCCTTTCCATCCTCTTCAGATCCTCCTGATATGCCTTCATTGCAGCCTCCTCCATCGCCGCAAACTCTTTGGACATACGTTCCTCCTGCTTCGCCTTGTCAATGCTTTTCTTTTTAATCTACAGAAAGACAGATAGGATGAGATGATTGGCAGTAGCCGGTAGCCAATAAGAAGAGATCTGGCCCTTATCTCATCTGCCAGTCCTGACACTGGCCAAGTGTGCCAAGATGGGCCCATTTTTCTTGGCTGGTAGTATAAAAGCATGTGTGTGTCACTGTAATAATCTCGTTGATGACACGTGAGAAGCATAGAGAAGGGTCCTTTCAAAATAAAATTCAACCCATATGTCTTAGTTTTGGGGGAACAAAAACAGCAGCATCTGATGGGTCAATGGTTGCTTGAACACATGACAGATAAAACAATACATAAATACAATAAATAAATGTGAATACCTCGGAGATTTTTGCAGCCACATTTTCTTTGTGGTTCTTCCCTCTCTCATGAAACTCAACACTCTGCAGCAGAGAAACACAAACATGAGCACATCATGTGTGGATACTGTCCTCAGCAACATCTGTCTGTGCACACACTCACAGGTTTGTTGTCTGCAATCCAGCACTTGCAGTACTGGCAGAACTTCCTCGGTTGTGATTTCCAGTAATCAGCCCTGAAGATGTAAAAAACATGGGTTAATTACCTTTAGCCCGAGCGGCTAACGTAGCTAGCTGGCTGAAAATTCGGATTATTTAACTGAACTGTGTCTCAAATTGGGCCTCAACAAGTCTCTGATTATCAACCAATACTCACATGGTAAATCCCGGTGTTTACAACAGGAATAAGATCTCAAAACGACGCGAAAAAAGAGAAAACCCTTTCCCACATTTTAACAGGAATGACAACAAGGGCCGTCTGTGATGACGTCATCGCCCGTCGCCACAAAGACGAGGATTCAAACAGACAAATACGGAAAATAATTTTTAAAAGATAAATATTGATAAATACATAAAAAATAGATATAAAACAAATTCAGAGCAGCAACAAAAACTATTTTCTAAATATGTTAATTAAAGACATCCACCGGTTTATTTTGGTGTGTTATCGCCACCTTGTGGAATAATACAGAAACTACAGAAAAAGTAAATCCAGGTGACAAATTAAACATTTTTATTGTAATTTATTATTTTTATTATAATGAGAACAACAGCTACACAGAAAAAGTCGTTTGCAATGAAAATCTTAAATCTCAGGTTCCCTCCAATGATGATCAAATAAATATGTTCAAAGAAAATCACTCATGAAACAGGAGAATTAAAGACATGAAATAGTGCAAAAGATCAAAATATATAAAATAATAATAAAATATATAATAAAAATATTATAAAATATAATAAAATAATGTTTATAAAAAGAAAATAATGCGACATTATACAGTATTAGGTTTATAAACCCTGCCTTGAAGCTTTTGAACGACTTCCCATATGGTCTAGCGGTTAGGATTCCTGGTTTTCACCCAGGCGGCCCGGGTTCGACTCCCGGTATGGGAACGTACGTTTTTTTTCATCCATTTACCTTGTTTTGGCTTTTTTCCTCTACTGGGGAAACAAAACCCGCAATAATGACGATAATCAATAATCTTTTTAAACCTCCATAATTACCTATGTGTTGGTTTGATGAAAATATAAACGCTTTTGACTGCTTTATGTGGACATGAATATTTTGTATAAATAATAATGGCATGTTTTACCACGATGATGACTGCAGCAGTTTTATAGTAGTTGGATATGATATTCTATACATTATATGCAGGACAGCGTGCAATAAATAATCATTAAAAATAAATGTGTTTTTTTTTTTTTATTTTAAGTGACAAATTGTGCCGCTGTGTTAGGATTTAATGAAAAGAACTACAACAAATATTATTTGTGAAAATACATAAAAGGTTAAAAAGTCTTCAGATATAAATATATATATATATAAATTAATGAATTATTTGGATATTATTAAAAATCATTTTTATTTCTACCGTTGCTAGGACACAGCCGGTTGCGTCATCGCGGAGCGTCGGATCAATCGTGACGCCACAGCTCCGCGCCCGACCCTCCGCCCGTCCGTTGGCCGAGCTTGAGCCTCTTTACCGGAGCCGGTGATCGGTGCAGCTCTCCTGTCCGGTGCACATGAACGGCACCATGGCCGCGTCCTCACACCGGATCATGCTGGGCCCGCTGGTGGCTGCCATCGACCAGGGCACGAGCTCCACCCGGTTTTTGGTGAGGCGGAAAGAAACGTGTTGTGTTTACTGACACCAGCATGTGAAATCTGTCAGTGTCCTTGAGTTAAATATGTGTTCATACCGAGTGGGTCGTCTTTTATATGTTTAATGTTGATTTAATGTTGATTTAACGTTAATAAGTGATCTGTGGTGTTGTTTATGAAAGCCGTATATTTATATTAATCAATAATAGCTCCAGTAATGTTGCATTCAGGTGCTCCTGTGAGCTGAATAGTTTGATTTTGATCAATTAGAGCTGCAACAATTAGTCAATTTATCGATTCCTCCATCCGCGTTAAACTAGATGGTCAAATGTGAGGATTTGTTGCATTTCTTGCAGTTGCATCATTTTTACCTTTCATATGTTTGGATTTAAAAAATACATTCAGTTAATCCATTGACAAATGAATCTGCAGATATTCTGATTATTGATTCTCATTCTCTGTGTCTCCTCTCAAATCATGTGAAATCAGCACGTTAGTCATACTTCCAATAAACCCTGAATGCAGCAGACAGACCAGAGAGATAGAAACAGATTAGACTGATGAAAAACCAACTCAAACAAACATGGGGGGTTCATTCAGTCCTCTGTTGTTTTTGCTTTCTAACTCGTGAATTAGAAGGAACACATGTTTTGATTTTTATTTATTTTTCTGGGTGTGCCCGGTGATTGCGAGCCAAAACTTTTATTGGCATGAGTCACATCAAACCGTCAGAAACCTAATACAAGACACATGACTGAAAGTCTGTACACTTTAGCTAAAAACATGGGGTTTAAACTTTTAGAGAGAATCGAGGTTTTCATTTGATTTTTGTCACTGACTCATTTTGATTCATTTGATTGAAGCTTCGTTCTTTCTCTCTTTTAAAGGTGTTCAATTCAAAAACAGCAGAGCTCCTCAGCCATCATCAGGTGGAAATCAAACAGAGCTTCCCCAAAGAAGGGTGAGTGGAAAGATCAGATACTTTTACACGCAGTTTTAGAAAGGTGAAGACCTGACCTGCTCTTCCTCGTTGTCAGGTGGGTGGAGGAGGACCCCAAAGAAATCCTGCAGTCGGTGTACGAGTGCATGGAGCGGACATGTGAAAAACTCACCCAGCTCAACATAGACATCTCAAACATTAAAGGTACGCACACACAAGGTGACCTCAAATTCAGTTTCATGCATTTAAAAGTGGCATTTTATGATCTAAAATCTTTGGAATTTGTGCAGCTATTGGAGTGACCAACCAAAGAGAGACCACGCTAGTTTGGGACAAAGAGACAGGGGAGCCGCTCTACAATGCAATCGGTAAACATGTTTCCTTCATTATTTCTCCATCATTTCTATTCTTCCTGGCACAGATCTGACCTTATAGGCTGTCTTAAATCTTGAAATTGCATCTTGTCTGAGGGATTTGATTGATTTCTGTGTTTTTCTTCAGTTTGGTTGGACCTGCGGACTCAATCGACAGTCGAACGTCTAATCAATAAAACTCTAGGGAGGAATAAGAACCACTTGAAGGTGAGCTACTGCCTCTAACTGAAGATTAGTTTAGTTTATTTTTTAAAAGCTGACTTGGCATTGATTTTATCTTTTATTGGGATGTTTTTGTTTTTGATTGACAACTGCAGACATTTGATGTATGGTTGTTCATGTCGTTGTCACCCTGCAGCACAAGACGGGGCTCCCGATCAGCACTTACTTCAGCGCAGTGAAACTTCGCTGGCTGATGGACAACGTGAAAGAGGTCCACGAGGCCGTCGTGTCTCACCGCGCCATGTTCGGCACCGTGGACTCCTGGCTCATCTGGGTAAACAAAGACTTCCTGCCTGTCACCGACATTTTAAATGCAACAGTTGTTTGAAAAACTGACTTTTTTGTGTGTGTTTCTGATTCTGTCCAACAGTGTTTGACTGGGGGAAAGTCAGGCGGCGTTCACTGCACAGACGTGACCAACGCCAGCAGAACTATGTTGTTTAACATTCACACTATGGACTGGGACCCCGAACTGTGCAAGTACGACAGCTAGTCAGCATTTTACTAGAAAAATATCCCTTTTTATCTATTTAAAATTCACACCACAGTGTAATTACTCACAACTCAACTTTGAAGTGCTGGAGCATCGTTGGATTTTGTATGCGAAGCAGATTTGGCTGAATTATTCACAGGCTGTTTGCTCTTCCATCAGATATTTTGGTATTCCCATGGAGATCTTGCCCAGAGTGAGGAGTTCCTCAGAAATATATGGCCTCATGGTAAGCCTGCATTATTCAGCCGAGCAGAGTCAGCTGTAAATTTCACGATAATGAGCGTTCATATAAATCCTGATGATTTCACTGCCGTGTCTAGTTGAGTGTTTCATGCCACTAATAAGATAAAGGAGGTTTGTTGGGGCTTTTTTGTTTGTGTTTTTTTTCTGTCAGCGTGCGTTCAAACTGTTCAAAGTGCATGAAGGTTGACTGAGAAATTCTTTTAGGCATTTTGTTTTTGTGTGTGCCATCTGTCTCTCTTCTCTCACTGGTAGAAAATATGTTCTAGCCGGGTAAGTAATACCTCGCCATCACTACTTTCCTCACCACGCAGAGTAAACCCGTCCCGCTTCTCCGTGGCTGCAGCGAACACGCCATCAGCACAGTGCATTTCCAAGATTCATGCAAAAGAGAGTATTTTAGTAGATGAGCTGTTTGTTCTGCTGAATAAGTGAGATTCAGGTCTGTTTTCTGCTAACATGTTGCATTTGCTCTTATATATTTTTGCTATATTTTTTCACTGATTTATCAATTACCAGAATGAAAGTGAATAAAAGTTTTTAAGTCTGACCCAAACCACTTATTAAATGTGTTCTTACAGCGTACCTTGTTACGCTTTCAGGCTCTCAGCTACAGCGAACAAAGCAAAAACTAAAACTGAAAATCTGTCATATTACAAATAATAATTAAAAACCCGGCACACATAAACACAAACATGAAGGCTTTAATATATTGGAAATGTACTGGATGGCCTCCCGTCCCCCATCGCTTCTGTTGTTGCACGCCCTACTCGCCCACCATCTTCCTCTGCAGGGTCCCATCACGTCTCCTAAATCTCTTCACTTCTTTGGCACATCTAACGTTTACCCCCCATCTTTGAATATTTAACCAGAACAACAGCTGCACGCAGGAGTGAAGACATTTTTAATTTATACAGGATCGCACTGTTTCCCGTCAGTGTTACGATTGTTTTATGTTTTTAAAAAAGTGGTAGAGTTTAAATCAGTATATTTTAATTATTTGGCTTCATGTAGTCAAATAATGAGTTATTTCTGTTTGCTTTCAGTGTTGTTCATAGTGAATAAATAAGATGCTTTTTCCATCTATGGTAACATGTTGAATTATTATTTTTAGTGTTAGCAACACATTTGTACAAATACATATGAATAATTAAACATTTTGAATGAGTATTTTATGAAAAAAGCATGTATGCACACTCAAGTCTATCCTATAAAATGGAAAAGTTGAATCTCCTTATTTGATACGTCATTGGTGTAGACAGGCCCAAGGTGCCAAAAAATACAACAAACTGCAGAAGAAACAAACTCAAAATGCTCTTTTAGCGATGCAACAGTAAGATACTCAGTTCACTTATTAAACAAGTTCATTTGTTCTCTTTACAGAAATCTGGAGCTCTCTCTGGTATCCCCATATCAGGGGTAGGTTTTTCTCCATTTGCACTTCTCTGTATTTTCTACATGTGTTTTAAAGCTTTTGAGGGGTTTCACGTTTCCGTGTGTTTTTCAACAACAGTGTCTCGGCGATCAGTCGGCGGCGCTCGTAGGTCAGATGTGTTTTCAGGACGGTCAGGCTAAAAACACGTAAGTGGCTCTGTCGTGTTTTTTAACGTGCTTCTCCTCGAACGTGGCTGAAAACTGAGCAGAAAATGTGGTTTGTGATGCGTTTCAGGTACGGAACTGGCTGCTTTCTGCTGCGAAACACCGGAGTCAAGGTAAATTACTCACATTCATATTTGAATCTCTTATTTAAGCCTGAATAAACCCTTCACACGTCGACATCTTTTTCTGGTCTCTGTTGTTTTGCAGCCTGTGATGTCCGACCACGGCCTTCTGACCACTGTGGCCTACAAACTCGGTCGGGACAAACCTGCCTGTTACGCACTAGAGGTACAGTTTCTTAAAAACACACAAACGCTCCGTTTCTTTAAACAGCCGCAGCACAATCTTCTTTTTCCCCGCTGCGTCTCGTCAGGGCTCTGTGGCCATCGCAGGAGCCGTCGTTCGCTGGCTGCAGGACAACCTCGGGATCATCGGCTCAAGTGAAGAGCTCGGTATGTGCCGCATAGATCCTTATATGATCTGTGAAGATGTAGTTTTATGAGCATATGCAGCTACAACAAACAGTTACGAGTGTTTTTACTTTATATTTAGAGAAATACAGGTAGTGATTTCTTTTCTGTCTTTTTTTCTTCTCTGCAGAGAAGCTGGCTGCGTCAGTCGGCACATCGTACGGTTGTTATTTCGTTCCTGCGTTTTCGGGTCTTTATGCGCCTTATTGGGAGCCGAGTGCGAGAGGGTGAGACTAAAAATGACCCTGCAGCATGGTTAACACGTCTGAAAAGATTCCCTCAGCCTAATGAAATAAGTTTTCCTCTTTCTCTGCGTCACAGGATCATCTGCGGGTTAACTCAGTTTACTAATAAGAGCCACCTCGCGTTTGCCGCTCTGGAAGCTGTTTGTTTCCAGACCCGAGAGGTGAGCGCTCAGAACTGCTGCTTCTCTTGATGTTTACCCGAGTTAGAGGCAGGTATTTGTGTAACGGTCGGGACGTTTGTGTGGATGCAGATACTGGACGCCATGAATCAGGACAGCGGCATCCCGCTGACTCAGCTGCAGGTGGACGGAGGGATGACGTCCAACAGGTTGCTGATGCAGCTGCAGGCGGACATTCTGTGCATCCCCGTCGGTAAGATTTCCACCGTTTATCATATTTTTATTTATGTTCAGTGAGTCAGGAGGGGTCAGTTTTATTTAAGGGGAAGTGTTGACAGACATTATTTTATTGTTTCACAAAGCTCAATGTGACTAAAAAGTGTAAAAAACGTCTTCAGTGAAGCCGTCCATGCCCGAGACGACGGCTCTCGGCGCAGCGATGGCGGCCGGAGCTGCTGAGGGGGTGAGCGTGTGGAGCCTGAACCCCGAGGACCTGAGTGAAGTCACCTCCGAGAAGTTCGAGCCTCAGATCAACCCTGAAGGTACGCGGCGTCCACGTGGCCGGGGAGCGAGCTTCTTCAGCTGCTTAAATAAACTCTGAGGTGATTCTGCGTCTGTGTTTCTGCAGAGAGCGAGTTTCGCTACGCTCGATGGAAGAAGGCGGTGCAGAAGTCCATGAACTGGGAGACGACGGAGCCAGTTTGTAATGGAAACGGTAGGCACACAGATTGATTTCACACAAGTTTATCCAGCGACAACACACACGCCACTCCTGTTTTTAGAGGCCTCTGTGGTTTTACACTCTGTCAAGCAAGAACCATGAAACCATGACAAGCTTTTGTACTTAAATAAAGCTGATGGAGCTGGCTTCTTCTGTTGTTTTCTCTCTTCATTGTTTATCTCCCTCTGTGTTACCTCGATTTCTTGGGATGCCCAAAAGGTGAAACGAGTATCTTCAGCAGCGTTCCCCTCGGCTTCTACATCATCGGCAGCATGGTCATGTTGATCGGGGCAAAATACCTCGCAGGTCGGTGTCGGCTTCATTCCTTTGAATGACGTAGTTCATATTTTCTTTAAACTTACAAACATCCTTATGATGTGAATAAGCCTTGTGAAATATGAGAAATATAATACACGTTTTTTTTCTTTTTCTGTCCACATCATTAGGCCGCAACTAGGCTCCGACTCCTGGAGGCATTAAAGTGAAGAGGAAGGTGGAGATGAGCGCCTCCATGCTGGACCATCATTTGCACTCTCGGTTGCACTCTTCTTCTTTTTTGTTGTTTTTTTGTTTTTGTTTTTTCCTGAAAGGCATTCCAGGAGGACGACGCTCCTGCTGAATCTCGCTGAACAAATCTGGACGAGTTTTCATTATTATTATTCTTTTTTTTTATTATTTGAATGCATTTTTTTCTGCAGAAGACAAGAACAAGCCGGTACATTCGACTCATTTTAGCAGGAGTGTGCATGCAGTATTTCTTTTTTTTCTTTTTTTTTTACGATGTTGTATATGAATTTCTGACTGTATTTATATAGAAACTCTACCAGTGGTAGTTCACGTGGTTATAATCTTTCCACAGCTGTGTAAAGTGAAGTTCTGTTTAATTTGCATTACTCGCCGTTGGTCGCGTCACTGTTACCCCCCGAACGGTCGTCTTGTGCTGTTCTGTTGTTCGAGACCTTTCATTATGAGCTACATGGGAATCTTGAGAGCACTTTATATTTTTGTTTCGTCCCGTGGGAGCCGCGTACTAACAGAGTCTAATATATATTTTTTCTAACAGCTGGGACGCAGAAGGTTTGATTCACGTTAGAAGAGTTAATGAACTGGCTTCTCCGTTAAAAGTGACGCTCTCGTGTAAAGTTTTGTAAACAGTTAAAAACATTTGTGGTGAGCAAACGTGCGATGAAGGGCCACAACAAAGCTGCAGACAATATCTGGATTTCTGTATGTAAAAAGAAAGCTGTTATGAAGTAATTTATTTTGTAGACTAAAATGTTGGTCTAAGCTTTGTCATTCCAGGAAACTCGATATCATTACATGCAAACTGGAATGAATATTTAATATTCAAACACTCTGCTATGACAATAAAAAAAAACAACACTATCCCCACAACTCACAGTATCGTCTCTGTCAGAGGACATCATACATATCTGTAAACTCAGCAGCGAGGTCACTATTTTACCAACCTGAAACGCTTCCAGAAAGTTGCATACAGTTTCCACCACATGCAAAGCAACCGTCAAAGTATGCAAAAAAAACCTTGAAATGCAAACATTTTATATGCAGCTGTCGATGCAGAAGCTTTATTGCACTGAAAAGTTGGAATGCAGCATTTCTTCCTTTTTGATTGAAGTATTTGAATTAAATGATAATTCAGCACAATTAGATCCCTTTTGTCAGGCTGTGAAGGCGAGTAAACGAGTGTCAGTATTTTATTTTATCATGTTTGTTTTTTGTGCGGACACAAAGGAAAGAAAAACAGCTTCCATTTTCATGCAGCTGAGCATCAAATTAGTGTCAGCGGTCATGCAGGTACTTGTCAAACTGGAGGTACAAAACCCTTGTGCTCAAAGTGCTCTTTTGGGATATAAACACTATTTATTAAAGGATATTTATGAATGAACTGACTGAAAGGGAGAGTTGTCACGAGCAGAGAGGCTGTAACTGAAGTGTTTTACTAAAAAATAAACTAAAAAGCATGTAAGCAGCTCTTCTGTCAGACCTTTAACTGTGAAATTAAAAATGTGTCTCCACCCTTTTGCTACTCCCTCTGCATGTAACTCCCTTCAACTCACTCACAGTGGATTTAAAAAAGTGTACAATCCTGTTAAGTCTGTTTTAATACATTAAAGGGATGACCTTAAATGTGATGATGTTTAAGGTGTTTGTGAAGAGGAGCTGCAGGTGAGTGAAGGTGCGTTTGAAAAGAGAAAAATGTCAGTGGAAACAGGTTTTTAATGAGAGATAAAGTGTCATGAAAAATAAACTCTTTTGCTTCTGAATTTTACTGCAGCACTGCTTTTATTTGCACACTGATAATAAAAACATTATTTTGGCCCATATAAGGTTATAAAGTCATTTCTTGATGATCTTTACACACACTCAAACACGCTCGTGTATTTGTACCAAAGCCAAACACACCCTGCCTTCTTTCAGGGTGGAAAATCCCAACGAATGGGAGCAGTGAACGAGGGAGTGGTTAGTGCCAGAAACAAGTCAAACCTGAGCTTTCGTTTAGGGCACGTTAAGTCTTTCACTTCAGGCTTCATCCAGCAGATGTTCCAGTGGTGGCGCCCAGCTTGAACAACAAGTCTCTTAAAAGGTGTGTGAAACTAAGAATTTGTTCTTTTTTAACATAATTTTACTGTTTTTTGTCATGAAATGTCACTCAGAAATGTTCTTACAGCTTCTTTTTTTGCTATATTGACTTTTCATATCTGAAGTTCACAGTTAAGTTACTGATTCACTTACAAAGGCTGTAATGTTCAGGGGCATTGAGCTTATTTGCATATAAACTGACCCTCTTTATGTTCAGGACTTATGTCTTTCTTATAATTTTCTTATAATGTTGTTTTTAAAAAGTCTTATCAGATCTGGATTCATATTTGACTCTTTGTTCCTTTTGATATCTTATTATCTAAGTTAGAAAAACATGTCACTGTTGATATTTTGAATGAAATGAAACCTGCACAAATATATAAAAAAGCAACTTAATCAGTGTTTATCTTGTAGGAGTAGCTGCAGTATTAATTTACTCTGGTTTAACGCCTTTATTTTGAAACTGACACGATAATCACCACGGTAACCTGCCTTCCAGGAAGTTGAGCCAGGTGTGGGGTATTTTGTGTGGCGGTTGTTCCTCATTTCTGGCCCTGCAGATTCAGGTGAGTGAGTCAGGTTGTGTGTTTTCTGTCATCACGCCTGCCTGCTGTACGCTGACAGCCACTTCACATTCCAGGTGAGCTCCAAGTGGCGTGAAATGTTAATAAATGACTTCTTAAACATGTTGGATCCAAGAGGGAACGAGGCCAGAGGAGGCAGCAACTTCAGCCCGAGTGATGAAGGTCAGTTTGTGTGAAGATGGTAATCAGATATGCACATTCGCCTCTTTCCAAAGAGTGAAACTCAAAACCACACAAACACTCTTTAATCTTCTTGTTCCTGAGCTGCTTATTCTCCTCGTGTTGTTTTACAGTGTGGAACGAGGAAGTTAGTTGATTAACTTTTGTGGTTTTATTCAGTCACACTGTAACATCAGAGTTAAAGTTTAAAAAGAGCTTATCAGACACAGAAAGGTGTGAATAACTCAGCTGAAAAACATTCATCACTTTTCACCTTTTCTTCCACTTTCAGTTACCTGACATGTCAACAGTCACTTTTTTCATCTGAATTTAATCTTCTTAATCCAGAAAATGTAGGATTGTGTTTACCTGCAACAATAGTTGGATAACTGGACTTTAAAAGATCAATTCAACTAATAGATTTAATTATATTCTTATACCATAATGATAGTATCAGTACATTTTCTGATACTTCTTCTGTGTTTTTTCTGAAGTTTGCATGACTTTTACTTGCAATGGGATTTGATTGTTGCAGTGTTTTGTCATGTGAATGCTTCGTCTTTTATGTCTTAACTAAAACTATACTGCACGTCTGTTTACGGGATTTCATTCGCCTGCACATTCACGCACATTTGTCGCTGTGCTTCTCCTCCTCAGGGTGTTTAATCTCTGATCTCAGGCCTCAAGAAAACATCCAGGCTGTGCACAGGAGGAACACGGTGAAAGAGCTGCTGATGATAAAGCGGCAGGTTAGTCATCGGTCGAACAGGTTTTTGAGCACAAACATGATAAGACAAGTTTAAGATAAGTTTTTTTACAAGCTTAATTTCAGCGTTTGGATTTCACAAAGTGTTGCAATGCAACCTGGATTATTCATGTTTTACTCCATTTGTGCAAAATCTGCTTTATTTCATCATAAATGTCTTCATCTATCTAGTTTAGTTACTGAGTTCCTTCAGTGTGAAGAACAGGTTGAGCATCACACAGACAGCAAATTCTTAGTATGCAAATAACTTAAATGTTTTATGCCGCAGCCCAGATGACTCTCACATGTTTGTATTAAATGAGTTTTCAATGCTTCTTTTAGAAATGGAACAGCTTGCAGGACGACAACAACCCGGAGCACAAGTTTAAGTCTGCAAGATCTGAAGATTTTCCCTTCGACACGAGTCCTCATGTGACTCCAGTAAACTCCAACATCACCTCTTACTTCCCCCCTGAAAACGTTCTCGTCGCCCCGCAGCAGATGCAGCTTCCGGCTCTGCAGGGACCAGCTGCCCCGACCGCCGACAACAAAATGACTTTATTTCACTGGCAGATACAGAGAGAGGCTTGGAGAGTCGGAGAGCTTTCTCCTGAGATGCTCAACATGCAGGACGCCGACGGAGACACGTATGTAGTCAATGACTGACCAAACAGCAGACTGTATGGACTTGATAACTGATAAATAAAAGTACAATATGAAGGGCTACACAATCTTTTAAGATGAAAATACAAACTGTTTTTGTGTCTATAATGAGCATTAGTACCTTTGATGGACATTATTATATCATTTTAAATTAGGAAAGTTATGTTTAAAGTGATTTGTTGAGGGGGCAAAACAATATTATCCCAGGAAAGTGTTGTTTTTCCCCTTCACAATAATATATAATAATATATAATATAATTTAGCTATGGCTAAAAGTCATGAATAAATAGTTAAAATAGTTTATGAAAAGTTAATAAATAGTTGACACCTTGTTAAAAGTTACAGATGCTTGAAACTTGAACATTTTAAAAGACTAAAGCATTAAATAAACAGGTAAAATTAACATATAAACAATGAAAAATGATGACAAATGGTTCAGATGTCCATTTTTTTTGGTTTCAAGTGATTTTAAAACAAAAGCAGACCTCACTAAAATAATTTACACTCACATTTAATTCAGATGTTTACTTTCTTTTCCAGGTGTCTTCACATCGCCGTGGCTCAGGGCAGACGAGCTCTGGCTTACGTGCTCGCTGCCAAAATGGCCGACTGTGGCTCTCTGGACGTGAAAGAGCACAACGGGCAGGTACGAAACCCCCAACACCTCGGTTAAAAGTGCAAACACAAACATGTCGTGATGACTGAATGAATCTGTGCACAGACGGCGCTGCAGATCGCGACCGCCACCAACCAGCACCTCATCGTCCGCGACCTGCTGGGACTCGGAGCTCAGGTCGACACTCGTGACCTCTGGGGCCGCTCGCCGCTGCACGTGTGCGCCGAGAAAGGTCACTTCCTGAGTCTGCAGGTGAGAAATTAAGAGCTGACGCAGCTCAACAATGATTGACATGCAGAGTTAATCAGTCACCTGAGTCTCTTTGTGTTTTAGAGATCAGCTGAAAACTCCTTCCCAGAGTGTCAGTGTTTTTTTTTTGTGTTAACCTTTTATTTTTATTAATTTATTTTGTCAAGATTCTTTTTATCTGATTTAATTTGTCTTGCTTTTGTGCAAAAAACAAAATTTCTTGAAAAAAACATAAATACACAGGAATAATTTACTCATAAGTTGTTGATGAATGTTAAAGAAAACCTGACAAATGATGTTTTTTATGTTAGATCCACCTACAGGTATTCTGAAGGTTTGATCCTCATTCAAATGTGTGAATTTTAACATCAAATGTCCAAATGAAAACATTATTTGTTGTTTGTTTTCTTTCTTCTTGAACTCGCAGCTCTCAGTCTCCAGCGTCTTGTCTCACAGTTCGGTGACTTCTGTCATTTATCTCCACCAGTTTTTTTTTAATTAAATGTTGTGTAGTTTTCCTCTCTTCAGGAACTAGAGGTGGATTAAACCTGTGTGATCTAATCAGGGTAACTGGCTGCAGGTGGATGTTTCTCGTCATCAGTAAATTTTTCTCAGCTGGTGTTTTTAAAGACAATAAGCAGGAATCGAACCAGCGCTGAGTCGGACAGCAGCTGCTCCTCCTGAGCTGTTTCTGTGGGTGAAGTTTGACTCGTTGATCGTTCATTTCCAGTTTTTAATAAGACATTCATGTTCAAAATGTTCAATCAGACTCAGTTTATTTATTCTGAGGAAACTTAATGAGACACAAACGCTGTTTTTTTCTATTTTCCCTGCAGATGTTCTTGATAGTGACTTTAAAACTTTGATTGACTCAGATATTAAACACCAGCTGACTTTAAACATGGATCATATTGAGCTTGATATCATAATTAATAATTAAACACTGCACAGGCATCAGTAACTTTTTATATCTGTGTAAAACAACTAGAAACTGTGTTAATTGATAGTCAACGTGTTAATCTGTAACTGGATATCAGTGCTGTTCATGTTTCTATCACAGATCTTAAACTCAACAATGACACACTCTGCTCTCTGAAACTCTGAAAGCGTCACAACAAACGCTCATATTTGTCTGTAAAAGAAATAATTGTGATAAATTGTATGTTTCGTTCACCTTTTGTTTTCTCCACAGAGCATCTGGATGGCTGTAATGGAGAGAGCGTCACCGTTTGATATCGAAATGTTCAATTATGATGGTGAGTGTGTTTTTATTTAGCTGAACTGTCACATTTCTGATGCATGTTTGTGATGAAACGTCTTCCGTCTGGAGGTTTCACCCCGCTGCATGCTGCGGTCTTGTCCCACAACAACGTCGTTAAAGAGCTGGCGAGTCTGGAAAATCCCTGCTCGTACATGGTGATGGAGCTGGTGGAGAGGAGGAAGACGTTTGTTGAATGTGTGAAGACCCTGCTGCTGATGGGCGCCTCTTTGGGGACAAAGGTGACAATTACAGCTACAGGAAAATAATCTTTACCTTCCTTTGAGAGTTAACTGTAGTCATATTCTTAAAGAAACAGAAACATTAGAGGTGATGGTTTTAAGTTATCAAAATATTTTAAAATGACGTTTTCATTTCCATCTCTGCAGGATCTGAAAAGTGGTCGTACGTGTCTTCACATGGCTTCTGAAGGGGCGAATGTGGAGCTGTTGAACATTTTCCTCGACCAACCTTCTTCACTGTCATTTGTCAACGCTAAGGTGAGTCATTGTGTTGTGATCAAACTGTGCAACAAGCTGCGTGTGATGATCAACTCCACATCTGCGTGTTTCAGACGTTCAGTGGAAACACGGCCCTGCACGTCGTCAGCTCTTTGCAAAACCAAAAAAGTCAGGTGGACGCTGTGAAGCTGCTGATGAGGAAAGGAGCCGACCCCGGAAACAGGAACTTTGAGAACGAGCTGCCGTCTCAGCTGGTGCCTGAAGGACCCGTCGGTGAAAAGGTAAAGACGAGATCATCTTATCACTTTCAACAAAGGCAAAAATGTGAGACACTTCATAACAAATCGCCACATGTGACTTTATTTTGTTAAAAACAGGAACGTACACGGTGATTTGAGATGTTTTTTCTTCTCAGGTGCGCCACATCCTGAAAGGGAAATATGTTCATGCTTAAGTGAAGCTCAGAAACACTGTCAGTCAGACAGTCCGGTCTATCAGAGTCTTATTTGCCAAAACAAGGCAGATCTTGGTTGTTTCAGTGAAACATGTCAAAGTATTGTTCATTACCATGTAATGACTGGAGAAAAGGTGAAGGGATGACTTTTATTAAAACTTTTTTTCATTTACGGTTTTTGGCATTCAGCTATTTAGAAGTGTTTTTGGTGATAATTTGTGATTATTATTGTTTTTTTTTTTATTTTGGGGGATTCAATCATGGATTCATAAGGCTTATTAATATTATAATTAAATAGTTTGAAGAGGTTTCACTTAACATTTGTATATTTCTAAATGTATTTGGGAGTAGGTTGCCAGGTAATATATTGTGGGTTAATCTAAAAGCATTTAAAATGATTTTGAATAACTTGATGTGCATGTATAAATGTACATGTATTTTCTCAAAAGTTTAAGATTGCAGTTCATGTAGAAAACAGTTCAAACGTTGTAATGACACGTTACAACTGAACTATGTGTAAGGTCATGAAATATCTTTTTGAAATTGTTTTAAGAGATTTCAAAATATAACATGTTTGTATTTTTTAAATTTTGAAGTTTTGTTTCATTAAAGTGTATTCAGCAGATTTTCAAGTACTTGTACATTGAGGGTGTTTTTTGGCAAAAAAATAAATAAATGAAATAAAGTCTAATTCATGAAGTGTTCAGTTATTGCAAATGAGAAATTACCTGGAAAAAGCTTGTTAAAAAACAGCTGTCTTGCTTTGTCAGCTGTGACCTTTATTTCACTTTAACTCCTCTGACTCCCACTTCCTGTCCACATGAGCCTCGCCCTGCAGGGAGTGTTTTTACCACACGCACACAAAAGAGGTGTTGCAAAAGAAAACAAGGCCAAAAGAGAAGGTCAAAACACTAAAAGAAAAAAAGGCTTCTGCTGAGCAGTAAAGATATTTTTGTGTTAATGACTGACTGACAATGCTGTATATTATTCAAATTTATTTATGGATTTTCTTCCAAAACATCAACTTACATGTTATTTCAGTCTTCTTCCAGTTACCCCTGGTCTGTTTAAACTGTCAGTACCTGAAATAACGAGGTACAAACATTTACAGTATTATCTGTGAACGATTAAATACCGGCAGTTTCAACGTACAGAGAGATGGCAGCAATCACAGGCACTCTGGGAATCGATCTCCAGAGAACGACTGGACATTGATATCATCACTGTTGAATATATAAATATAGAAAAAGATGACAAAGGACCACGACACATTTGGGAGTCTCTTCTCTCGGTCTCTGCTGGCTCAATCCACCAGTTCAGAAACTGGTTAAAAAAAAAACGACACAAGATCCTCTCTGACCAGACGGGCTTACAAACTAACAAAGAAGATCTCAGCATGCTTCGCGTGAACTTATTTCTTCTTCTTCTCCTGCGTGCCAGTGAACCACTGGTCCAGCAGCTTCTTGCTGTAGTAGATCTGCCAGCCGTGCACCTGCACAGCGATGACGATCACCAGGTACATGACCGTCACGGCGGTGAAGCCGAAGATGAAGCGGTAGGCTTTGCCGTGCCGATAGAGCTGCTGAGCGACGGGAAACATCTCCATGCTGCCGTAGATCAGCGGGGCCACGCAGAAGAGCCCGGCGCTGATCATGGAGATCACCAGGTAGCTGATGTTGTTGCGGGGCAGCGCCAGGAAGCTGAAGACTGTGGGGATCACGCTCAGGAGGTAAGGGTACTCCCACTGGTACGGAGAGGCGACTGTCTTGTGGGACACCAGGCTCAGCTGGCTCACCGTCACCTGAGAGAGAAGAGACTCGCAGTTAACTCAGCTGTCGGACAGAAAAACACTTTTTCCCCTCTTTCCGGTTTGTGTCGGTTTTTAAAGGTTTGAACTTACCTGAGCCACCATCAGCACCCAGATCAGCAGGTGGACAATGTTGAGTTTGCGGATTTCAGACTTCAAGGCAACGCTTTGAAACACAAGGCAGACATATTCAGTCACTCACACTAAATAAGAAGATTGCCTCAACTCTCTGGATCAAATGATGACATATATTTTTCCCCAAAATCTCATTTTACCCCACATATTTTCATTTAATACACCTCACTGAAATACATTAAGTACGTCAGGCAACGGGAGTATCCAAACTGCACATTTCCTGAGCATTTTGGCTCTAATACACCAGTTTGTTTGAGATAGAAGTCACAGGTGAATCAAAGATAAATTACAGAGGTAATCTTTAAGATGGATTTTGGATGACAGCTACAGAATAATAAATGAAAAAAACCTCATCTGGTAGTGTGAAGCGACCCTCTCACGGTGCTGATAGTCGCTGCCATCTGTGCCTTCTGCTCTCGGACCTGCTCGAGAAGCCATCGCGGAAATCTGAAAGCAGAAACATTAAAACTTTAACATGAGAGTAAAAAAGTCAAAACTATTTCTGTGAATGAGGCTGATTAAATTGGTGGTTCAACATGATGACAAACTATACTGTTCATAAAAAGAATATAGATTTTTTTGTAGTTTTAATTTACTGATCTAAAGCCTGAAACAGTCTTAATGAAAGTTGTCCACATTGTTATGAAATATAAAGTGTTAAGAAATGAAAACCAGTAAAAGTACACAACAAACTTTATGGCTGCACCTCTTCATTCATTGGCAGCGTTGCTAAGTTAGCATCCCTGACGTTTTCTTTTGATATTTGGCTTTTAATCGACTCCTCTCAATCATCAGGTATGATGTCAGATAAACCAAAAAAATCTTTATTTCTGTCCAGCTGCCTTCATTGATGCAGGCAGGTGAATTTAACATCTTTAAACCCTGAAAAAACAGCCGAGCTAACAAGCTAAAGCTCTGCGCTGCTCACAGACGTGAGAGCGGCTGCAGACAGACGAGAGGCCGAACCGCCCCGTAATGTTAAAAAACAATAAAACCAAGACATAAAAAAAGAGAGGACTTACTTTTTTATTTTCTGTTGCTCATATGAAGAACTGAAGTGTAAAATGTGCTAGTTTACCAAGGCAGAGACCGGAAGTATGACACTCTGGATTCTGATTGGTCAAACTTCTTCTTCGTCTACTTTTTTTATGGGCGTGTCGCAAATTAGCATAAGCAGCTTAATACCGCCACCTACTGTACCGAATATGTAAAAAAGATATTCTTTACATAAGATAATTTAAAATAAATTAGTCTTGATTTGATGCATGAATCGAGTTCTTTACCACAGTATTTTCTTTTTTTTTGTTACATCACTTTATGACTGTATGATGACATTTGAAAACCCCTTATGGGCTCATGCGAATACAGGATCCAAATAGGAACAAAACTGGTCATAACTGTTTCTTTTGTTTATAATAATGCATAAAAAAATTGGGGCAATGTCGACTGTATGCAATAGTGAAGATAAAGTCGAGACAAATGTTTTGTTATTTCTTTATTAAACCATTATCTGATCAATCAAAGCAACAACAAAATTCACATACTTTTGGCACAGTTTCCCATTTAATGCTGTGCACCATTGTCCAAAGTAAAGATAAAAAAAGAGGAGGAATAAAAACAAAATTGCACATCCACAGTTTGAAGAAAATTAAAAAAGAAACTGGCACATGGTGGCGTGAATGGGTGTGAGCATGAAGATATTTTCTAATATAGTAGAACGTGTTCAAGGTGTTTTGTATTTTTGGACTGAATTCTGCAATTTACCATCAAAACACAGAAGCAAAATCCAAGTACTCAGTAGTCAAACAAATAAATTACAGAGAATACTGACAAACTGACAAAAACCTTTCAAAGAATTCATATTTATTACAAGATTTCAAATGGTCAAAAGCAAAGAAGATAGCTCAACGGCAAATTTTTTTGCTCTGGATTGAGATATGGTCTGAAATTAGATTAAAGACACATCCAAATACTTATTTTACTGTCAGATGAATGAAAAATGTGTAAGATATTTTATCATTAAGCTGCATTTAAAAAAACATAAAAAGACTAACAATAACTTAATAACTGTATGATGACCCCAAATACATATCCCAACATCAAGTACTGCTACCTGTGAGTAAATGCATTGTATATAATATTTTCTTATGTGCCCAGTACACAGTATATAACTGTAAAGCAAAAAAATGAGTGAAAAGTGAATATAAGTCTGCAACACAAAGCCTCACTGTTCCAGGAATTATTCCAGCCATGTCATGAACATCAATATATTTTGTGTAGATGGATATAAGAATAAATGCACAATGTAAACATACAAGAATGATGGTAACTGAGATATTTGGCAGTATTTTTTTTACCTCTGCTTTCCACAAGCCAGAACCCTCACAAGAAATTTTCTTCTTCAAAATCATAACCAAAGACCAGTTTTTGACAATACTTATTCAATGTGCATACTCTGCCCATTATCTCATAACTGCTTAATGTCAGAGACTCCACTGATGTATGTAGATACAGATGTAATGCAAAGAATAATTCATTGAAATATGTTGCTAGTACAGAAAAATCTGCCACCACTCACTGTAAACCATTTAAACTTGACTTTCATCCTACATTGAGACTGCAGTAGTTTTACCGTTAATATGGTAAAATGCACCATCAATATGTCAATACTTTGCTTTTATGCATCTCTTACATTGGGTACAATAAGTATCCAGAAAATGTGGAGTGGACATATTGACCAGCATAAAGTCCTGCAGCCTGGTCAGATGGCAGCTGTATATGCACAGTGTTTCCTTGTCGTAGTGGGAGCACAGCGCTCCCTGACGCCTGATCCAGCAAGCCCTTTTTGTATTCATCATACGTGTACATTACTGGCTCATTGTTCTTCATCAGTGCCACCCACACATTGCCTCCTTTGCAGTGGACGTGGTAAGCAAAGTAGTAGACACCCGGTACGGTGCAAGTAAAAATACCAGTTTGGGGATTGTAGTCCTGGTTTCCATTGTGCAAGAGTTTGTCAAAAATGACGGGCGAGCCAACAGGAGGGAACGGATTTGTGAGCTTCGCTGTGAACGCCGGCATCTCTGGGCCATTTCCACCGATTTCCCCTCCATTCTTCTTGTAGACTTGTTTTTGACCATTGTATGGGCCACTCACTGGGAGGATCTGTCCGAGGTCAGGAGGTACACCAGTTAATCCTGGAGGACCAGGGGGTCCAGGTTGTCCTGGTGGCCCTGGAAGCCCAGCGGGGCCACTTGGGCCAGGGTTACCTTGAGGGCCAATATGACCAGGGAGCCCTGGCTTTCCCTCACCAGGATAGCCAGGTTTACCAGGTAAGCCTGTTTCACCTTTTGGCCCTGGCAAACCTGGAGGTCCAATTGGTCCCCCTGGTCCTGTTAGCCCTGGTATACCATGTGGGCCCTGGTGGCCTTTCTCTCCAGGAGGTCCCACTTCTCCTCTTGTTCCTGGTAATCCTCCAGCACCTGGGGGCCCAGGTAAACCTCTCATACCAGGTTCTCCTTTGGGGCCAATGGGTCCTTGAAAACCTCTTGGTCCTGGTTGTCCGCCCTGTCCTGACAAACCTGGCTGCCCTGGAAGACCTGGAGGCCCTAGGTCTCCCTTTATTCCTGGATAGCCTTTTGGTCCCATAGCACCATCCTCTCCCTTTTGCCCTGGAAAGCCAAGACTACCAGGAGGCCCTATTGGACCTGGAGGGCCAGGGATACCACTAGGACCAGTGGGTCCAATGACCCCTGGAACACCTCCATGACCTTTATCACCTTTTAATCCTGGAGGCCCAGGGAGACCAGCATGCCCCTTGTGACCCTTTGGTCCTGGAAACCCTGGTTTACCATAGCCTGGCAAGCCTGGACCCCCTGGTAAACCTGGAGGGCCCGGTTCTCCTTTCCCTCCTAAGAGCCCTGGTTGCCCCCTGAAACCATCTTTTCCTGGTTTCCCAATTCCTTGCAAACCTGGTGGTCCTGGTGGGCCTCTTTCACCAGGTGGTCCTGCCAATCCTGGCTCCCCAGATGGACCAGGCTTTCCTGGAATCCCTGGTTGTCCAGGAAGACCATTCAGGCCAGGTTTACCAATGCCAGGCATGCCCACCTGTCCAGGTGGACCTGGTGGTCCACTAGATCCTTTCAAACCTGGCAAACCAGGTAGACCATTTCCTTTTTCTCCCTTGGGGCCTGGAGGACCAGGAAGCCCTGGTGGACCTTTTTGACCAGGCTCCCCTAGGGGACCTGTCTGTCCAGGTAGCCCCTGACCTCCTGGTTTCGAAATTCCGGGAAGTCCAGGGGGACCAGGGAGACCGGAAGGCCCAGGAAGTCCAGCTGGTCCTTCACCACCACTAGGGCCAATGTCCCCTTTTGATCCTGGTATTCCTGGTCCTCCAGGTTTTCCTGGCATTCCTGGCAGACCAGGCTTTCCAATTCCTGGGTAACCTTGAGGACCAGGAAGCCCTGGCTTTCCTGGCAGCCCTGGCAACCCCTGCCCTGGCAGCCCAGGGGGGCCTTGTGGTCCTGGTGGTCCTGATGGTCCTGGGATACCCTGAATTCCTTGCGGTCCCTCTCTGAGACCTGCTCCACCAGGAACAGGGTGAGGTGGACCTTTAGCCCCTCTGGGGAATGTTTGTCCTGTAAACAAGAGCAAATATTTCATAAAAGTGAAGAAGTGACTTAATCAATCGACACTGATCAAGAAGATACATTAATAAAAAAAAGGTACTGATATAATCTGTTTTTAGCATCTGTAAAACAAAACAGGATTTTAAGACAGTCAGCAAAATTTTTGCCACTTCGCTAAACATGGACTGTCAATTAGTCCATCAAAAGTGTCTCCTTCAGTTGTGGACTGATGCATACTATTTTGGATAAAATCCTACCTGACAGCTATGAATCTGTGATCTGAGCATTATCATGTGTAGTAGTAGTCTTTATTCTCACCTTTGCCTTCAGTCAGCGGCCTCTCTTTGCCCATTTGCAAAGGAAGCTGAGGAAGCTCTTTCCCATACTGAGTCTGTAATGGGATTTCTTTGCCATAAGGCAGGTGTGGCATCTCGTTCCCCATAAACTGCTGCTGAGGAAACCCGTCATTGTACTGAGGCAGTGGCTGGTGCTGTTGAGGTGGCTGTTTGTGTCCATAATACGCCCCGCCGTGTGCCAGATGTAATAAACACAGTGTGATGAGGAGGAAGAGAGAACGAAGGGCTATGGCCACCATTTTCTGCAGTGGATAAGAAAATAAGTAAAAATGTAACACAGTCACTATTAGCAGCTCTAATGAAAACTAATTAGCTAATTGAATACCTATTATTGTTCAGTGTTGCATCTTCTTTTGGTTTAACATTTTTACTTTACATTAACAAAACAGTTTTGAGTTTTGGGGTTTTAAGAGGTATTTTTGTTTAATGGCTAATGGTTGCTGGCAATGAGAAAATACAAAGTCAGTTTGGTTTTATGGATCCAGAAAATGACTATAAAGATAATGCAGTGAGCCCCAAATCAGTCTTCCAAATCTGTTTTAAAGCCCCATTTATTTCCAATGATGCCATTGTTTCCGATGCATTTGTTAGTTATTGGGCTGTCTATAAAATGTTTCAGATTTCAGTGAAATAAAGTTGAAGAAAAAGAAAAACAACAGAGAAACAAATAACTGTGGTGTGCAGTTTTTGTAAAAGTGCCACAAATGAAAAATCTTGTAAGTTTTCCATGATTATGTGGATCCTTTGTGTTGTGTAAAATATGTGGAGGGCCCTTTAAATGGTTTCTGATTTTCTCTCTCTCACCACATGTAGTCGCTCACGTTAAACATTTCCTGTCCTGCACACACCACCATACTAACACCATTTAACACCACGTCCAGCAGGCTGCGCTCTTCCATCTTGCAGCTGAGTTGAGGCATTATTTCAAAAGCCAACACGCGAGGTCTCGTGAAAGCCACTGCGGTCAAACCCAAAAAGAAACAAAAACCCTCCACTGCTCTCCCTCTCGTCCTTCCTTCCTCTTGTTTACACATCTATTCAAACACACTGTGCAAAAGCCTCTCAGTCTGGTATCCTCGGGCTGAATTACCCAGAGCACATGCTGCTAAAACACATATCGTAATTAAGAGGCTCCACAGGGGACGTGGTCACTTTTGAACATAATCCTTAATCCTTTAAACACGCCTGTGCTAAGGAGATTGGCTCAGAGCGGCCAAGACCGCCACGTGAAAATAAACGGTGGGTGAATGTATGTTTTCCTTCTGTGTCCTGAAACAGAACCAAAGAGATCAAAAGTTTGCAGAGAGCTGAAATAATGGAAAAAACAAACAACAAAAAAAAGACATGCTTACATTTCTAGGCAATTATCTAAAAATCATCCACTGTAAAATGTATTTAACACACATGTCCAAGTCTGTGTGGTTCTTCTACAAGAGGGAATCAAAGTAAGCTACAAAAAAACTCACATATGTGAAGGTGATTCTTTGAACGTATGGATGTAAAAGTGCAGAATGATCTTAATAAACAGGGCTCAATCTACTAGTGAGAAGATGGTGCATTTAGATCATACTGCAGGGACACTTCATTCATTTTTTAACACTCAAAGTCACACTTTGGTTGATTTGCAACTTGAAAATGTCTTGGTTGGTTTTGAGGATGGAAATTAAAATGATATAAGTTTATATCAAATAGTATATATGAACTAAAATGTAGAGGTCAGGGCTTGACATATGATTAACTTTGTTTTACTGTGAGTGTGAATTTGACTTCTCTTACTGCAGATTTCTCAGACTGGAGGTGGTCGCCTGGTTTCCCTTCGACTACTCCTTCACTTTAGGCTGCTTTTCTGGGTCTTTTCCAAGGCATGGGTGGGACGGCGGCCATGCACGGGATCCAGCCAGGTGTGAGCTGCAGTCCTGCCGGGCCCTGTGCAAATATGAATGTCAGGTCAGATGAATGTCAGGTGACGACCTTTCGCAGAGGCCTGGGGTTTGTAACACGAAGCTGCCATCTCCACCTGGTAGACATATTTTGGCCTTGATACAGTTATGCTGAGACACACCTCTTTCCTTAAGGAATGCAGGGATGGGGGTATTAAAAATAAATGTAACAGGACTGTAAAATCATAAATCTGTATCCGTGCAGTCCAGGGTGGCTTTGTGAGGGAAATAAAGACAGAAACAAACTCTCATAATAACTCCAAATGGGGCAAAGCTTCAAGTGAAATGTTTCAGTCAGTAAATAAGTGAGTAATTTTACATATATTCATCAGATATACACAAAATACATATTGATCTAAAGAATATAATGAAAAATACATGAAATGTAAAGTAAATGTGTATTTGTACAATGAAAA
The DNA here is from genome assembly GCA_037176925.1 of Amniataba percoides. NCBI lineage: Eukaryota > Metazoa > Chordata > Actinopteri > Centrarchiformes > Terapontidae > Amniataba > Amniataba percoides. Next base: position 10,174,740 of record JBAJHX010000011.1, on the reverse strand, counting down.
TATGTTCTTAGTTATGATGCCAAGAAAATTAAAGCATCTTTTTGACGACATAAATGGGAACTTGCATACAGGATGTAAGTTATAAAAGAAAAAAAATGTCTGAAAAAACTTAATGAGAATTTGAAATCCCCTGTTTTTTGGGTCATCACATCCATCTGACCGAATGTTGAGGATTTTCAAAGTAAAAGATTCAACGTATAGATCCAGCACCATGGACAGAGCCTGCAGACACTGACCTCGATCGATTTCAATGTTCATCAACATCACAATAAAAGCTGCAGAATAACACATTAACTTTGACATTGGAGGGTGGAGTAACACTTAAAATGCTCAGAAAGCATTTTTGTAAGTTTGAGAATTTTAGATTGCATTAACATAATTCACTATATTATATTACAATACACATTTCAATGCAATGTATTATCTGAACATTTGTTTTAGTTTCTAATATATCTACATATTCTATTTTGTATGTTTTTCCTGTCTTTGTGATCAGTCTTTTTTTGCAGGCTGCACTGTTGATTGCATAATGAATCTTGCTAAAAGTGAGCTGAAAACAAGCCGGCATCAGACCATTTGTTGAAAATAAACTTCATCAACATGACAGACATGATGCAGATCTTTATAAACTACTGAACTACAGATTTTCTAAAGTTTTTTACATGGAAACAAACACACAGAAGTGAAAAATAGGATGGTAAGTGGACAGTTATTTGTGCATGCTTCACTGAAAGTGAAAAACCACATTATCAGAGTAATTAATCAATCAAATCTAAAGTTAACAGGCTGTAAAAGGACAAAGAGATGAAAGGGTTTTGGATAAAAAGACTTAATGTGTGCTTTTAAGCATCTAATGAACGTTTTGTGGAGGAAATGGAAGTTGAAAAGTTAAAAGCTTAATTGAAAACAGCTTGTAAAACAGACAAAAAAACTTGGTCATTGAAGTGATTCATCGCCACATACTGTACTGGTTCCCCCGTCCTGGAGCAAATCATTTGTCAAACATCTTTTTCTGATATAAAACCAGCGAGGGATTGATCCTCAAGTATTGATCTTCTAAATTGAACATGATTTCACACATGGGGATGTTAAAACGTTCGTCGCTGCAGTCAAAACCCCTCCTCGCTCCCACAATGCAGCCTGTTCTCTGCAGACAAAAGAGGAACACATGCTTGGCGAGGAAACGAGACGACCTCCAGAAAACAAGAAGTCAGGAAAACAAAGAGGGCCGACCGGTGCTTTGAAACACATGTTCCCCTCCATCGTCCAAGGATACGTCAGTCCTCGTGGCTTACAGAGGCGCAGCAGACAAAAACACATCGTTCTCCATTTACAGGACGAGCTGCATGAGTAACGGAGCTCATTTGGGAAGTTGGACGCAGCTTTTGGCCGAGCCTCACGTCTTAAAGACACATGGGTAACGGGTTAAGGACAGTATGATCCACGGGGGCTGTGCTGGTGCCCGCTCTGTTTTTCCTCACCAGACTTTTGGCAGTGTTGTGAGACAGTGGATAAAAATAGTTTGAGCACTTTAATCTGTTGTCTTTTCATAAAAACTTCATTTTTTGTGTACAGAATAGTTGTTGACTCAGCCGTTACTCATTTAAACCTAAAAGCCTGAAAGATTGACTGTAAAACTGGAATATAATCAAGAATATAATATAAAACATCACATAATCAACTAGTTTCACAGATGAGGGGCAAGATAAATAATAAATAGGCATATTTATGTATTAGAGCCTCTTTTAAAGAGAATATTAACTGTATATATGAGCAAAGATGAATGAATATGAATGAGGGAGACAAAACGTTTGAGAGAGAGAAATAATATGAAAAGTGCGGCTGACATGTCATTCTTCTTCTTATTTTCTTCTGTTTGCTCACTTCCTGTTTTATTTTGAATCCCCTCCTGTCCTCACATGTCTGTCACTTGACTTACTGCCTTTGTGTTGTTCCCTCCTCTGATTACTTGCTCCGCCCCAATTAGTTTCACCTGTCCCGTTAGTCTCACCTGTTTCCACTTCCCTGTTCCCTCAGTGTATAAATACTGGTCTGTTTCCTTTGTTCTCTGATGCCTTGTCTGTGATTTTTTTCTATCCCGTGTGTTTCTACCTGTTTTGTTCCTGTTCCCTGTGTTTCCAAAGAAAGAGTCTTCCCATCCACACTGCCGATCTCCTCTGCATCATTGGGTTCAAACTTCCCTTCCCTGCACACCAACCGTGACACTTTATTGTTTTTTTTTTCCTGATATTCAGTGCTGACCTGATGCAGCCAGAAAATCCACATGTACCCATTTATTCTGAGTTTATTTACTGGAGACTGTTATGTTAAGAGTTGTGCACATTAATCCTCGTGAGAACTGAGTCAAACAGTCATAAAACGTGGAGAAAAAAAGATGTGTTATTCTGAGGGATCTTGGCTCGACTGTGGGACTGAATACACAATGTTTGTGTTGAAATCACAGCGGTTAAAAGGACTGCAGCTATTTCATGGTATTTGTACTTTAATATTTCCACTGGAGTGCCTCTTACATGTGAAAGCTAATGTGCTATTTACTCCACTGTAGCTACCAATTACTTTGAAGAGCGAGGCTTTGATTACAGAAGGTCCGTATCATCAGTCATCTTTGGGTTTCCAGACAGCGTAATGGGAAAGCAATTGGAGTAACTGAGTCCGGACCACAGGCTGAAATTGGGAAAAGTATTGAGTTATAAGGACATTACAGTGTCTGTATGTTTTGATGGTTTCAACACAACAAACAAAAGGGCTTTTTTCTTTTGAGGTCAGGTGTTTGAATAACGTGCGTCGCTTTCCTCCTTCTCTCGACTCTTTGTGAAGGTTTATCAGCTCATTTCAAGGATTTATTTTATTTCCAACACAACCGTGAGCTTTCAATTATAGGTGATCAGCACGCATGAAGTGATGGGCAAGATTTACTGAGCTATTTAAAGTAAAAGCCCGGTGGCGCTGTAATGTCTGATCTTTCACGCTGTGTCTGGTCTATCAGGGGACTGAAGCTTTCGCGTTCACATGGTGGCGTTGGAGAATGAAAATGATCTGAATCTTGATATTTACACCTTAAATTAACACATATTGTGATATATTATGTGTTGATCTGTGTTGTAGGTCCCTTTTAACATCAGTCTTGCAGCACTTCTGTACTGTACTGCATATTTTCTATAATCCTTTGTTTTCCTGCTTTGTGTTGCACCGACTAAAGTTCTTCCTACTGTACGTGTGTGAGTTTGCACGACTCAACAATAAATATCTCGACTTGAATCCCACCGCGTGCTCTTTGTGTCTCAGTGGCAAGTTCACTCTGGATTCATTTTTCAAACAACTTTCCTGCTCGTTGTTTTCCATCTCGTGCACACACAGAAAACTCCTCAGACACCTCCTCGACGACAGCAGCCGCCTGCCCCTCCGGAGAGGACGCTGCTCCCTCTGAACCTCTTCGCCAGCACTTCCAACCACAGCCGGCTCCGCTTTGGTGATGAGCCACAAGTCTTTTATCACCTCCATCTTGGCTTTGAAAATAATCACATTTCCATTTCTCCTCCGTGCTCCCCGTCCTGACCGATTCCAGATGGGGGGACTGTACTCTCGATAAACAAACGATGAGGAAGGGAGGCATGTCATTGCTTACAGATACGGGTGCCAGTCTTAATTGCTCGCGGTCGGGCCTGGATTTTGTGTTTTAAACAGATTGCAGGAGGGCCTTTTCTTTTTCAGTGAGAACGGGAGGCTAACGGAGCAGCGGGACGGGGCTAAGAACAAACTGTCATCACACCTAAATGAAGACTCCTTCCACCATCTTGCAGTAATTTTGGGACATTCGCTTACAAATTGTGTTTCAGCAATGAATCCAAATAATCCTTCGATGCGAAGGTGGGGCCGCTCGGTTTGCTGTAAAACCTCTAGAAAAGTATTATCAATGCAAAACTCAATACTTAAAATGTTTATCAGAGTCTGGACCACTGATTAGTGCTCATCAATGAATCCTCTCTGACAGTCATGACAAGGATGAAATAAGGCCTTTGACCTCAAGAAAGCAAAAGTCATTTTCTCATGATAAATTATTGTGTTATCAGGTGAAATCTGCCATTTGTTTCCTCAAGATAAGAACATAAATGAACCCCATTTTCATCAGAAAAGGAGCTTTGTTAACTTCTAAGAAAGTAATCAACTTGTGATCTCAAGATTACAAAAGTAAATGCAAGCTTGACTGGACAATTTTATGTCATTTTGTGTTATCTGTATTGTTCACATAAGAAAAAGAAATGCCACTATCCAGCTCTGACTTTTTATAACTGGCTAATATTAGCTGGCTGGCTAACACTGCTGACACTGGATGCTTGAATGGTTGCGATAATATGGAGAGACTGATGAAAATGGCTGCATGAAGTTTCAGTATCGCTGCAAAAGTGATTATTTTGAGCAAATGAAGGAAACTCAAACTTTGATAAATGCATGTCAGCTTTTAGTATAAAAGACAAACTTGTTGAAATGCTGCTTCTGTTTGTATCTGATGCAAATATCATGTTATTTTGACTGACTTCTCGTCATGCACTCTGCAGTTCAGGCCAAATAGCCACGAAGCACCAACCACTCATCTGCTGCATCAGCTGAGCCGCAGCAAACCCAAGAACAATACAGATGTTGTTCTCTTCTACCGGCTGTATTTTACTACTCTGTTTTACCAACTGCTGCACCAATCGTAACTCTTTCTCTTAACTATTTTCTCATATTTGGACGACAACTCTCTTGAAAAATGAGCCCTCTTGACATCTCCAGCAGCAGTGCAGTCAAAAATAATACAAAATACATGCATCTAATCTGTCAGTGCGGCGTGAGGAAGTTTGTACGCATGCAGGAATGCAAACGATCAGCTGACAGAGGTGGCGTCGGCGCCAAGACGACATCTGGGGAAGCACCTGTGTGTGAGTGTGTGACCGTTTGCAGGCATGTGTGTGTGAGCTGCTCCGTTTCCAGTTTCTGCAGTCACAAGAGATGCCTCATATCTGGAGGTAAAAGCAGTAAATTAATCAGTCAGGCCAAAAGTAACTGGGAATATTCTCGCATAGATGTGATGTGAAATGTTTTTTATGCATCTCCACAGGTTGTGGCAAACTGCGAATTTTCACAATTTCCTGATATTTTATAAACCAAATGTTTGGTTACAGCCTTGTTCAGGAGATAATTATAGAGCATATAATGGCTCATGTTGATGGCATGTAGACAGAGAGAGAGAATAACACAGCAAACAGAGCCAGCAGTGAAGTGGGAGGTTCAACAGGGGGCGCCAAACTGCATTTTTGAATGGGACTTATTCATATTTCCAACCCATCAATACTTGTATCACTCTGTCTTGTTTGCTGGTGTTTCCCACAGACTGGGTGGAGTTTAATATGCTTCAGCTGGCAAAAAAAAGACCAAAACTGCACTTTTGCACAATGAAATTTATTTGTGTTTTTAGTGTAATTAATACTGGACGTTGGTTTTGTGCATCGTGCCTGCCATTTTCCACCGAGAGTCCACAGAGCAACAAGTCTCTCGCTGCATTATTCTCACAAACCACAAGTCATATTTTGAGCATTTTCTGGAGCTGGAGCTGTTTTTCTTCTGCGCTCTGCCGCCCCTTCCTGTCTCCGAACAGGTGATTTATCCCGCCTCAATCATCGAGTAGCGTTTTTGTTTCCCCACAACTCAGCTTATCTCGATGGGAAACGAATATCTGGAAGCAAAAAGTGCTCACCGGCTCCAGCCTATTTTCAGAATTCCTTCACACCTACTCGATCTCTTTGCAGATCGAAGGCCGGAGTCGCCTTTTCGGAGACGTCTCCTTCCTCAAACTCAGGGTCAGGTGACCTCTGGGCGGATTGAAAAGCCTCATTTTAAAGGCGGTGGCACTTTTCAGACTGATGTCCCAAATAACCGAGCGACCACGAGGGGAAGTAGCAGCCGGATGAGTGTCAAACGGGCGACCGCAGTGTTTGCTTTTTGCACCTCTAACCTCTGACACACACGTACGTACATGCACATAATTGCACACACGTTTACACACAGTCTGCGCGACCTCCTCGCTCGAATCACTGACAGATTTTCCCCTCCTACCACTCTGGGAACCACAAGTCACCCAATGTCTGGCCACAATTTTCATTTCAGGCAAAGCTCGGCAGCAGGAGGAGAATTATTTTCCTATTAGCTCAGACTTCTGTCAAAACAGCGTATCTGGTGTCAGCGGACAGTGTTAATAGCAATTCAGAACTAAGAAGCACTTCAGGTTTTTACAGAAGTTGTTCAAACGTTTAGCGAAGGGGAAAAAAAAATCAATGGGAAGCGAGAATGCATTTTTGAATGTGGAGATATTTAGAGCTTATTTTACATGACATGCCCACTATCTTCCACAGCAGGAAGGAAACACTTGTGAGGCTTTTCAGACAAATCCAAGTCTTCGCCTGAACTTCGTGCGGTTTCGCCGCTATTTTTTCTTGCTTTCTTCGTATTTGCACTGGCCCTCAAAGGGACACGCCGCTGGTGAAGGATTATTTTTATAGGCAATAACAACGTTTGGCCAATAATCAGATCTGATCACTTATACTATGTTTTAACCACAGACTCCAGTGGGGAATTCTGCAGTTTGCAGCTGCATAAATATATTTTGTGTACTGTGTAAATCAGAGAACAGCCACATGTTGTCTCCCTTTTTCTCTTTCTGAAAGTACATTTACCAAACTACTCTACTACTAATAGGTACAATTTTAATGTACTTGTACTTTTCTTTTTTCCATTTTGTGCTGTTTTATACTTGCACTTGATATGTTTCAGTGAATTTAACTGCATTATCTTCTCAACATTTACCTTTCAGTGAAGTAAAGTGAAGTTTCCATCCAGTGTAGCTGAATATATTATATTATGACCCTTTGGAGGATAACTCACCTAATGGAGTAAAATACTTGATTTAATGCAGATTACACATAGACGCTGAATTATCTAGTAATGTCAAAGCAATAAAATATCAGTCACAGGGGCCATTTTTCTGCATAATGAGTACTTTGAGTACATATTGAGAACATGAATGAATCTTTCCTTTGTTATGGACAGTTGTTCGATTTCTACTGAATACTTCCTCCACTGCTGCCACTGAATGTGCTCCTTTATAAATTTACCACAAATACCTTGGAAGACTTCCAGCATCCTAACACGAATGCTTTTGCAATTTCAACACACAGGACATCAAAAATATACTGGAAGTGGGCAAATGAAACCTTCCAGGCGAGGAGTAATTGGTGAGATTTGGAGGGTGCGAGAAGCCCGATATTAAAAAATGACAAGGTGGTGATTATGTGTGACGTTGAGGGAAGGTTTCTTAGGGTTTATTGCCTCCAGTTTCACTTTGATGATGGTTTCCACAGAGCGTTTTCTAACTGTAACTTGACGTAACATACAGATTTCTAATGATCGCTCACTGGGGTTCTCGGTTGTCTGCATTTGCAAACCCTCCCCGTCTTTCCTCGTCCTTTTTTGCACACATATCAATTCATTGAGATCATAAAATGTCTTGGAAACGCTGCAACATGCATGCATTGTCTGACCGGTGACAGTAATGGGATATGACGACAGTCCCGGGGAGCTTAATGTGTTATACAGTCACACCGTAAAATATGCCACTCAGAGAAAAAATATGATCCTCCCTCTCCCTACTGTCCAGATGTTTTTGCAGTGGAGTATTTACGAGGCATAATAAGAACTACAACTCTGTCCACTTAGGAGTTTAGATAAGAGATACTTTGCAGTAAATCTGCTAAATTTAAAGCTGTAACTCCAGATTGGTTACTTTAACACACACAGTCAGATCGCCATAGCAGCTAATGTGAGATTAATGGCTTGCAGAGAAATGTTTTTAGTCAAAACGGCCGAAAGTGCAGTTGGAAAGTAATTTATATTTCGTATTTTGAGACATTTCAGGGGCTGCAGGGCTCTGCACGGTAGCAGGAGAGCGTTTGGACACATGGCCTCGAATCACAGAGGCTGCAGCTGCAGGATCAAGAGACACATTCCCTCTGAGCTGCATAAACACTTCCTGTTCGGTAGGTGAGAACTGTGAAGGAGTCTGAGCACGAGACGGGCAGAGAAAATACCGTCAGGAGGCTTTAACAGAGCCACAAAAGTATAAAGAAGCGTCTGATTCACTCCTGAACAGATTATTTTCTACGCAGTTCAGGAATTTGAACGGTTTTGCTGCTGCAGCTTCACCAGTTTCTTCAGTGTCTGTCAAAGGCAAAGTTTTAGTATCTGAACTGTAACAAACTCTACAAGAGATTTTCACATCCTCCCTGAAACCTTCACACAAAAAAACAGCTAATAAAAGCTGTTAAACTTACAAGCTCATTTACCATTAAATTTGATAAATGCTTCAATTTTGGGAAATGTACTGATTGACCTTCTTGCTGAGTTGAGTTCACTCTCATATCTGTGCATCTGTGAATATGAAGCTGCAGTCAGGAGACAGTTAGCGTCGCTTAGCATAAAGGCTGGGATAAAGGTTTAACGAAATCCACCTATCATCTCCCTTAAAGTTCAGTAAACAACATGCTGTATCTTGTTTGTTTAATGCATATTTATGCAAACTTAAATTAGGTAATAAACTTGCTTTTTTGCTCTGATTTCTTCTTGAAGGGTTTGCAGTAACAAAATTCTGTTGCATTAAAGAAATCTGGACCCCTAAGAAGGTGATTGCTTCTGAAGAAACATGAATAGCATTTTTTCTTTTGCTGGACTGCTTCGCCACTCCAAGAACGATCTGCGGCCAAAACTCAAGAGTTCACATGAGCAGATCCAGCTACCCTCAGGCCTTTGGACACACGCACAGAAACACACAAATCCTCATAAAACACCACAATTGTACTGCAGCGAGCGTTTTAAAGAGGTCTTGCCTCCAACAGACCACAGGACTATAAATCTTTAAGCAACATCAACCTGATAATGTGGTGATTGAGCTGTATCATTTTCAGCGCTCATAACCTGAAAGTCCAAGTAAACTCAGACCCCCGACTGAAGATGGGAATGGCTCCTTTTTTTCCAAAATGGAAAAAGCGTGCAGGCCTAGAAAAGATGATACCATGACATAAACTATCCACAACCTCCTCCACAGCAATCACACACTCTGAACGCACCGCTGCACAACCCCAAAATCTGAAAGCTCGCTTTGATTTGAACCTCTTTGACCTCCTCACATCTGCAGAACGGTGTTGTGTGTTTTTCCGCGGTGCTGCTGCTGCTTAGCGCCGAATGGCAAAAATCCACAACAACCTTTTGCTGATGCCAACAGTCCTTCCAGTGCGCCGAGGATTACACACGACGGGAGTTACGGTAATCAAGACCTATCAGCAAGTTAATCGTACAACTTGTTCGACCTCAACTATGCGAGGTTACCGCATTTTCCCCTAATTAAGAGCTTTTATTCTTAGGAGGGAAAAACAGGATCACTTTTAGTGGCAGTCAAGAGCTGAAAGTTAGAAACAGATGCAAAAAATCTCACAAAGTCCCCCTCAGTTCCATAAAATCTGAACTGTCTGGCGTGTAAAATTTTATGCAGAAGCTTATCACCTCGGCCTGTGAGGCTCATCAGACAGAAGCACATCTCCCCGTTTCTCCTCAAATAATAAAAGAGTTGCAGCGGATATTGTTGCACATTTCCACCCACTTTCAGCAAAACTAGCCACAGTCCAGCAGCTTCACTTTGGACATGTTTAATATTGTGATAAATCCACGTCAGGTGTGAAGCAGGGATTCCCATCGGTTTCCTGGCAGGTGCAGATATCCTGCGATCAGGTTATGCTGAGGGGCTGCAGACGCGAAGAATCTGCCTGCTTTGGAGCTTTTGGCGAGTTTGCATGAGCAGAAGTTTGACACGTTACCAAAAGTGTGATTGGCATTGTCTCTGGCGAATCCATTTTCGGCTAAATCTCAACTCTGAACAGCCACTTCTGCATGTTTTAGGTAGAAAATAGGTAGAAAAAAACAATCCTGGAGCCAAAACTTTCCACCTCTGACTCATTTCTCAGAGTCAGTGTGCTGCCAAAGAGCCTTTTTCTAAAACTTAATCCTGTTTTCTGTTATTTATGTGGGATAGTTAAAACTACAAGAGCTACAAGAACAGTGACTCATTTTCTTCCCCCCTGAAAAAAAGGATGAAAAACTGCCTACATTTTTCCCTCTGTGCTGAAAGACATGTAACTAAAATTTCTGAAATGTCAAGACATTCCATTAACTGGTGCTAAATCCTGTCAAGATGCTGCGCTGTGCATTTATTTTAACAAGCTTAAGCCCGAGTTATTCTTCCCAGGTGTCTCTTTTGGATTTTCCTTGCATTTGGAAAACTGTCAGACATTATCTGCAGAGACTTCTGTCAGCAGAGGCTTCACAGCGGTGAGCTTTGTGAAGTAGGATGTCTTATGAAACACTTTGGAGTCAAGAAAGTGACTTTTTTTTTTTTACAAATCTCCATGTTATTTTCCTACAATCAACTTCCAAAGTTAAACTTTGTTTTGTTCCAGTTCAAACAAGATGTGATTAGTCCGTTTTTTCCTGGAAAAAAGAGACAACCATGCAAGAAAAGTCAATTGATCAAGCATTGTGAGCTCATGAGTGGATGTTACTGCTACATCAAAGAGCCCCAACATGGCGGCAGTGACATCCCAAAACATCATCAAATCCCGCTGTGCCGCTGGTGACGCATCACCTACCTTTGTGTGCTGCTGCTGCAGGGTGGAAGTATCACAAAGCTTTGAGCAGCTTGGGACAGACGCTGAACAGCAGCTCTGGTGAGGGTTTGGCTTTTATCTGCAGGTGGGTGGAGCTGCACGAGCCGAGAGAGGAGAAACACTGGATCTGTGCATGCATGTGAGGGAAAGAGGGAGGAAAACAGAAATAACAGGATCCCTGCGTGAAAGAGAGAGAGAGAAACGATGACTGGAACGGCACGTTTGCAGCATTAGGAGTTATTATAGAGAGATGAACTGAGAGGGAAAGAGGAGCCGGATCAGCTGCACAACTACAGATCACAAGGAGGAAGATCCTCGTTTGACTTGGATGTCTCGGCGCATTCTTTGCATGCAGACAGATTTAAGGGCAGGGTCTCGCTCGGGTTTTGGCTGAGGTCAAGATTTAGCTGAGAGCAGAGTTTTTTTTTCTTTGTGACTACCACAGTGCACACACAGTAGTTGACAAAACAACCTCGCCACAAAGTCCATTTAGAGGCTGTTCTGCAGCTTTTCACTCACATTAGACAATTTTCATAGATAGTTTAGGAAGAAGTTTAAATTCCCACTTAAAGTGCACAAGAATGAGACAAATCTATGTGTTAGTATGATTGAAACCTACAGAAAAGTGCAGCAGAGGCTGATGGGAGTGTCCTTACTTTTGCAGGTATTTGCTAAGAAAAAGGTGAAAAAAAAGTAAAGCAATCCAGCCAGTATTTGATGAAAATGTTGGACCAACCAACCAACTACACTGATTACAAAGTCAGTAGACAAAGCAGTGATGCCTCGCTCTTTGTGCAAAGCTTTTACAGCAACAATAAGGTATTTCAGGACAGAGATTTGGAGATGACAGACAATTTTTGAAGAAGCGTGGATAACATTTTTCTTTTACTGGACAGCTTCACCTCTCCAAGAACTATCGGAGGGCCAAAACTCACATGAGAAGATCCAACTACCTTCAGGACCTTGGACGCAAAAACAACCTTAAAAAAAACTACAAATCGTACTGCAGTGACTGTGTTACTGAGGACCTTTGAGATTCACTCCCCGACTGCAAAACTGTAAATCTTCAGGCAACGTCAGCCTGATAATGTGGTGACTGAGCTGAGCTGAGATCATAACCTTAAGATCCAAGTCAGCTCGGAAGTTAGAAGATTTACAAATCATGAGAAAAAGACGTCACCCTGATGTGAAATCCATCAGTAAGATAGATGTCTGAGACATGGGAAGTTACTTGTTTGGTCTGCCAAAGAAACCAAGAAATGAGAAGAGGCTAACAGCTCGAGCTAAAGGTCTGCTCAGGTCGACACCCCCGACGCCAGATTGGACTGAAAACAAAAAAACCTCAACAAGAACCTGCACAATCGCCGTTAAAGAAGTTTATTTTAAAATGATGTTTTTACTTTCATTTAGAAGAATGATTTTGTACAAGCAAAAAGTAACTCATACTCATTTGAAAAGAAGTTACAGATACAGTAATTTATTAGAGAGCTATGACTCAATGGTGACAAGAAGATGGAAAAATGATCTGAAATTATGTTTTGGTTTTGATGGTTATCTGTGGTCAGGTCATTTTGTGCCAGCTGAGCCGACTGAACTCAATCATATTCCTCAAATAAGGCATGGAGTTCATTTTATTGGAATATAACTGAGCTTTTGATTGGTGCAAAACACCCAAATGGCACAAAAAGCCGCCAAAATTACTGCAAACCACCCAAAACATTTTTTACCCGCCCAATCTGGCAACGCTGGTTTGCATGTCGCTCGGCTCTCTCGTGCAACTCTTCCCTCGAGCTTTGGGTGTAAAAATGTTGGAAATATTTTTTTGCTTTTGCAAATTCTTCTTGACTGTGTGCAAGTAACGAGCAGAGACAGACGGGAGAACATTCACACTCTGAGCAGCTGGTTCGCATTTGAGGAATTATTCTTTGTGTTTATGTTTGTTTTGCTATTTTAGTCCCTTCGCATGTTCTCTTCATGCAGGACTTGCTTAGAAAGAAAACATTTTGGTTTCGCCCCCGACCGATTTCACTGTCAGCGTCTTTGTGCCGACATTCTCCGTGCTAATTTGTATTTGTTAAAGTCATTTGCAATGCAAATAGTCATGACTTCACCCACTGCTCGGTTAAAACGGAGAGAAAAAGACGTATTTTTACATTCCCTTCACCTGAACTTTACTTCTTTTTAAATCAGATAGATGAGGGT
>JBAJHX010000011.1:10133631-10159759 GCA_037176925.1 Amniataba percoides | reverse complement strand
GTCTGCAAATTAAAACTTTATTCCATTTATACACCTTTCAAAGTGTTTCTCTCTGTGTTCTGAAATGCTAAAGTCGATAAATGTCAGCAGATTTGAGAAACTCAGCACTGACACTGTACCTGTGAGTCCTCATTCATCACACCAGCCCTCGACTGCAATTAACCTTAAATCCTCGTGGAGAGATTTATGAGCTCTCACTGGATTTCCTCTTTTGCCAGTTTTTTAAAATGTTCATACATCAAGCTTATATGAAGGGATTCCCTTCTGTCAGAGCTTTTTGGTGCCACGCCAGAGTGGAAATGTGACATCGTTAAACTTCCCTACAGCCACTTTTTCAAGGTGATGCAAAAACGTCTCCCAGGTTTGATGTCTGCACGTGCACTAATTTGTAAATGGCAAACAGAGCTCACTTTCTGGATCTGCTTTTTGTCCTCGGTGGAGTCCCCTTTTAAGATTTCGGCTCCAGAAGACTGTAGTCGTCAACAGATGCGGGTCCCGGCTGCAGTTACATGATGTCATTACATGAAACGATGCAAGCTAAATACCGCTTACAGCTGTGGGGCACAAGGGCTAATGGCTGTAACGCGATGAGGCAGAACTGTGTGTACGTTCCCAGTCACAACATACATGTGCCGAACAAAGTTATACATCAGTCAACACCGTCTGCGCTGCTTCCTCTCAGCGAAACAAGCCGATTCCTGCTGGAACTGGTTAGTTCATGCGGTGACTGGCTGTTTGCTCTCATGACCACCTCTGAATTTTTCTGTCTGGCTGTTAATCCGGTCGTCTCGGAGCTCGCTTCGCTGCAACCGAACGCTCCTCTCTCCATCGTCGGTGGACGGTTTGAGAGCTTGGCAGGGCGACAGCGAGCCGAGCAGCCGGATGCGAAAGGCTCTGGAGACGACAGGATTGTCTTCATCCCTTCATTAAAGCCAGCAGGCACGAGGCGAGGCCTGGCAACGACTTTTTCAAAGAAAATCATTTAGCCCTCTCACTTTTCCCGCGAGCTCTTGACTGTGCCTTGACTGTGTCCTGACTGTAGCTGGCAGAGGTGAGCGACAGATAGCAGAGGAGTGAAATCATAAGGCCCCTTAATTGGAAATCTCCGGCCATGCCAGCAGCTCTGTGAGGCTTTGGTTGGGCACAGCGCTGCTTTGAGCTCAATGCTTGTGTAAATATGCTCACAATGACAGCGTTAATGGGAGAAAGGGAAATAGTTTTGCAGTTATTTCAACATGCACCAGCATTTGTCAGACTATTTTTCATCTTAAACTCAAAAATGTTCCTCTTGGTGGTGCTAGACAAGATGAATCATCTGGGGATCATGAATGTCTCCATCCAGAAATTATTGAGGTATTTCAGTCTGAATCAAGACGATGGGCGACACATTGCCATCACTCAAAACTTTACTCCAAGAAAAATGTTTACCATGTTGAAGAAAGCTTTTGTTAAAAAATTCAGGGATAGCAGCAGACCTGTTTATCTTGTTAATGCTCCTGTCATAGCAGGAAAAACAGCTCAAACATTAATGATAGCTGTTTTCTTTTTAACTTAGCTGCTTTTCCTACCATGACAAGTCAAAGAAGTGCCTCTGAAAGGTACAAGATGTATTTTTTCCACTTTTGCGTCAGCAAGTGAGAGTAACAATGACGTGTGTTTAGTTAATCACAGCTCTCAACTTAACTTTTAGGCTTGAAATTAGTTTTTCATGTGCAACTGTCTGCAGAACATCCTCAACAATCAGAGTTCACAAACAGCATCGCAGCTGTCTTAATATATTTCCAAGAACGTGCGTTTGATTAAATCACAAAAAAATCTGGTTTTGATAAATAGTGACCACGCTACACATGTTAGCAAGATCAAATCATATTTTTAATAATGAGTAATAAGTATTGTACTTTTTGAGTTAAAAGAAGGACTTTGAATTGCTGTTTTAATTTAATAATACTTGGCATAAATAAAACAGCCATGTTTGAGAGATTTCTCTGCAGCAGCTAACTGATTTCGCTATTTGCACACAAAATACAAAAGCAGTTTTACTTTTACTTTTGGAGAAAATAAAGAACCTTTTAGAGACGTCAGTTCTTCAGCAGGTCAAGTATTATCTTTAACATCTCACGGTGAGTAAGTCTTTCACCGTTGCGGCCTGAGAAAACAAGTCTTTCTCGGACATGCAACAGAACTCTGTTTGTTCACTCGTTGTTTTCCTTTCGGTGAAGTCAGGCCAATTACGAGGCAAAACCGAAACGCGCCGGTTCCACGTGATATCACAGGAAACGGATCATTAGCCGCTAACCAACATTTCCTGCGGTCATTAAGTCTGCAGTGGAGACAGAAACTGCCGCGAACCAACCAACTCTGTCTGCTCTTGTACTGCGCTGGAAAAACTGTGCGGATCCCACTGAGGTTGTATTGTTTTTAAAGTGTGATGCAACCACAGGAAGCAGGAATAATGAATTATTTTACACCTATGTGCTGGCTGAAGTAGACGCGTGGATTAGCTCTGGTTTTAGTGACTTTACGAGCTGTTAGATTTGATCAGTTTGGGATGTAAAATGTTTCCAGAGCTTCTCAAACAACAGCAGAAACAGAGGATCTTTCTTTTAATCAGATGTGACTTCACATAATGTATAATAACTATTATAATTACATGGCGACCTCACTGAACATAATGAAGATTTTTTTCTCAATCAAATAAACATATATAAGGTTTGGTAACATGCCAGATATATATATGAAAACAACAAACACACCTCCTGTTATTTTATAGATACATGGTGATAAGTTAATGAGCATTATTTTTTATTCTTACATGGCCTTAAAATGTTATTCTACATTAAAAAGACTCATTCAGGTACAGTCTCATTCCTACAACAGGATCAGAGTAACTTTATAAAAGTGATGAACATGATTGATAAATGTTTACTTTTTCCTACCTTTCTGCAGACCAGCTCCTACACACACACACACACACACACCTGCCTGCCAAAAAACCCTTTATAAATAAATCCGTGTGGGTTGGACCATGATTAGATTAAAAGCACCAGAAAACTTTCACTTTCAGTCACACTCCTGCTCAAACTGAGAGAAAAGATCTTTAAGCCGACAGACAACATGTTGTAATGATTTTAAATGACATAATCTCACCCGTTTGTCAATTATGTGTTTTTATTTTACATCTCCTACAGTTGAATTAATTACCCACATTACTGAATATTCTAGATAACATGAACTGTAGCTGTATGAAATTATTATAATGACAGGATAAGGCCGTTTAGTCGGAGCTATTCTGCCAGAACACCAATAATCTGGAACAGATTAAAGACTAAACATCTAATTTTGTCAGCACCTTCAAATCAGTTTGGACTTAATGATTTCTTCCCTTTAACTTTTTTGGAATAAAACTGAACTTTCCTGGTGTCTGATAATATCGACACTGAAGAAGGACTGAAGTTTTTCCCCACTTTCCTCCACATTTATGTGAACTATCTGACTCTCAGCACCCTTCGCCGGCCTTGGACGTGAAGGTAATCTCTGTCCATCAAGATTACCGCGTGTATACGAGAGAATACCACAGATTTGGGAGAGCCTCGCTCGAAAATGTTTTATTTATTTGGCTGCAGGTTGGAGCCAAACGCTTCGGTCTGCGTTTCATTCCTCCGCTGCCCTTGGAACAGGAGCCAGATATGTGTGGACTGGAAACTCCCGCTGTTTGATGGTGGGAAGTAAATTAATCAATTTTAGGTGGATCTAAGACAAAAAAAAGAGCTTGCTCACAGCTTGCAAAGCCGCTGAGTCACTGTCTGTTCATCTGGTCCTGGTCTGGCCAAAGTCTGAGCCCGAAATGGAAAAATTCACATGCTGGCATGTTTATCTGCAAAACTTTAAGTTAAATTTTGAATTTCTACTGCGAATAAAGGAAACATAGCTCAGTTTAAAAATTATTTGGAGTCAGGGAAACTAATTTTAAAGTTACTAAAAGGTCACTTAGACTAGCCACAGGTGAGCATCATGTAGTGCATTCTGGGTAACGTAGTCCATCATGAATGGCCGAGAAACTCATCAAAGTTTGTCCTGTTTGCTGCAGCATTTATCAGGCTGTTCTCTGAAAGTTGCATCTATAAAATTCAAGCATCATTAAGTTGTTGAAACTTTAGGGATGTCTATTACTGTTCTTTTAAAGAGACTTTTAGATTTTGCAGTGAAGATGCACATTTAGCATCCAGCAGGTCTTTCCTTTATTTTTTCCTCTGTGTCAGTTTTGGGTCGTCTTTGCATGCAGTTTTTCAGAGTGGCTCTTTAAGTGTATTAAAGTTAAAGAGGAATGCTGCAAATGTAAATATGTGTTTTTAATTTGGGTAGGGTGCATTTATTTGAAATGGAAATGATGAAATTACGATCATGTCATGCAAAGCTCTGCAGGCATTCTCATTGTTCTGCATAAAACCACTTGGTTTCATATTTAAATGCCACTAATCAAGAGGAAAGAAACCAGAAAGTATTTGGTATTAAAATGTCTTCACATAAAGATGTGACTCTTTCACCCTCGCACCAGTCTTTCTTTTATAGTCCAATCATAAAAAGATCCAGACGGCATGAAACAGAGCACAAACATGAGTTTAATAAGGGCTCCCTCAAGGCACAGATTCAGGAATTAGCCTGCAACAAGAAGTCATGTCCAGGGGATCGAATAAATGTTTCCTCTGAACACCATCCAAGTGTCAAACTCTGCGTTCCCACACTCAAATAAAGTGAATATGGTTAAATATAAGTCAGATTAATAACACGGTACAAGCAGATTTGTCTCACAGAGGCTGTGCGTCACTGAACACACAGTCTGGAAAAGAGTGTGTGTTTCCAAGATGAAGCAGAAAAACCACAGTCTTCATACTGGCTTCACTTTACGCTTTATAATAATTATAGACTTTAATTAAATCACTTCACTTAAACAAACCTGTTATTTCACACGGACAAATAAAACACTTACAATAATCTGAAATCAATTAATTCAAGCAAATCATCACTATCAGAGGAAATTAATTGCAAAATTTCACTGTTTGCTGGTTTAAAATCATCTTAAGGGAGATGAACTTTGCAGGAACGAAGCAAACCAGTGAGTCTAAATTGAAAGAAATCAATTTTATACCGCTTTGATCTGCTGAATAAGAAACAACAGCAACACAGCTCTCTGGAGTCAGAAACGGCAGCTGAGATTCATGCAGGCGAAGAGTCTGAAAAAAAACGAACAACGAGCCAAAATCTCGTCTCTTTTCCATACGGCGCGGCTGTCAGAGCTGTCCAGACTAATTAAGGGATCATTTTCACATAAATGATGGATTCCTTTTCTTCCACCTACCCTGCAGGTCACGCTGCAGTGGGAGGGGGCGTATCTACAGTCACCTCCTCCACGGGTAATTTGCAGCGCACATTACACGCTTTGAAGTCCAGAGAGCGCCGAACCGCAGGTATTTCAGCCTCGTGTTGTGAAACAGTTGAAAGAATCATTAGAGAGTCTTGTCGTGTGTTTTGGGGGAACATTTGTCAAGCAGGAGTGTGATGTTGAGCAGAAATACTTTGTGTACGTGATCGAGGCGGGAAAAAAGTTCAGATTCTTTCTTGCTCGTGTGTCAGATGGAGCCACAAAGCCCTGTTTTATTTCTGCGCTTGGCAAAATATTTGCATTAATATCTTCATAAAAAATAAAAAAAAAAAACTTTTACGCCTCGCCAACCCGACCACAGCTCCGCGATCCCAGAATCTGTCTACTGCAGGTTCAAAAGCACAAACTCAGATGCGATACAGACACACACATCCAACGTTTCTTAGCCTCTGCAGGGTGCAACAAAAAAATGCACATTTCCAGGCAAAAGAGAGAGTTTGTGCACGTGTGTGTGTTTGTGCATCCAGAAGCAGCATGAAGCCGAAGCAGACAGAACAAACAATTCCCAGCATTCCTCTGGAGAGCAGAGTAAACTGACCCCGGCCTTCTCGCGTCGCCATGGATCAGCGTTGAGACGGCCTCCAACCACGACGTTACAGGTGACGAGCACAGAGGTGTGTCTTTTAATAATTTTATGTATCTGGAGCCCAGAAAAGTGATAAACACACACAAAATTTCTCATCTTTTAAGTTGTATAAAAGGCACAAAGACTGGTCAGTTTATGAAATTAAGTCTGTAATTATCCTTTTTATATTCTCTGATTTAACACCTTTCCTTGAGTATGAATGTGAATTGTTGGTCTAACGTAATTTCCTAAACAGGACAATAATTAATTTCCCTCCTTATAATAAAACATAAGCACCTGGATCTGTCATCTGAATAAAATCCCTCCAGGACAACATCATTATTTATCTGCTCACTTTAAAATGTTTTCTGCAGGTTTGCTTCGGCTTATGCAGACAATTAAAATGTCCGGTGCTTATGAGTGTGAGTGTGATTTGGGCTTCAACAAGAAGAAGAAAAGAAAAGAAGAAAAGCTTCGGGATCGATCTTGGTCAGTGTTGGAATAAAACCTGATGTTTTGATGAGCTATCGACTCCAATCAATCCATCTTTGGCCTGAACAGCTTCATCGCACTGCTTCATCCTTTGCATCCAAGAGAGAAAAGTTTAAGATCAACATATTTGAGTTTCTCAATATTCTAATAAATTTTCATCTATGCTGCAGCTGACTGACCCTCTTCAGTCCTTACAGGTGTCACATGATGTGTGAGAAGTTCAAGATGTTGATATTTAAGGGGCATTAAAGTCCCACTGGAAACTTAGACACAAAGGAATATACGCTCCCCTAAAGGTCACGCTGACATTTCACTTAATTATCTGGTGAAATGACTCCCAGAAATGGAAACAGCTGAGGTCAGCCATCTCTGGGAGACTTTATCGCCTCCATCAGCGTCCGCGCATTAATCTCAGCCCGCCTCACGTTGTATGGACGTCCGGCCGGAGTGGAAGATGAGACTAAAGAGAGAGTGTGAGAGAAAGACGGGGAGTCAAAACAGAGACAGAAGGATAATAAGAACGAAGCCAGACTAAAAAAAAAAGAGGCAGAAGACTACTGTTGGTCTTCGCAGTGGGTCTGTTTGTCCAGCTTCGACGGGCCGAGCGCGCCCTCTGTTCGTCCGCCAGCAGTTTTTATTGGCTCGATCTCGTCACACATGTGCAGGCTGTGTTGACGGAGAAGGAGGTCGCTGCCCGAGAACATGTGAAGGAGGTCGTCGAGGTTTACAGACGCTAAATCCAAAAAGTTTGTCTGTCTAACATGGAGATCCTCTTTGATTTGGATGCTTGATAGTGAAAACAGCAACAGCTGCTCCCTGATGTGATTTATCAAACATTATCTGGTTAAAATATGACTCTTCATCCTCCAAAAGCATCATCAGCATCATTATAAAACAAATGTTTCTCGTCGTTTTGTTAGTAAATGATATCTGATTCTAGTTATTATTATAAATAGTGACATAAAAGTGATGAATTAATTAAAATACCAAAGTTTGATGCATGTAAATCAGGATGCACGATCAAAAACATCTAACAAATACAAAAATGCATATTTTTTGCCAATCTATACATCTGCCGGCTTCCGTGATGAGACTTAATCTGACGCGTCTGGTTCGGGTTGCACGGAGCGGCACATTCGAGTAATCCTGCGTGTGAGAATTCGCGCTCAGCTGATTGAAGTGAACTCGAGTGGGTTACATGAGATGCAGCAGGCGGAGGGACTAATTGACTGCAGGTGTGTGTGCAGGCCGTTTGGCTCCTTTTTAGGGCTACTGGTATTTATAACATATTTCACATGAGCTGTCCAGAAGATGTCGGCCTATTGTGGACATCTCGCTGTCTGACGGCGCGTTCTGTCAGATGTTGACGATTTCGTGACTGATAAAGCTGGAGTGACAGATTCAAAGATGCAAAGGAGGCCAATGAAAGGCCTTCGTCCATCCTCATCAGGTTGGTATTTTGGTGCACAACGGCCACAAAATGCATGAATCAAAAATATAAAAAAGCAATTTTAAAGGAAAAAAACCTAAAACATAATCAGTTTTGAAATGAAACATGCACAAGAGTAATATCAACCCTCTTATTTAACTTGGCAAAAGAGCAAACAAGCCCATTTTTCTAAAACTACTCCTTCAAGATAAATGAGTTTTTAAGAGGTTTTCAGAAACACTGTTTACATTTCTGATATGAGTCGGTTTAAAGACGTCTGCTGTTTCTGCTTTTGTCCTGTAAAAACCTCCAAAGATACTTTCAGGAATAAAAAGTCAGAGTTAAACTGTGAATTTGTCTTTCTACATCTCCGAAATAAAATCATGGTTTTGATGAAATAAATACACCCTGTTATCTCTGCTATCTCTCTCTCTCACACCACCGCTCTGCTTCCTGTCACACATCCTGCAAGCCGATGGGGAGTGATTCCTTTAATGTGATAATAAAGCCCTTTTGTTGAGAGAGGCGGACATGTTCACCATCGACAAATCGCCCGTGCACATGCAGACACAGTCCAAATGTTTGGTCTGTTGCATATTTGATTTCCTGAACACCTACGAGACACCCTTTCCTTCCTCTCGTCTCCTTTCCTGGAGGGAGCGAACAAGTCATATTCACAGATGTATCATGTATTTAACAAGCTGCAGCAACAGTGTTCAAGCTTTTGGTGCTTCTGAATTCATTTAGACGTAGTTATAACTTTCAGCCACTGTTCTTCCACATCATTCAGACACCATGCGGCTCAGATGCTTCACTCTAATGATAAAACCAAAGCTCCTTCATGTCTGCGGTCTTTCAGAAACCACATTACAGAGGAGTATCCCCTCGCGAAGTGCTCCCTCTCTCTCTCTTGGTTTAGGATTTTAGTGCGACTGGCCCTCGACCCGAGTGCCGAGGATTCACACTTTGCCTCCACGCTGAGATTTGGACGCCGGCGTGCATCTGCTCCCAGACTTGGCACAGCGGCGCGTACATGTGTCGCAGGCCTCACCTCCTCTGGTCTCGGCCCCTCGCTCTCGCTAATATACTTTTACAGGGTTTTCCTTGGCAGGGGAGCGGGGGACCGTCCTGCCTCGGCGTCCAAGCTAAACAGAGAAGAGTTACAGGGGAGGACAGATGGTTTCAGGACGGCACGCAAGGAGTCTGAAACTAAATAACTTTGTCACACCAAAGACGCTGCTGCTGCTGGACGGCGCTCTCTAACCTCGAGTGTTTTAACAGATTGCACGAATTATACTGCAGCCCTCCCTTTTTTTCCTTTTCCAAGATTTGTGTCTTCTGATAATGTATCAATCAAAAAAAAAAACCCACCAAGAACCAAGAAAAATATTTCTGCAGTCCAAATATGAGGTGGAAACAAGCAACATGTGTATTTGAACAGTGAAACATGTACACACAGCAGTCCCTTGTTTCGTCTTTATTTCTGCAGATATATTTTATGAAACTTGTGTTTTTTTACCTCAGTGTGAAATATAAAGCATAATAAAACGTTTTTTTTCTCTCCTGGTTCTTAGTTTGTACCACCGTTAATGGCAAACATGGATCATTCCTGGTAGAAGAAATTTTATGGAGACCAAGACTGTGTGGTTTTCGTGTGCTGGCTCTCGAGTGGTGAAACAACCCGAACGCTCGATCTGCTGCCACAACATGTACCTGTCTGTTTTCACCTGTGAGTACTGATCAGTGTCAACATGCATCTCTGGCACAGCAAATAACAAATGGACAAAACAGGAAGTATTAAAAGTCTTAGTCTTAGTGAAAGTACTCATAGGAAACTATTCATTTACTTTGGTACAAGTAATTTATTTGTAAAAGAGGGATTTCACTGTTGTTGTTGGTTGAGGTGAAGCAGATTTTCTGTTTTTGATAGATCTGTTAGTATTTTCAATATGTTATCAATATATTAAAAAGGAAGAGATGTTCAACATTTTGCCTGAAAATGACTTGAAATGGTTTAGATTTTATCAAACCACCACATTTTATGAGATCCTCATGTTTTGTATTTAAATTTTCAAGGTAACTCAAGCTCTCTATATAAATATAAGGAGGTAAAACTATAATATTTCCCTTTAAAATGAGTTGAAGATTATAATAGTTTGAAAAGAAAACACAAGTGCATCAAATTTCCACTTTCAATCTCTTTATTTGATTCACCAGAAACATTATAAGATATTACAATATGTAAATATTTGAATATTCATTTAAAGATGGAAGAAGAGCGTCAAATGTTGCTGGAGATTAATTTTCGTATCACTGCCCTCCAGTGGTCGCTTGCACTAAATGCACCATTTAAAAAAAGTATAACTCACAATGTGACATGTAGCAGTACCATCAATTGCAGTTCATTTGTAAATTATGGCACTAAAGTTTCAATATTATTATAAGTCATTATATTCACCAATGCAGTGGCTTTAATACGCCAAACTACAGAACTTAATGAGGCTACTGATGCAATAAAAGCCTGTTTTGTAAATATGAAAAGTGTTGAGAGGTCATTTCACGAGCGCCCGGATACTGAGAGAAGTTTATTCCACCACAAGGTGAAAGACGTGAGCAATTTGTATATAATCCACGACCCACAATTCCTTGGGACGGCATCCCGCCCGTCTGCTTGGACTCCTTCCGTAAACAAGATCTGATTTCTGAAATCGACGTTCCCATGCCTCGATTCTGAAAAGTCAATTCGAGGTTTCAGCTTTGGCGGAAAAAAACTCGCTGAGCCGCAGAAAAGAAAAACCAAAATAATGCAGGAATAACAGGAAAAAAAAAAAAAAAGGTGAGGACCTCTCTGCAGCCAAAACGTCCAAGAAGAAACTCATCTCTCACGATAAATTTGCTGCAGAGTTAAGTTGCCTGTATTGATATTAGACTATTAAACTTAATAACAGGATGTGGAGAGATGATCCCGCCCTGCTCTTGGATTACTTTGGTCTTGGCCGAGTCGCGGTGCTTGACCATCGGACAAATATCTCACTAATATTATGATATATGTGTGTGTGTGTGTGTGAGGGTGAAAAGGGAAATCCCTCATCAGGTTGTGGGGATTACAGTCAGGCTGAAATGAGCCTCACAGATTGCAGGAAAAAAGGAAAAACAAGCTTAATGGAAGTCGAGCTTGTTGAGAACGACGGACAAATCTTAATTTGTAACCGAAGAAAGTGCCTCGAAACATTCCTGCTGTCAGCACAGTTTTTCCCTCTGCAGACTCACGGACAGCGAATGTGGGTGTCTTTTCTTCCTCTTCCTCCTCCAATGCTCACACAGATTGATTGGGAGTTAATGTAAGATTAACAAACGACCGCGAGGGAAATTACAGCGAATCAGCGGCGCTTGTGACTAACTTCCAAACTGTGACAAAAGAGAGCGAAGAGGTGCCATAAAAATGTCCGAAGTTGGGCTTTGGAGTTAGATTTTGATTCATCTACAGGGAAAAAAGTCAATAAACACTTCGAAGAGTTAGAGAGATATTTGTGACGGCTGCTCCAAGAGTCAATTAGTAAAAATAGTGTGAAGATATTTAATCCCTTTTTAAAAACACACAAATGAAACCTCACATCTGACAGTTTGAGCTTCAGATATCCTCTCTTAGGACGTCATTGACCTTTGACCTCCACACAGACAGACAGACTTCTTTCATGATTGAGTTTTTATTATTTCTGCTTCATTATTTTCACTTTACTAACTCATGAACACTCCTCATTCTTGTGAAAGCTCCATTTTATTTCAAATATTAAAACATGTTTATGCTTAAAATTAATTACCACAAACATTTAAAAAGCACAGCTGAGGATGAGGGAAGTCTTTAAATATTAACCTGATGACTGAACTGAATAAAAAGCAAGCTGCGGAGTAACAGACTGGACCAAATAATCTGTTAATCAGTGCCGTCAGCTCCTGCTGGCGATTCTCTTGGAGCGCCTCAGTCCGGCGTTTTGTGCCTCTGCAGCATCGTTTGCAGCGACGGCAGCTTTCTGTCTGCTTCTCGACGGAGCCGCCTGCTGCGTCGCGGGCCGAACTTCTTTGGTTTTACTTTGGTTTTTGGGCTGCGAGGCTGCAGGCTTTTGTCTCCCTCTCGCAACTCGAACGGGCTCCTGTGAATCTGATGCCGCCGCCTCAGCTTTCTTCTGGCCTCTGGCTGCTTTTACCAACTTCTGTTTCGCCTTTAAAGTTTCACTCGTGGTCTTCTGATCATCTTTCACGCAGGTCTGATCCTCTGTGTGTTTACTCCTCTTTGATTTACTCTGGTTTGTTGTGTCCTGCAGCTTTTCGGGGGATTTAACAGCCTTTTTTCTTTCCCTTTGACGTCTCACTTGGCTTTTAGCGGCTCGAGGTTCCTGCGGAGTTTCTGCTTCCACTTTGATTTCTGCGGCTTCTTGGGTGTTGAGCTGCATTTCAAGAGCTTTAAAGGCTTCCTGTGAGACCGTATTTTATTTTTTAGTACAGTTAATCCTCATTGGATGCAGCATTTCATCATTGAGTGAAAACCAAGAAAAAAACCCAACTGATTCTCACCTCTTCTTGTGCAAGTTCAGATTTCAGGTCGAATAACTGGCTCATCAGAGTGCGTAACTTCAGCTGAAACAGATGAAAAACAACCACTAAACATCACGAGTCAACACTTGAATGTTGCACAAGATGAAGCCTGTCTTACCTGCTCGCCGGCAATTTGCTTCTCAATCTGCCCTCTCTCTTTCTTCCTGTGATTTTGAGATGCTGGTCAGTATTTTAGCATTTTACTTGAACAATGTGAAGCTGGTACGTCTGTTTTAACTTCCAACAAGCACTTGAACGCACCAATAATACAATGACTTCGTTTTTTGGGGGATTAAACAAGTCATAAAAAGTTTACTGAAGATGTGGGCAGCTTACTTGATTGCGATCATCTTCTTCATCCGACTGAGCTCAGCCTCCTTCTCCTTGACGGCTCTTTGGATGTTTTCCTCCGTCACCTCGGTCAGGAGAGACTTGAGGTCCAGGTCTGCGGTCTCGATGGACGGCGATGTCACTCTGAGGACAAACTTCGCCCACTCGGCGAGCTCCTCACAGGACGGGAACTGACAGAAAAACAAACATCAGGATCTACACGTTTATGAGTAAAGAATCGGCCATGTTTTCACATCATTAAAAAAACCTGCAGGTTCAGTGAGCTCGCGTTCGTGGATTCAATCTGCCTCTTTTCTCTCATCTTTTCTGTGATTTTCCACTTTTATGTCTCTAACACTGTAAATGCCACAGGAATGATATCAGAGGATTCATCATCCTGAACTCCACTTTCATGCCAGCGTTGACCTTGAGGGAAGTTTTTTGGAAAATGCAGCTATTTTAGGGGCGATATAAACTGCTCGTAAAAACGCCTGTATCAGACAGCACAGAGAGAGTTATTACGATGGTAAAAAGGTCAGACGGGACTACAACGAGTCCTCAAACAGCTGCTTCATACAGAAAACCTCCAACATCTGATAAACTGAGATTATTTTTTTATACCAAAACGTTTCACCTGCATGCACAAGATAAAAAATTCTGTTTTATCACCTTTCTTGTTCATATTACTTCAAAATAAATCTCACCTTTCTGAGTTCAGCCTGTGCCGTCTCCCTGGTCGTGTACGCCAATTCTGCAGCCATCATTTCCTTTTTCAGCAACCTCTGAACTTCCTCCAGGTCTCCCTGAGGACAGTCAGCTCTGCATCAGCACAACACCACCGCAGCGAAAGACTTTATGTTAATTCAGTAAAGATTTTTGAGCAGGAAAAGTCAAAAATCACCTGCAGCTTCTTAATAACTTTCTCTTCCTTCATCTTTTCGATGAACTCCAGGTCGCCTGCCGTCAGCTCGTACCCCGTCATCCCTTTCAGCATTGAGTTCAGGTCATTCGGCTCTGAAATGTTTTGAGAAAGATGCAGAATAAAAAACAAATAATACACACAGAATAATTAGAAAGCATTGAAATGTAAGTTTCACTGTCACAGAACTAAAAATTAATCTGTCTCAGCTCATATTGCAGCTGAATAAAGAACAATAAGTGCATAACTTCTGTTCAATATCACTTTATATCTGCTTTAAAAAGATTTAATCCCTCATTTTATTTATTTTATTCATTACCTGTTTTTGTCACAGGTGTGTGAACATCAAACGTCCTGTTTTGGTCGTTATCAACTTCATCTCTGGTGTTTTCCTGCTGATCAAGAAAGAGGACAACAGATTTAGTTTTATCAGATTTTGACAAAGTGAAAAGATGCACATCTCTGCTTGTTTACCTCACAGCCCTCGCTCGGATCTTCATTGCAGAAATCCAGGTGTCTCTTGACATCCGCCAGAGGAGGAGTCCTGGGGAGCTGTCGGCCTGATGGGATGTGATTCCTTTTATGAAGACTTTCTCTCAGAATTTCAAAGTACCCGTCTGACATGTCTGACACAGATCTTTCTCTCAGCTCGGCTCTGATGTTTCCTGCTCCCTCTTCTGTCTGAACAGGTGCTGTGTTTCTTTGTGGTTTTTTTAAATCACTGCATCATTGTTTTCACCTGTGGCTCTCTGATTCCTCCTTTTCACCAGCAGATGGCGACAGATCCTTTTAGTTTTGAAGCAGGTAAAACTTTTCATTTGAGATAAATATTTTTGTACATAACCCAAAGAAAGGCAGTAAAATGATCAAATATTAGCTTTTGCATAGTTTTAATGTATATTAGAAATTTCTTCACTACCTCCATACTGCCACTACTGTTTGTATATTGTGTGATTTAATTACTTTATTTTAAGATTATTAATGGAAAGCAGGAAAGTTTTACTCAAGTAGAAATACATTTTAGAGGAAAATATCGTACTTTATGTGGAAATGCACCACCAATATTTGAAAGATTTGACAATTAAAATTACTTTGCACTCAGCAGTTTTAGATTTTATAATAAAATGACATTACAACATATTTATATTTTAAAACCTCTTTTATGAATGAATCTTCACACACTCTAAAAAGGTATACTACCTCTGAGAATCAGTTAAGTTATCATTTGAATTGGACATACCCAAATAAATGATTAAAAATGCGTCTATATTTTATTTTTAATATATATATATATATTATATCTGTTACTTACGTTTATTTAACAAAAATAAATGAATATTTGACAAACAAATTATATTTTTAAGATATGTATAGTATTTTCAGTAAATACCAGTCAGAATATTTTAGTGTGGAGTTATTAAACCAAATCGTTTCAAGAATTATAATTATTACTTATTTTAAGTCAATAGTCTTCATCTCCAGCAACAACTCTGCCTCAGTGTTACGCACAGCGTCATGACGTCATGACGTGCCGCTATTCGCGCTCAAAGACAGAGGACTCATGGAAAATCTACCTGCGTTTATTTCAAAGACGGTGGAGGACCCCATACACTGGTAAGTAAAAAGACAACAAAATGTAATTAAAACTAGCCCTGTTTTTTTCTGCATTTAACTCTGTAGGGCGTATTTTAATACTGTTTTAATACTAGTGCTGTTGTATATTAGCAAATTTAGTTAACTTAGCTTCCTATCCACCGAACTGCTAAGCTAGTTTATGGTTCCGTCTTCAAATCAGCCGCTTCCGTATTTCAAGTGCGCATTTATAATGAAGTTTATGGTTAAAGCAGACAAACAGCAGAGGGAAGCTTGTCGAAATTACTTTTGAGATATGTGGCAGATTTTCGGCTTGTCAACCAAAAGAACTTTGAATTAACTGAAAATGTGGAACGGGCAATGTTAAGTAAAGCCTCGTTCATTTTATACATACCGCTAACGCCACCAACGACTACTTCCGGATTTCAAAATAAAGCACATCTCCGTGTATGTGTGTGTTGTCTTTCAGTCCCTTAATTTAGTAATTAAAAGCATTAAACTACACATAGTATGGTTCGTAGTATTCGTGCAGATAGTATAGGAAGTACTTAGTGCAGCAGTACCGGTTTTGTGAACTACTTATGGAAAAAATATATTTTATTTCAGTTTAACGTTAGACGAAAATGCTTCTTATTGCTGTCCGTAAGGCACTTTGTGAATTACTCCGAAAGTACACAGTAAAAGTAGTTGATAGTATTTGTGCAAGTAGTATAGGAAGTACTTAGTGCATCAGTAGAGGTTTGGTGAACTACTTATAGAAGAAAATGACTATCACTATCATGTTGATACGCTGAATGAAATAGCCTTGTGATAATTCATTTACGTTGTGTTTTCTCTTGAATGTCGTCATCACGTTTTGGTGCATGTTTTTTACAGGAGGAAATGGTAAACACAGGCTTTTTTTTAAAAAGATATTTACATTGAAAAGTGTTCCTAATATTTTGTCCCCCTCAGTGTAAATGGATTGGGCAAAAATAAAAAGGACACTGTTCAATATGATACACTTATAATAATAATAATAATGATAATAATAATAATAATAATAATATATACAATACACTCCAGTACACCACAACATCCATTAAAGATGACATTAAAGCTTTTATAGCAAAGCAAAATTGGATTTTTTTAGTTGTTTTGTTTTCTGCAGAGTGTAATCTCCATCCAGCGGAAACGGGAGGTTGTTATCTGATGTCTCATTGACCATCTGGGAGAAGATGCCAGTGCCTTTTCAAGTACTTTGAGGTTAGTATAATTGTTACGTAGGGTACATGTTTTATTTTGTGCCTATGTGCTGTCCCCTCGTCCCTGTTTTTCCTTTCGTGCTGCTGATGTCTGTCATTGAGGGAGAGCACAGGTTTAATCAATCTGCAAGTGTAGAGAGGAAGCTTGACGCTAGTGATTGGCGAATGAAGCCTTGACTTCTTTCTCTTTGTACCTGAAAATAGTGTTCATGGTTGGATTCGATCCTTCATCCAAAGTGAGAAAAATTTCAAAAGTCTGCAGTTTACTACTGAGCTATACAACTAATCACAACCACATCCCATTTTTTGTATAAGTATATATATGTTTCAGGCTGTATTTCATTCATTATATATATCAATTATATATTTTATGCCATATTAGTGAAGTATGATCTGATAGAAGTGTCAGTAGTTGTAGCTGTTAAAATATTGTAAAAAGTGACGGTGCTTTGTGCAACTTTTATTTTCACAAGTCTTCTGTCTAAAGCCACATCTTGTAATATCACTGAGGCAATCATAGCATAGTAAAGTGCCAAAGCGATGAACTAATAAAACGCTTTGTGAAACACCAGTGACGTCCAAAGCTTCAAACTCATTCGTTTAAATCGGTGCTGACTGATTTAACTGTCTGTCCTGCTACGTATACATGAAATATTATTATTCTCTGTGTCAGTTTTGGTTGGAGAGTGAAATCAACTACATTGAAGCATTAGTTTTTTTGTTTTTCTTAAAAGGAGATAAAAACAAATAAAGTATTATTGTTCAGGTTGTCCACTTTTATGTCCTGTTATGCTCTTCAGCAGGTGGAAGCATTTGTCTTGTAACATGCTGTTTGAAAGTGAGCTCTTATCTGTACAATGTCTGCAGGTTGCTGCAGATGGATCTGTCAGTGTTGAGAGGAGCTGACAGATGAGGTGATGAAGATTTACCTGCTGCGGAACAAATATGGGTCACTCGATGTTGGGATTGTGATCGAGGGCATCACTGTCCTCAGCAAGAAGCTCAAAGACAGTTTTCAGGTAATCCAAAAAGTGCTGCTGGAACTGGATTCTGGAAACCTTTCAAACAAGGTTCAGAGACTGAAAAATTATCTGTGTGTGTAGTTTCTACTGTTGATGCTCTCTCAATGAGGGAATGTTTCATTGGCAAGGTGTAAAGTTTAGCTGATGTACTATTGTTTTAATGCTTACATAAGAAATTGCATTTTGGACTGGTATTGTCTGATGTTATGGAACTTTAATATGAAGTGTCATTGTTCTTATGCGTTTTAGATGCTCGCAGAAGCTCATAGCATGGACTTTCTCACATGCTCATTGGAAAGAATAGTCATGGGTGAGTTATGGTATTTAAAATGCCAGTAATTTTATTATGTTATCCCAAGTTAAGAGTGCTACTAATGCCAAATATCCGCTTTGAAATGTTACTTTAGGGCTGCACACAATAGCATAAAATGCTAGTCGGGCAAAGTTTCTTAGCCCACAAAACACTCCCGGAGTTTCACAGGAAAACAGCATTTTTAGTGAAGTGTTCCTTTAAAAAAATTTTAAGGGCCAATTGTTCTTGGTGCATTTCAGCCTGATGCTCACTTAGCATGGACAGTCACATCCTCACTGGCAAGAACAAACCTGTTTGAAAGTTATACTAGGTAATATCTATATAATATAGGTAATATGCCAACAGTTTATGTAATACAAGTTTTCCATTTATGCCAAACAGGAGTTTTAGCATTTTATGCTATTGTGTGGTGAATTTAATTGACGGGTCCATTGTTCTTGGTGCAATTCATAAATAAATGTTTAATTAAAAAGTTAATGTGTGTAATATTCATGTTTATTTTGTTTCGTATATTGACCTCAAGTAAAGTATTCCTTGAGTAAAGAGTACTCAGTGCATTGAGTGGTTTGAACTAAGCGTTATTATTGCACTGAGTTACAATTTTAATCATATCTAGTCAATGTTATATTTCATGGTACTCAATTTGATTATTCAGATACTTCATTTGTTTTAATTACATTTACTTAATTTCTAAGGTAAATATAAATGATTTCACAGTTTTCAAATTTACTCAATATTTTTAAGTGTAAAAATGTTTCAACAATTAAATTGAGTAGAGAATAGTTTTTAGAGTGCAACAGTACAAATAAAGTCAATAAAATTTAAGGACCTTTACTTTTTTTTCCACATAGTTTAACTGAAATTCACACAGATGCTTAATTAAGAGCAATTTTTTAAAAAAGCACCAAGAGATACAAAGTTGTGTAATTTTTCTTTTTGCAGCCTCACATGGTTTCACATATCACATGCTGAGTAAGTTTCTCCTGGAAAATATGCAGTGCTGATTTAACTGCACAAGACAGACAGACAGACAGACAGATAGACAGGCAGGTGTGCAGACAGACAGGTGGACCCCCGACACAGATAGCCAACCAAAACCAGGTCTATCTTTAAACCCGGGCTGCTGGTGTCCCACATGTTCGCGGAGCTCCAGGAACTCTAGAGGAGAGCGCTGAGTCGTAAATACCTCTGTTTTTAAACTGCCCGCTCCCATAATGCCGAGGGAGAGGAAGGAGGAAGAGGTCAGGGAGTGTGTGTGTGTGTGTGTGTGTGTGTGTGTGTGTGTGTGATAAATTGGTGCTTTATGACACTGACTTGGCACGGCCAGGTGGAAAACATTTGCACGGTTTTGCGTTGCGGCTAACAAATCACCCCTCAATAAAAATCAAATTCGAGATGACTTTTCTCATCTTCTTCATTCCGATAATGCTTCCTCGGTGTAAGTGTCTCTTTCTACCACGTTTCTGCTTTTACACTGAACACAAATGTCCTAAAAGACGAAGCGAAATCTTAAAATCAATCATCTTCTCCTTGTGAAGATTTCAAACTTAATTTGAATTGACGATTTGAGCCTTGTGAACAATCTTTATTTAATTTTTCTGCTTAATTCGTGCACAATTCGCTTCTTTATCAACTTTCAAAAATCACATCTGGTGCACGTGGCCTGCAAAAAGCTTTGGCTGTAAAAATTCATTCAAGGCCCAAATTAAAGAATTGATTAATGCAACTGCAGTTTCGAAATAAAATATGTTGGATTGAGCCCATTACACTCAGTTTGAGAGGTTTGAGGGATGTGTTCACTTACATACATATTATATAACATGGTTGTATTGCAAAGTACAGTTATTAACGTGTTTCTCCAAACCTTTTCTAATGTTAAAAGAAAAAATATACTGTTTGAAAATGTGAAATTTCAAATGTGAGCATCTATAGTCTATAGTCAAAACTTTTAACATTTCTTAACAGATGTAAGATTATTTATCTTACATATTCACAGTATGCTTTTGAATGTGAGGATACTGAGTACAGCTGATAAAGACACAGTTGTCATTTTAATTGGTTGGATTTTGTCGGTTTTGCTATTTAGAATTGACAATTATGCTTTTGTCTACATTTGCCTTAAACTGAGGACCCATTATTTTATAAATACAGAGAATTTTCATCCTACTTTTCATGAAACCTGATAATGTCTTTAACATAGATATATATATATATATATATACACGTATGCTTAAATCTGAGGACCTTTTCCCCATTTGTGTTAGAAATTCTGCATGCTCCAAAAATAAAACCTCAGATGACCTCAAACCACTCCTGCAGTCCACACACACACACACAGACACACACACAATCCACCACTTTCATTGACATCAAAAGCCTCGCAGACATCATTCAGACCATCACACACTCTTTCTGAAAGCCCGCGGACACACATAACAAATCCACACCGGCCGTTGTGTTCTGTAAAAGCTCCCAAAAAGGCCATTTCCAGCTGCTCCCACGTGTAGAGCATCGAACTGGCTCGTAAAGGGACGATGAACAGCTCCCCGGTGGCTGTGGATGTGAGACAGAGGGGGGATCGGATGGAGACAGGTGCTCCGAATGAGAGAGAGACTAATGGGAAATGGGTTAATGGAGTTACTGTGAGGAAGCTGGGGAGTTTTTAAGTGTTTTACATCCCCTGAAAAACAAAAGGTGTGTAATTTAGAGCAGCTCAACACAGAGAGCTGCAGCACATGTTGCCTTGGAAAATAAATTCTTCATAATGATGTGAATGATTTGAAGTAGAAAAGCATATTTCATACTGAAATATGAGCAGAACTTGAGAGTCCTTAAAGCAAAGCATCTACTTATAATGCATAATCACTTCAATCATATTTTTCTTTATTTTTCTTTTCTTCAGACCCTGGAGAGGTAAAATCATAATCTGCAGACACAAAACTGAAAAGAAGTTTGTTTTGTCTGCATTCTGTGATAAATAAAAATATGATTCATGATTCATTTCTCATTCCTGATTTATTCAGAAACCGATTTTGATTCACATTTTAGAAGAAATTTGAAGATTATGGACAAAAATCTCATTACGGGGTCCATCCTGTTTGTCTTCATCTGTGGAAGAAAATCATGTGACGTGATCAAACTTGACAAACTTGACTTCTGAATTCATAGATTACACATTGATCAGGGCTAATGTATTTATTTATAGATATTTTTGCCACTTATCCTTTCCTGCCAACCTCTTTGATTTCCTGAGGATCAATAAAGTGACCTAATATAGTCTTTTAATCCCTTTTTTGAGTGTGAAACCCCTCAAAGTAAACAAACTAGATGACTGAATATGGTGGCGGGTGAAGTAAAGTAACAGGGTACTCGCACACCCGTGCACATACACGTGCAATAGACGCGTCCAAATACTGAACACACACACACACACACACAACCGTCTGCGAGTGATGAGAGATGGCCGGTTGGAAAGTTTGAGGCCTGCACTTTGTGTCGCGCCGCTCTGGGAGCTGTCAGTGAGGTTAATTTTGTGATGTTAGTGAGCGGTGACTAGTGTAAAGTTACCAGCCTGGGACACACACTCTCTACCGGCTTGACAATAAAGTGTGTTTTGTGTGTGTTTGTCTCACCTTGGGTCCGACTATTCTCTGAGTTCAGGTGTTGCTTTCAGGCTCGATATGAAATTTCACCACACATGTGTGAAGCCTTATTGCATACATAAGTACCTACTTACTTCACATAGCTTTTAAAAGGCCTGACAGTGCTGCCAATGAAATGTATCAGCACAACATTTATCAACCCCCCCTCCCACCCCTGAAGCTGTAAACCCTATCCATCAGTGCACTGTCCTGTGAGAGATATATACTATAAAAACAGAGAAATGCATAAATTCACACCCAGTTTGGTTGATTTTGGGTGTTTGTTGCATAAATTTATGATCAATTGCACTACATAATCTCTAATACGGCAATATATAAACAAAATAAGATAAAAATGTGCACTCATTAAGACTAGACTGCCCATAATATGGATGTATATGCCATCTGTGATTAAGAAAACACTCATAAAGTCCCAAACGTATATGCTTAATTGATGTTTTTTTTCCTCTTTGCGTGCAGGGTCGTGAGAGATTAATTAATCTGAGGCTGTGAAATAGTGTTACTGCTGCCCCCGCCAAGTGGGAAATAAAAATCACGGCTCCGCTGAGGTCGGGATCAAACATAAACACCCTTCACACATCTATTAACACTTTACCAATTCCTTTTTTTTTTTTTTTTACATCTCTGAAGCCACTTTCTCTCCTGATAAAGAAACTTTAACTCCATAAAAGATGTGATTGCAGCAGTTTTTCTTCTTTCAGAGAGAGAAAATACTGTGTGAATAGAGAGTTTGTTGGTATTCAGCAGGCTATAATCACTACAGAATGACAACATATATAACAGGGATTGACAACTATGTGCTACTGAGTGCCAAGAAGGAAGGTGTCAGAATAAAATCCTGCATACTCTTGGTCCACTGCGACATATTATTATCTCTTGTGAGTGTATAGTTACACATGCACAGAGCAGCCAGCAATTTTCTATACATCCCTGCAGCGCTTTGTAGACCCTTCATACAACAGAGCTGCTGCTTTCTTTGCACAGTTTCATTTGCTGATGTCTTTGAATTGCAGCTTTGAAACAGCCTTGAGCCCGTGACAATCGTGTCCAACGTGCTTTTTTTTTTTTGTAAATCAAGGCACATTTTCCTGTGTAGGTGTGTCAGTTTATAAAGCTGCAGTCAGAACAGCTGAGTCACTTCCCATATTCCTCTGTAGGATGAGTTTTTTAAGAGGCACCTCACATCTTTTTACTGTACTCTGAAACATCTCCCGAAAGCATCCACTGCACATTTAGCACACACTGCTGTAAAGATATATGTCTGTCATTCTGTAAGCAAAAGTACAAAATATTTTCTGATTTGCAGCTTCTTTTCACGCTTTTATTCGTCATATGTGACTGTAAGCTGCATGTTTCTGACTATTTTTTCCTTCCTGCAACAACTCTCACAGATTCACCAAATTAATTTGTTAATTGTAATTGTAAAGGACACACACACTCATAGATATGTACCTGCGTAAATGAAGGTGAGAGAAAAGAGAGTTGTGTGGGAGATTAATGGCAGTGTGTCAGAGAGAGGAACCACTGACAGCTGGAGGACTCCGGCTGAGTCTTGACGCAATTCAGGTCACGCACACACCCACCAGCTCACACACACACACACACATAAAGAAACACACATTCACACATATATATCCACAGGTCAATCCTTATTTGGTTATCCTGCTCTGATATTTTTCCAGTCCAGAAAAAAAATGAATAGAGAAGTAATTCATTTAAAAGCAGTTTATTTTAGCTCTGCATGCCGTCCAAAGCTGAACAATGCCCATAATTCTATTACAGCTCTGACGTCTGCCGAGAGAAAGACGCTGCCTGTGACTCAACCGTCTGTGACCCTCCTGCCTTGGACTGCATCAGAAAGCAACCCAGTTTTTTTACGCCGGCACTTAAAGTGTCAGGTGCCTATTTTTGGTGCAACCCCACCCAGCTCCAAGGTGAAAAAGAAATCACTGGAAGGGGCTTTGTTAAAGGGGAACTCCACCGGTTTTGCACATCAGTGGCCGTTTACAGGTCTTTTTTGGGGTTTGTGCTCAGCCTTTTGTGGCTGCAAAGGGAGTTGCATGAAACCTGATAAATGGCCTCGAGTGATGTCACCCGAGTCAGAGCTGACAAACTGCAAGTTTGAAAATGAAAATCTGTGAGTTTATCACACCTGTGTGAGCCATATGATGTGTCGAGGCCACGCTAACTGCTGCAAACATAACACCCACAAATTTCAGATGGAAGTGTCAGTGGTTGAGTTGCATTGTGGGTAATGTAGGCTCCAGAAATTGACATGGGAAAAAATACCTGGAATAAAAAAAAGACATCTCTGGCTCTGCTGCATCAATTTTCATCCTTTTTCCTTTCAAACTGTCCGACTGGCACTGACTGTTACAGGAGTGATACATCAGTTTTTACATTATGTGACATACTTTTTCTCCAAAGCTCCTTAAAAACGCAGGTGTACAAACAGACTGCAGAGTAACAGGAATGCATCAGTTCTGGTGCAGTTTTTCTCTCATTTTCTCACCGACAACTGAAAAAATATCTGAAGTCCTGTCTAAATATTACCCCTGCCACCCCCAACCCCCACCACTCTTAGGACGGGGACAGTAACAGACTCCCAAGGGCTCAGTCTTCTGTCAAGGGCCATATGGTACCATCACCGTGTGTGTGTGTGTGTGTGTGTGTGTGTGTGTGAGTGTGTGTGAGCGAGCTGGAGAGGGAGGGCAGCAGTGGCTCAAGGTGTCAGAAGGGAGGGTGGTTTAAATTTAACCGCAACAGGGCTGATATCTGCATGGCAGGTCGTGTCTCTCCCCCTGTGCTCTCTCTTTCTCACACACACACACACACACACACACACACACACACACGCGGTCTGCCTTTTCAGTCCCCAGCCTCAGACATCATCACACACACACACAGCAGCTCCCTCAGTCTGTCAGGAGACGCTCCTCATCCTCCTCTTCTTCTCTGCCACCTATCAGACCACCTGGATTGTACGAGAGGCCAGTCGAGGAGGCGACAGAGGAGAGAAAAAGGGACGCTGCTGACCGCCGGAGGGGGAGGAAGAGGAGGAGGAGGAGAGCAGAGCAAACATTCACACTGAGGATAACGCTTCATCTGAGCCAGCGGGCTGAAGGCACAGCCAGTGGCACTGCAGAGGCACAACAGCACGGTGGGCTAAAGCGTCGCTGCGAGAGGTAAGAAGCTGTGTGTGTGTGTGTGTGCTCAAACCCCGACAGACCCACATCTTTTCATGTTGGAGGCAAATATGCAAATGAAAGAGGCTGCATCTTTGTCAGCATCTTCTGTCCGATAAATGTAGAAATCAGAGAGACTAAAAACCTTTGCAGACACAAAGTGATCTGTCCAATGTCTCAGAATATTTTCTTTAAATAAACATATATCCTGCCATTTTTTATGTTTTAAAGATTGTACATGCAGTTTATTAATTATGCATTTAATTTCAAACTTTTCTGGATTTTACTCTATTATTCTATTTAGATACGAACCCATTGTGCAGCCTGAACAATAGCTTCAAGTGCAGAAACACACTGAAATATCCAACTTGAGTAGATTTACTGAACACTTAGCGAGCAGGATGTAATCTGCGTTGTGGCAGCTTTTCTGCAAGGTTGCTGCTAATTAGACAGATACAGAGATTAGAGGCCAGAAGAGAGAGGGACTACCGGAGGCTCAGGGGGGGCACAGGGAATGTCTGCTGATCTTAATTTAATCTAACCGGATTCAATTTGCTCTAATTGGGTTGAATTTATTTGGCCGGGAGACAAAATGTGATTGCGCTGACAGAAGTTTTGTTAATCTTGTATTTGCACATGGCTCTGTGTGTTTTGGAAGTAGATGCATTTGAGCACAAAGCCATACTTTTTTCAGACTTGCACTAAATCACTCATGCTTTTCAATTGAATCCGCTGACAAGGGTAAAACCTGATATCACCCTGGCAGTGGCGACACGCCCCGTGGTCAATTTGCCCACCACATCAAAGCTGCGGCGATAATTCATCCGCTCCTGTGCAGTGATACTGTCTCGAGCGCACGCTGGTGTTGCACGGCGGGTCGTATTGGTTGCAGCCGGGGAATTTCCAAAGGGCAGTGTGTCCATGAGAACCCGCAGCAGTGTCATACTGTATCTGAGAGCTGAGGGGGGAGGAGAGGTCAAGTTACGAGGCCTGCCCCCGTGTCCCTGTTTGGACAGATACTAAGGGGCAGGGGGAGGGAGAGACAACAGAGAAATGTCGGACCAATTAAGCATTTTTAACTGAAATGTTGTTTTTCTTTTCCTGCTTAAAAAAGTAGTAGTGTTTTTATCTGACTGTTGCACAAAATAAGCAATTTAAACACTTCATTGTGAAATAAATGGCCATTTTTTCCCTTTTTTCTGACATTTATTGGACCCCAGTAAACATCAAATGAATCAACAGGTGTTGAAACAGTCCTCCAAAGAGCACAAACCTCCCTCCAGTGAGTAAATATTTGGGCTGACAGAAGGACACCCCAGCATGTTCCAGATGCAGCTTTAA
>JBAJHX010000011.1:10106445-10133430 GCA_037176925.1 Amniataba percoides | reverse complement strand
TTAAAGCTGCATCTGGAACATGCTGGGGT
Organism: Amniataba percoides; assembly: GCA_037176925.1. Lineage (NCBI taxonomy): Eukaryota > Metazoa > Chordata > Actinopteri > Centrarchiformes > Terapontidae > Amniataba > Amniataba percoides. Next base: position 10,133,401 of record JBAJHX010000011.1, on the reverse strand, counting down.
GTCCTTCTGTCAGCCCAAATATTTACTCACTGGAGGGAGGTTTGTGCTTTTTGGAGGACTGTTTCAACACCTGTTGATTCATTGATGTGATGCTTATTTTGTGTAAAAACACTACATATAATGCAGAGAATAGGTGCAAACACTCTTTATTTTACTATAAATGAAGCTTTCTTAATTCATCACCTTTAAGTAACATCAGATAATAGTTTTTTAAGCAGGAAAATAAAATAACATTTGAGTTAAAAATGGTGGTGGTCTCCGACGACGCGCTCCAGCGTCGATCTCTCCATGTCGATCTCTTTCACTCCTGCAGGACAAGAGATAAGACACATTAGTGCAAAAAAACCCCAGAAGATCAGAAATGACTCAATAATGATCAATAATCACTTTTAGCCGTACGATTGAGAACTGTGATGATCATAAATCATCAGATTTAATAATGCACAGTATCCATTTTATCACTTTATCACACATCCTATATATGTGTATCTTATGTCTTAAGTTTTATCAACCTTTATTTTGCTTATCTAATTTATAAGTTTTCTAGAATGAATAAATGTTTACAGTCAACGTTGTCATAGTAATCAACAGTGAAAAATAAGTAAATAATCCAAATCTTTGAATGTTGTATTTTTTAAATTTAGGCATAATTACGAGCAAATTTTAACTCTTGAAGCAAAGAAGTTGGATTGCTGTTTGCTAAAAACTTTTGAGTTTAAGAGACTGAAGGCATCTTGAGGTGGCAGGATTCTTAATATTAATCATTTGGGGCCTCTAAATTTAATTTAAATGACCCAATTCTGGTGTCACTTTCTTGTCACAGTGCAGTTTTCACAGGTAGACTTTGCTGTATTTTTAGATTCAGAAACCTAAAAACACGTCATTAGAGCAAACGTCGGTATCTTGTATGTTAATATTTTGACTTTTCTGCAGCAGGGGGCTTTGCTGCAGACTCAGCGTGACTGACAGATTGAGGGTAGTGGGGCAAAGATCATTAAACGAGAGGCGCATTAAGGCAACCCTCCTGGCACCTTGAGCTTCACCAGCTGCAGGTCGGATTAGACGGCCCGGCTCCGAGGCTGTTTTGAAGGTGTTTGATTCATCAATGGGGAGAGCCTGACAGTGCATGCCACGCGGGGATAAGAACGAGCGTGTGTGTGAACGAATCAAAGCAAATCTCTTCTTGATTAGCCCTTAAAAAGCAGATCAAACAAGCTTGCAGTTTGGCCTTGAATGCCTTTTCATCCTCCTGGATTTTACTTAAGTTAAGTAAATCACGCACAAAAGGACCGAATTTTCGAGGAGTAAAGTTGCTGAAAGTTTTCTGATGCTGAAAGTGCAGATTAGCAGAGCTTTCCCAGTTTATTCTTCTCATATTCTCATCATATCTTGACCAGAGATGTAAAAAGCAAGTGATCAGAGAAGCTTAAACACTGAGATTAACGCTTTGTAAACAAAACACAACAAATATCTGTCACCACAGCTTATTTCCTTCTGTATGCAACTTGTTTACATAAAACACACCTTGTCTGCATAAAGCACAGTCATATTTCAGAATTAATCCTGCAATGCAGATCAAACTGAACGTGACGTTGTGAGGCTGCTCGATCACCCAATGACCAGCCAGCTCCACCAAACATGCTTGTAGTCCAGTGCTTCTCAATTACGTTCTGTCACGCCCCCCCAAAATATGTAGTGAAGTAAAAGTGGAAGTAGGGGAAAAAATAATACTCCAATAAAGTACAGATTCAGCATTTTAATTCTTCAGGACAGTAGTGAAGTAGTCCCACTTCGTTACTTTACATCACATGCTCGAGAAAGAGTGTTTTTCCTCACGAATCAATAAAGTGTCAATCAATAAATAGCATCAATGATGCGTTGATTGTCCGAGGTGGGGTCGACCGGTACATGTGGAGCGTGGACTGAGGGACACATGGTGCTCAGCGGTGGGAACACTGACTTGTTTCAGCCGCGGGATCTTGTTTCTCTCACAGAATACCAGCCGCTCGGAGCTCTGGGAAAAGAGCACTATATATATCAAGAGAGAAACGCCAGTGTTGTCCAGCATTAGTCTCCCTCCGTGTCGCACAGCTTGACCAGCAGCCTTCTGCTGTCAGGCAAAGTCAAAATAAGTCGGCCGAGATCAGCTTGTGGGTGCTTTCGCAGAACCAGATCCCATGAGAGCAAGTGGAGACAGGCCCAAGAAGCCCAGGGACATATGACTTTGAGTCACGTGACATTTATTCATTTTTATTTTGAAGCGATGCCATTTCCCAAAGCAAAACTTCAGTGTCAGCTCAAAGCGTTTCTACCATATTGAATCATTTGATAAAACACACGGTAAATTTTTTTATGTCGCATTTTATTGCTGACACCTGACTTCGGCGGCGCCTTTTTTCCCAGGTGCATCGCCACAGAAACAGCCCGACTCCGGGCGCATAAATAATTCACATCCGTATCTTTAAGCCGGCGCTGGACCGGGCGGTTACAGTGCGATTTGCTGCAGCAGACACGGTCGCTGCTCGTAGCTGCGGAAGTGTTAGAGTGAGTAATGCTTGTAGCCGCATCAGTACACCGTGGAGCATTAGTGAAGGATGGCTGCATTAAAAACCATCAGCAAGGGGTGATAGCCGGAGGGTCCGATTTTATGTGTGAAAATGCAACGTGGTAGAATCCGAAAGGAAGAAAAGCTGCAAAAACCACACAAGTCAAAGATGTCCCGTGAACTGGCTTTGAAGTTTACATTAGTCCTTTACATACTAGTTAAAATCCAATAACCTGCTCAGTCAGACGGCTCAAACCCATTTTTTTGTCACATCTGAGGAATACTTTTATACATTCAGAGAACCTTCTTAGATCAAATTTTAAACACATTCACGGATGGTTGGAAATGATAAAAAAAAGGATGAAAGCCAGCGAGAGAATCAGATCCAGAACAAAATAAAAAGCTTTTGTGCCTCCTCTGAGGATTTTCTGCATCACAACTACAAAGGAGACAGTAAAGCAGCAATAAAGGTTCCCTGTTTTCAGGTTTCTTTTTCTATTCCTGATGCTTTTGAAGAGAAAATGTGCAACAAGTTAATGCACAGAGCTGCGGCACTTCTGAAGCAACTAATGCTTGATTATTAGATGCATGTAATGGCTCAGTATTGAGTAGTAAACTTTATGTGCAATGAAAAGATCATGTTGACACTTAATGAAGCACAACATAACAAAAGCTACAGCTCAACACACTGAACAAAGACGCAGCTTGTTACCAGAAAACATTCATCACCAGAGTTTTAACCCCGGCTGTCTTTTCATTTCCTGACACTATTAATGTTAGTCGTCCACATAGCTCGGATTTGCTGGTGCGTCATCACCTTCACTTTATTTAGTGCTCACACTCTATGTTAAATATACAACGAGGGCCCGCTGAACTCAGATTCCTCTGCGAGCTGTTTGACGGGGGCCAATCCTTTCCATGATGCAGCAGAAACCGTCAGCACAATGAGATCCACAGCTGGCCTGCATGTCAGACACACGACCACCTGTAGAGCTCTGCCCTACTTAAAAACGCACCGTTTGAGAAAAAGTATTATATTATAGTGTATTGAGAAAATTTCACCCCCCATCACATGAGAAAATTAATTTTAAGTGACAGCTGAGGGGTCAGAGGTCACAATTTTGTATGACAGTGCTGCAGTGGATTAGCTTAGCTTAGCACAAAGACTGGAAATGGGTGGAAACAGCTAGCATGGCCAAATCCGCCTGCCATCACCTCTAAAGCTCGCTAGTTAACACGTTGTTGTTGGTTTACTGGGGGTTATGCATCGGACTATTTCCTGGTCAGACTCCAGACTCCTGCATGACCACAACTTGCATTTACACCTCTTTTATTTTACAGATTAAACAAATGAGACACGACATGTTAATTGTTGAGATTTAGAGGTGCGATTGAGATCTTTTTTCAGCCTCTACGCCAAGCAGAGCAAACCGAGTGCTGAAATTTACATGACAGAAGCTTAATTCTGCAAGAAGTCTGAACTAAATAAACCAAATTTAACCACTAGTCCTTTAAAAATAAAGCATCAACAGGTATAATATTATTATCACCTTCTGAGCATGCTAGATTATGTTACTAACGACTGATCTGACACAAGTTTTTCAGGCAGGGAGTCATTTGTTCTCTGTGGGTACAGCTCGCCTCGCATTGCAGCCATACGTTATGTAAGTGAAACCTTTACAGAGCTCTGTCTCATGCCAGCCTCATTGTGAACCCGCTCACATCTCCGCTGCTATTTCTGCTTTGTATTCCCACCAGGGACTCGGCTTTGGTTGTGAAATTCTTGGCATTTGTAACGTGATTGGATAAAGCGACACAGGTGGCAGCCTGACGCTAAATATGCATCGGAGGCAAAAAAAAAGGAAAACACTGGAGGAGCCCTGCTGCGAATGCTCCTCTTTGAGCTGGAGCCTCCATTGTTGCCCCTCTCTGTGTTTGCCGTTGCTATAGAAATGGACCCGGCGGAGATGAGAGGGCTTAGTGTGGCTCTGCGACTTTGCGCTGCTTTTGCATTCACTAAATGACAGGGTCAATTATCTGTCTATTTTCTGACGACCCACTAACATTTTCCCTCTTATTTAGGCGAAGTGAGGCATGTGGGGAGCAAAGAGGAGAGGAGGGGAGTGTGACAGCGGTGAGAAATGTCAGCGTATCAGCCTGTGACAGTGAATTCACTCGCCTCAGCCTGGACAGATTTGGGAAACGTCTTAAATGGGCGTGATTTGTACAGAGTGGGATTGTATTTGGCAGGAGCCGCTGCCAGGACGAGGCGCAGCACAGTGTCGGCGGGGGCGAAGGAGGGTGCATTGCATCCGTCTGCCAGGATGACTCAGTGTGCGGTGCAGGGGGCCAAAGCCACAACAGTGCTCCAGAGTTTAGCATCCAAGTTGTGAAGGATGAACAGGCAGCTCGTCCTGACAGCTTTTATTTCAAAACAACCTTGAGTCCTTGCTCCAGCTGTTTCCATCTTTTTACCTGAATCAGAGGCCTTCCTGCGCAATATGTTAAAAGAACTAAACAGAAAAACTAACTCCCATTGAATGCATAAAAACCTAAAGAAGAAAAAGTGATTGTTTCACTCGCACTGATGAGTCATTCTGTAAGACAATGCACCGATTCGCGGCCAAAAAGCTGATTCGCAGCACTGCTTGTACAACTGAAGTACAAGGAGTTTTTTTGGTAAAAGAAAACATGAGTCAGTTCATTGAGAAATGTTGTTTTGCTGCTTGGAAGAAGCACAGCCGCTGAATATTAACAAAGCTCGAGAAAGAACCAGAGAGCTGCATTATTATCCTCTATTTTCTCACCCTGGGGTTACTTTGGGATAAACTGTCTCTCTTGTGGCAAAGTGCACCAAATCTTTCTGAACAGGACTGTAGATGATCATATCTTGACTTCCTATTTTCGTTAGTTTTGGTTGGATTATAGTTTTTTTAGTCTTTTTTTTAACATAGTGACTTAAAAACTGGTAATATGTAATAAGTGTATGTTGATTTTAACCCCAAAAGTTGCTGATTTTGTGTGAAGAAGACAAAGAAAAGGATCTTGATCTAATCTAATAGATTGCTTGTCAATCATAGAAAAAGTCACTGATGTCATGATACAGGTTATTATTATTATAATTAGTACTCAAAGATTAGTGAAACGATGCAAGTAGCTCCACTCGACCACAAGTCAGGAGGAGGTTAATCAATCACAAATATTGGAAACCCTTGTGTGGGTGTGCAGCGCCTTTAAACCTGCAATAACTGATCGGCCACGATCAGTGCAGGTAATACTGAAATGACCGACCTCCCCTCGAGGAATTCAGATGCTGCTACATAATGAGATCTTAATCCCACATGATGGTGTGCCAACAAAAGATGCTGCAGGACATTTTGGATGCACAAAAACCAATAATTGCTCATTCTTCACCAATCACATCTGCCCGTTTGTTTGTAAATCAGATACAGTCCACCTAATTGATTTGCTGATTTGCATTATCCTGGAGACTGTGGCGCTCGATGGCGTGCCGTCATAAAGTCGATGCTCTAATTACAGTTTAGGCATTCAACTTGTAAACAGCTCAAGGTGTGACTCATCAGACAGATTATTGAAGAGGTTGCTGGGCAACTGGGCCGAGGGGCAGGCCCGCGGAGACAAAACGATGGAGGGGAGCAAAGCCAAGCCTACATTTAATTATCCTTCCGAGTATGTTTTGATAAGGATGTTGTCTCCACAGTGCTGCTCCCCAGGTGAGGACGTTTAAAGAATATATAGCTATATATCCTCGGAGTCTGAGTATGGAGGGCGTTCGCGATGGAAAAGAGACAGAAGTAGTTATAAAAACACAGTTTAGTTTTCTGTTGATGTACTCTGTTCTAACACAAACAAAAAGAAGAGTTTCTCAGTGCTTTTTGAAAACTTTGGAAAATTTTGCTCTTTTTGCTAACTATGGCATAATTTCTTGTTAAAATGTTGTATAAAATGTCGATTACTTGTACCTGCAAACACACAGTATGTTATGTCATATTATGTGCACATAATTTGACTCCTTTGTATTGTCACAGTCAGTGATTCGGCTGTCTGTCCTGCTGCAGGACATGTCCAGTAATGAGTTAGTGGCTGGAGGTGGTGAAGAGACTCAGCCGTCCCTGCTGACTCAGACTTGCTGTTAAAGTGGCCGCTTTGAATTTCCCCACTTAAAGTCATTTAAATTTTGGGATATCGGACGAATCCTGCAGCAGCTCCGTTTTTGAACTGCACTTTGGGATTTAGGCCGATCGGTGGAAAGCACCTTTAACGCTTGATAAATGAAGCCTTGGCTGCTGAAGGGTAAATGCAGCAGACTACAGATCCTCAGCAAGACGAGGTCCAACACCACCAAGCACTGTGTCTCTTCTCCTCGCTTCTACTGTGCAGGGGATTGGATGACCCCTAATTTTAGCCCGCTGGACAGATTGGATTACAGGCGGAAAGGAGGGGACGAAACAGTCATTAGCTGGTGAGATAATGAGGAATATCATAAAATTTCTGCCTCATTTTTGACTTGATGTTAAATGTCCTGAAAGAGCAGGGAGGCTTTTTCTTAAAGAGTCAGTGATGATTATTTCAGCTCAAACTGAGGCACAAAAACAGAGCAGCCAGTTCAGAGCACTATCTGCATATCTTATACCTTATTACTTATTATGCATGATAAAAATAAAGCTTTTCTTATTGGATTATGTATGTATGGCAGCATATGTAGAATCGGATTTCATGTCAAGAGCCAGAAGTCCAGAAATGTCAGCTGAGGAAAAGTCTCACCAAAGAAAGCTTCAGCCTCTAAATCACAAATATCTGTTAAATATGTCATAGCAAAGAGTATTTAAGACATTTTAATATAAACCGAAAGAACCAGCAATTATTTGTAAAATCATTTTACCTGCCTTGAATGACAGCTGAGTTTAAAGCAGGACTGTACGTGTGTGAGTAAAGTGACAGCATGTGGATCAGCTGATGCTGTGACCTCGTAATCCTCCTCTGTCAATCCTCTGTCACTACACAGATGGATGGACGGACTGGGAATGCACCTGTGAATGAATGAGTGCATGCTGATTGTGAAGGTTTTTTTTATTTTTTGAGGGGCTTGCCGTCTGTTTTTAGTGATGCAACAAGAGCGTCTTCGTCTCTGATAAAAGTCATCGCTTGTCTGTTTTTGGCAGAGCAGAGATCAGTCGAACAGACACAAGAAACATACTCACATGTAATTATTTCTAAACTAACCAGTGAATATGAAAGCACACTGCATAGAAAATAAAATAAAATAACCTGTTTTTATCAAATATACAAAGGAGAGCCTGCTGGTAAAGCTGAGCAACATTACTCAATCAAAAAGCTCAAAATGCCACTCCCAAAACTAAAAAAGCAGCGCCCTCTGCTGGCTGAACAGAGCTAATAAAAGCTAATAAAACCTTCAAAGAAAAGAAACCATATTATAAAAGCATGAAGAAGGATGCTCAATTTTAATAAAAAGATCTACCATCTTGTAGTTTATGTACTGGCCATATAATCTAATATCATTAAACATGATTACATAATATATGCTGCAAAAAATAGACTAAAAACAAACCACAAAGCCTCAAAACCAACAACGAAAAGCAACTTAATTCAAATGTCATAATTGGTCGTTTTGCTTTTTTATAAAATGAAGCTGTCTGCATGTCCAAAATGACCATTTTTTTCTATCTTGGCATTCAACAATATACAGTCCTGATAGTTTAACCTGCAAGAACAGTGACCTGCACTCTGCTGCACGTGTCCAAATAACGAGCCTATAAAACATCCTGCTCTCCACAAATTAATCTGCTCAATAGTCCTGCAGAAAAGCACCTTTATGATGCACAATGTTGACAAAATGCAAAAAAAATCTGATTTAAGAAGCCTATAATTGTTGTAAAAATGTCATTTATGGCTGATGAATAATTTGGTGTGCTCATTATGCAGTTTGGCAAGTATAAGAATCTGCAAACTGAACTTAAGTACAGTTAAGTACTTAACGTGAAATAAGTGACAATAGAAGCAAAAGGAGGAAGCCATTTTGATCTTGATGACACCATTTTTAAAGAAGTTCTTGTGCCTTGTACTTATAATTCGACATTATTTTGATGTGACGGTGGTTTTGCTGTTTGGGAGGGGGCAGAGAGGATCGCGGCGTCAGGATGTTGGGGGGCTCGTAGGTGATTCGTCTTCTTCCCTGGTGGCCGTTGTGGTGACAGTTCATTTCAGCTATTCACACCTTCCTACCATCGGATCTGTCTGGAGCTGCTCGGTCATGCTGGGCACACAGAGGCCTTTAGTTTGGGGGGGGCGGAGGGGGGCAGGACAATCTGCATGTTTTTAAGATGTTTCCCAGTCAAGGGGACATTCAGAAAGAGGGATGTTAAATAAAAGAAATAAAAATTCAAACATAAATCAGACCACTTTCAGTCTGATGTGAACAGGATGTAAATTTCCTGGTTTTCTTTTTAGGTAATTGTGGAAATTTTCTTGTAATTGGTGTAGGAAGCAGAATTTATCTGCCAAGTCACAGGTTTGGGTGGATTAAGGATTATGGTTTTGCATGTCTGCTCTTCTCTTTTCTCTCTTCCTAAGATGTAAGTTAAAGCTACAATAGTTCATCAATACATCAGACTTAAATGTTTTTCCCGCTGTTAATGTACAAATTTGGATTGAAGCAGCTTTAAAGTTTCCTTCGCGATGCTGCAACGTCACAGCTCTGTCTGAGTCGCAGCAGCCGGCCTCACACCGAACCGGCTGACCCCTCACTTCTGCTGTTAAATGTATGATATTACTACCACCCTGCAGCTCCGGGCCAACTCAAACTGCATCAGTCCTCGGGCTTCACTTTCTCATAATCACCTGCTCCAAAACAGACAAGGTTACAGTCTGATGACACCGAGCGTGGAGCACCTGCCAAGGCCTGAAAGTCAATACGGGATATTAAATATATTGGGCGTGTTTCGGGCACGTATTGAGGCTGACGGGGGGAAGAGGGAGTCCAGCAGGGCTAAACATAGTCGGGACATTCGACAGTAAGAGACCGAGGTTCACTGCGTGTGCGTCATCTTCTGTTGTGCTGATGTTTGAATCAAAACAGCGTTACTGCCCCATTAAAAGCTCATTTGGTCTCAGTTCTGGTTGAGAGGTCGCCGAACTTCTGTCTGCTTTTGTTTTCAGCAGCTTGACCTTGTTAAACGCGAGGACCTTGGCACGAGGTTGCCCGCTAACGCACGTCAAGGACCTGCACAATTACAGATGTTACACACGACTTCACACACACACAGGCACACACACACACACACACGCTGTAAAACGCAACGCTTGGAGCCAGCCATGAGATCACGAGAAAGACATTCACATGGCAACACCAAAGCAGACAAACAACCAGAGAGCGTGTGTGTGTGTCAGACGTATGCTTGGCCACATTTCACGCTTTAACATCAGACTTGGCCCCCCTCCCAGACTGAAAAAACTCCTTCAAATGTAAAGTGCTCTGTCTTTCCTCCCGTGTTCTTCAGAGGACGAATCGCGGTCTGCAGCTTTATGTCGTGTTAGCGGGCCGAGCGGAGAGATCATCGACAGATTATTGTGTGTGTTCTGGCCCAGAGCTCATCAGCGTCTAAATAAATCAGTCATTTAGAGGGATTTGCAATCTGTAAGACATTAGAGCTGCAGCTATTATTAATTTGTCTCTCGATTGGTCCCTAAAGTCTTAAGATGACATCTTCCAATGTTTCATCCAACCAAGAGTCAAAAATGTCAAAGAGATTGAATTTACAATCTTTTTTCACAAAGAAAGGCTGCAGATTTTCATATTTCTGCTTGAAAAGTTAAATCCATTGATTGATTAATCTACTAAAGGTCACTGAATACTTTTTCGGTATATAGACAAAATGGAGATATTAAGTCTGCTGAAGGTGGAAGGTTCCTGTGATCATGATGAACACTAAACTGAGATGATTTTGTGAAATTACAATAAGTTTGCAAGCCAATCGTGATCCCACGATTTTCAAACAGGTTCACAGGAGGTTCTGCATTAAACACAATATTTAACAGAGGACAGATATTAAGTATAATATGTTTCAGGTAAAGTCTCTTTTGCACCTTGAAACCCTGACTGACTTTAAAGACTCAAACTTTAATGGCGGCATGGCGCCCCCTGGTGAACAACAGCTATCCTCCCACTGCTCATTATGAAGCAATGCTTTGTCCAACAGTAGATTTCCATTAGTTGCACAACATATTCCCCATGTGAAGTATCTCAGGACAACCGGATGGATAAACTGTTGTTTTTGTCTCTATGATATTTATTATCACTGCTCTGTTTCCAGCTGGAAGACGTCTCTAGATGTGTTGAAGTGACAGTTTATCCCATTACAATCAGGTTTGGAAATGCACTGTAACTGCAAGTTAGCGAACATGATCCCGTCTACGAGACAGAGAAAGAGAAATGTGCTAAGCCGACACTGTTACAGTTTCGAGCTCGTCCAAAGATTTCCTGCAGTTGCATCATCTTACAGAGACGAGGCCTTGATGCAAAAAAACGTGGAGCAGTATTCTTCTTCTTCCTCCCTCAGACATCTATAAGCTCTGTGGCAGTGAGTCATGTATCCTGCAGCTTTAAACAGCAGCGTGCACAAACGTCTCTGCTTGTCCACCTGATCGTGCTCCTCTGCCGTTTACTTGAGGACGACTTTGGCACAGAGAAATTCCCAAACCACTTCTCTTGTTGCTCTCCAGTCCGGCGGCGCTAATGCTCGCAGGAAGCATCTCTGGCGGTTTACCTCATCCAACCTCGAGGCCTGAACGCTACCTGTTTCTGCGGCAACAGCTGCACTGTTTGTAAACATCTCGCTCTTTTTTTTTTTTTTTTTTTTGTCTGGATGATGGAAACCCCTCCGGCCCAGCTTGCCGCGCTCTCCCACCGTTCTTTGGGTGCTGTTAGCATCACTGATGCATTTAACACAGTTAATAACACTTTAACTGGAGCAGTACAAGTAGAAACACCAGAACTATATTTTATAATGGAAAACTCATCTCAATAAGCTCCACACCTTCCTCTAAAGTATTTGCCAAAAACATATTTAATAGTGTCACTGACATATTTCAAACACACTCTGTCTGTCTGTGTATAATTAAGACATCGAGGTGTCGTTATATTTATGAGTTATCTGTTGGATTAATGTGCTGTAAAGGCTTCAAAGAGGTTACTGTCTTCACTCTTCACTCAGTAACAACAGTGTGAAGTTAAATGAAAAACAGTGGACTCCTGCGCCATAAAAACAGAAAATATAACACATGAACTCTCTTTTATATTCTTATCAAGCTCATTTCAAGATGTTTTCACACTGCCTTGCCAAATAATTTTGAAACTCCACCTGAGCCAAAAGAAAAAGTGATGATTTTGAAATTTCAGGACTTCCTCTGTAAGTTTGCAGTTTAATCATCACTGACACTGAATTTAACTTTATTTTTACATCCTGCTTTCTTTTGCCCCTCCAGTGTGGCCTCGCGTGTTTGCAAAACCCGTGAATGTGATCATGAATAATGATGTGAGGAATAAAATGAAGACTCTGTGACATTATTCACCAGGAATGTGTAAAGGCTAATGGATGAATAATTGATTTCATGAATAACTAATGCAGTGTGCAAGCACGTGCACGTCCATTTACTGCAGAGACCAGTACAGGCTGTACGTTAACTATCGGAGCATGTCTGGATCTGAACTCCTTACTGCAACAGCAACGATATGAAATATAGTCAAACAGCAAAAAAAGATATCTGATTACACAGTCCAGCACACAGACGCAACCTCACATCTATCACACCTGACCGTGACTTTTAACGGTGTAAAAAACGGGTGACATCTGATCTGATTTTACATGGATCGGACTTCACCCTCAGCAGTTCACCTCCTACTGTACGCGTGACCTCTGCTACCGACGCATGACTTTACAGCGCCGCTTTCAGCCAACGCACGCTGGGATGAAAACAAGCATTCAAAACCTGATTTGCCGTAACCTTCCTCCCTGCGAAAAGCAGCCTCTCCTCCACATGATCAATTCTTCATGGCCCACAAACAGACTGCGTGGGTTACTGACTGCTCCTGGAGCGGTGAGATAACAAAAAAAAGGCACAGCAGCGAAACATTTCTGGCACCTCTTTGTTCTTTCCCTCGACAGATTTTGTGCAAATCCAGTTCATAAGGGAATGCTTAAACACTTCGGGAAATCTGACAGATAGACCCTCTTGTACCTGTTCTTCAGTTTAGCACAAACACTGGAAACACCAAGCCTGACTTTGTACACAGATAGAAAAAAAAACAACCTATAGTTTGATATTTGTTAAAGGAAAAAAACTTTGTAAGCCTACAAACAGATCTTTCGACCAGTCTAGTCTGATTTTCAACAAGAACAACAATAAGCCAGTTTCCCAAAATGCCAACAAGAAGTCAAAAACATGGTGCAAAACATGCACAAATTATAAGTAAAATTAATTTTTCTAACGTTGGTTTATGAGAACAGAAAACATATATTGATTCTGTTCACTCTGTCAAAATGTGAACTTTTCAGGAATCATGAAAAAAGGCTTGTTGCAGCAACATCGTGCACATCTAATTCTCTCCATTTGGGTTTTTGATCTTCTCACGCCAAACGCCAGGCCCCCTTCTTGAAATAATTGCAAGTGGCCGTGCACAGTAAGCCGCGCTACCAGCAGATCCTCCAAAGGATATACTGCCGCTCCTCCATCTTTACCTCCCCTCTCTCTCTCTCGGCTCTCTTTTGATCTGCGTTTCTCTTCTCCTCAATCACACTGACAGCAGCGTGATGTCAGGCTGCAGGAATTTACTCTGTAATTTGTGTGTGTGTGTGTGTGTGTGCAGAGCCGGGTGGGTGTGTGCACGCATGCATATGTCCTGAGAGTGTGTTTTCTGCGTGTATGTGTGTGTGCTTCCGTGCACGGCATGTGTGAAGGAGTGGTGTATGTTTTTTGTAGCACACCTGCTTCCTCACCTTTCACCTCTCTCGACTTTTAACGGCCCTCCCTGCGCTTTGCTGAAAGCTCACATGAAAAGTGAAGTCATCATCGAAAAAGCTCACTTTTTTAAGCTTTCAGAGACAGAAAGTGCTCTTGTACTTAAAGGTATATTGACAAAGGTCAGGTAACATCTGGCAAAAGCTTTTTATATGTGTGTGTGTGTGTGTTTGTGGGAGGGTGTGGTGCTGGTTGAGGTTGTGAGTCCCAACAGAAAAGATCCATAATCATAAAGCCCCGAAATAATAAGCTTAATCGCTTTCTGAAGTGTTCAGATCTGTGATAAAATTACTCGATGGCCATTTTAGACTTTACGAGGCTTTATGAGTTAGTGGCTGGCTGGCGGGCTGGCTTGGTGAGTTCACTGCGTAAAAACTCTTTGAATGAATGAGCCTTTTGACCTGGTAGCTAGTCAGAGAAGCCTTGGTGGTCTCGGCTAGACGAGCCCGAAGTGCCAACTCTTTTCCAGTAACAGCTCTGCTTTTGGCTCCGGACATTGTCCTCACTGCTTAATGAGAGCACAGAGCTAATGGAAGGGCCTCAGGAAAGGAGGGAGAAAAAAAGGAAAGAGAAGTTATGAATGAATAAAAAGCTGTTTTTATTATTAATAATGTAAATTTTGAGCCATGCAAGCAGTGTGGCTATAAAGGTGGCAATCCTGGTCTGTCGGATTCAGATTAAATCCATATTTAAACTAGATTAGACTGATTAATTACATAGATGGCCATGAAATCTCCTCTGACGTTTCACTTTGCACCATCATCAGGTCAAAATTCACATCCACTGCACTGCAACGAGGCCATTTCACCAGGAGGAGAGTGGGCGAAAGCTCCGGAGATGAACCTTCAGTAAGACGCTGAAGCAACTCGAACTCAGCCAGAACAAACCTCAGTGCTGTTTCATGTGATGTCACGGAAAAACAGATGGCAGGCATTAAGAATAACTGTTACACGCTAATAGAAATAGCCGACCCTTCGCTGACGATCTCATTCGATTATGTAGGTCACACAGAGCCATCAGAATTAAACAGTTTCATAACCGGGTAGAAACTCTGGTTCAACATCAGCGTGTTAGCATTTATCTCAGAGCTCTGCCAAAGTTCAGCCTCTCAGAGCTGCAAACTCGGCGCCGTCGGCTCTTCGCGTGTCCGCAACCCTGATCCTCCAGAAAAGCTACCGTGTGTGCACACATGTTATACATCCATATATAAACGTATGCATGCCTGAGATGAAAAGTCATCGGGACTGTTAAACCAAAAAAACACACTCATTAATCCTCCCTCTGTGTGTTGTCGTGCTTGTGCTTGAGCGATTCTTTTCACTGTGTCGCCTTTATTGCCAAAAGAACGAGCTAAGCAGCCAAGTCCCTTGCATAAGATCTGAGCACCTGTTAATCATAACATCACCTTCTGGCACTGATCCCTGCTCACAAAATGAAAAATGATTGGAGTTTATTCAAGTCACCAAAAAAAAAAAAAGAAAAGAAAAGAAAAGAAAAAACGGCTGATGCAGGCTGGATGGGATTAGTTAGAAGACAAAGCACGGTTAAGTCATCGCTGGGCAGTTTTACACATGTCACACACCCGTTCATTCATGCTGTTAATGTCGATGAGCACTTCAGCAGATGGGAATAAAGATGTGTTATTATTGCTTTAAAAGCACAGGTAGAAACATGACAACTGGAGGAGGATGTTTAGGTCATTGTGGCTCCATGAGAAATACTGATGAGCGTCAGGTCTTTCCAACTAAAAAGACATTTTCTCAAATATTGAATCATTCTTTGGGGAGTCAGAGAAGCAAATGTTTTCTTGATCGTTTCTGAGTTAACCTGCAGAAAATGTCCCGTAAGACTCTCACAGGGTTATCCGAGGTCTCGCGGAAAAGATGGTGACTAATTAGCTTTGCGTTTTTGGCAGTTTCGTGTTCACACCTTCCCCGAGCTGACAACACGGACAGCGAGGCTCGGTCATGGAGAAAATATGCGCCCACACAGCGTACACAAGCAGTTTAAGAGCCAGTGTTTTTGCCTCTTCTGGCAAAACGGAGGTCCGAAGGAAATTTCCAAACAGCATTTTTTTAAGCTTTCATTGGGCACTGCTGCCTTCTGAAGCTTATTTACACCAAGTGTTTATTTATCTGGGACTGTAATGCTGGAAAGCTGATAACTTGTGATGGGATTTTGAAGCTCGACATGGAAAAAATGGAGAAAAATGGGATGATTTTATTGAATCTGCTGTAGGTCGGCAGTATCAGCTGACAGTTTGTCTCACACTTAAAATGTTTATTTTGGATAAATATCTTCGACAGCTTGATATTAAAAGGTCATTATGATAATCTAATCATTTTAGTACATTGTTGAGTGTAATTGAGGCTTTTGGTTTGACTTTAAATCTTATAAGAATGGAAATGGTGACTGGATAATGGAAGAAAGGGTTTCTGAGCTAC
Organism: Amniataba percoides; assembly: GCA_037176925.1. NCBI lineage: Eukaryota > Metazoa > Chordata > Actinopteri > Centrarchiformes > Terapontidae > Amniataba > Amniataba percoides. The sequence goes on along the minus strand of JBAJHX010000011.1, from coordinate 10,117,357 downwards.
AGTTTTTTATTATTTTCTGTCCATGAATGCAAATCAGCAGAGCTTTTTTGGACTTTTTCTCACCATTTTAGCGTGTCCAATCTCGACCGCTCTGCTCCAACTTTCCAATAACTAATGACACAGTTTGCAAAAATCAGGAACCTCACTCGCCAGAGACGTAACACTGATCTCAAAACTAATTTATCCGACTCCCGCCGCGGCAGTAAGGGACTGATTCGGAGATACGTCAGATCCAATGCAGAGCTATTTTCCCATCCCCTCGGTGAACCTTTTTATGAACTATGTGATATATTTCTGATCCATCTTGGAGATTTTGCAGATACGTGATACTTGCACATGTAGGAATCCCAGCGGGGCCGCGTTACATGTCTGTGACCCTCGGATCTGTTGCGCAATGTCGGCACAAAACTTCATCCTGCAGCTTTTCTGTGCACGAGCATCTGTTGCATCATGCGTTTTCATTTCTACACTTCAACTGCAGGAGTGACTGACAGCAGAGTTAATCACATATCTAGTGCAGAAACTTGCATGCTGCTCAAACACACAAACTGTTCTGTATCTTTTACATGTTATACAGGAACAGGGTGAATGTACAGCACCTAAATCTGCATGAACACACACACACACACACTCACTTTTTGAGCAGCCCCGTCTATTGCCTGTAGCCCAGATCTCTGAGTAAGTCGATGTGGAGTCTGTCTTAGACTGCAGGGAATTACCTCAGCTCTGAATCATGTGGCGCCTTGCCTAGAGTGTGCACAATGCAATCACCCAGCCATCTTTCTTACTCATAAACTGTCAGAGGGCCTCACACAGAGGCTGGACACACACTGCAGGAGTCTTGAACACATTGTTTCTCGGGTCCAATTAGGCCGTCTCAGGCAAATTTCAGCTCGAACCGCGAGATGTTGCTTCTTGTCTCAGCGGCAATCACGGGCTGCAATGTATGAATTTACTATATTAATTTAGTTTTCTATGTTTTACTGGGTAGAAAACAAAGAGAAAAAGTTCAAACATCGCACAGGCAAAGTTTCCCAAAGTGTAAAAGAAAACATGAAATTATCTGTGAGCATAGTGACGTTTTTAAGGTAGTTTTGTTGGAGGATTATGTCGCTCTTAAGCTGCTTTTTAATGAATATAATTATTTAGATTCATCTAGTAAACATACATGGAGGAAGAAGAAGAAATTGCAATATCACAGTAATAAAACTGTGTAATAAAATATTCCAATACAAGCATTCAGAATTGTATTAAATCAGCTAAATGTGCATTAAATATGAAAAGTAAAAGCTCATATCATCATATCACTTCTGAGTCACCAAGTCTTGCAATAGTTTTTGGGAATTTTATCATTCAACATCAGAAATAGACACACAAGACTGACGTTATCATTTCGTGTTAGATAGAAATGACAAACTTAAAGACGGTGAGAACATGATTGTGAAACGCCGTCTTCAGCCGGAGCAGCGACTTTGGAGCTCAGTTAGTTGGAAAGCTTTTGATGGTGACGTAATGCCTCTGGGCAGATTTCTCTCTCTCACATCAAACACTCAGAAATGAGTTTCAGCATGTTTCCGTTTCAATTCAGGTTTGTCTTTTGGATATGTTTACTTTAGCTGAGCACAATGCTGAAAAAAGTTATAAATTACTTGGTTTCTTTTGCCTGTGAGTCTGTGAGCTTATAGCATTCATCTATTTATCAAAGTTCGATTTATCACAGTCGGTGAGTCACTGAATGGGCCATTCATAAACCAGATGTTACAAAGACACGCTGTATACTCCAAACAGGCCTTGGTTGGTGGCCACAATGCTTTTTATTCTTAGCTCACAAAGTTGTGTTAGCCTTTTTTCCGATCGCTCTCCAGGACCGAAACTCACTGGACCACCTATCGTCTTCTGTAAAACAGACAAAGTTGGTACACAGGAAGGAACAGGAAGCACTCCACTGCCTTAATCCTTTGGCAGATTGATTTTGGCCACCGTTTTTCTCGACAGAAATGTCACATTATGGGAAAATTCATCAGCTATGAATGAAGGTTGGCTGCTTTGGGTAATTTGTTGCAGGATTTTAAGAAAAAGTCCTGGCGCTGTCTGAGAATTTGTGGCATAATCGCGCTTTGTGGTACGACGCGGCGATGACGACTCTATTCCGCTGAGTGACTAATAACAACATGTCAGGCGATGACGACATGCTGCACAGATGACAAATGTGGAGCTGGACGTCGTACGCAGGCCTGGTTTACGGCCCACTTACAGTCCGATGACAGAACAGGTTATATCAGCGCAGCGCGACGAGATCCCACCGCACGGTCTGACGAGCAATAAACTAAAATTATGTTTGGACATGCACATTCTCCAAGGACAGTGAAAAGTTAATCTCTTCTGCTTCTTGGATTCTTGTGCTCGCTGTGTTGTTTGGTGGAGTATTTTCTTGTGTGTGTTGTTCGTTTTAGAGCAGGGTGAGTGAAAGAGACATCCATTAATGTAGAAAATGTAAATTAAGGCATCACAAAGTAATTCCTGGAAAGCGAAAGCATCACAGACTGATTAGATACAACAGAGGAAGAGCAGCTGGGAGCCTTTTAAAGTCACTGATTCATATTTTGGACATCATGCTTGTCTGTCTTGACTTAATGGAAACATAAATAATAAAGTGTATCAGCACAAAGCGAACCCATCCGTCCATCCTCTCTGCAGGTAGAGGAACATGAGATCCCGCAGCAACAGTCTGGAGGATGTGACCAAGGCCAAGCCGGCGCAGCAGCAGGCCGACACACGCAAACGATCTGCGGAGCGAGAGGAGCCGTCGGGACGGGCCGAGCGACGCAGCCGACACCGGGAGCCGCCGGACGACACGGGCACCATCCAGAGGAACCACAGCACGTCCAAGAACAGCAGCGCCGCCAGTGGGAGCGGAGGCGGCGGCGGGGCTGCAAAAGGAGGTCGGAGGGAGAAGGGCAGGGACCTTTCCAGAGACGACCTCGTCTTTCTCCTGAGCTTGCTCGAGGGGGAGCTGCAGGTAAAAGTGTACAGAGGACTGACCCTCCATCACAGTAGCAGTGAGGCCTGCAGACGTGGCTCCGGCCCCAGTCGGACATCGAGTCAGACACGGTGGCTCAGTGGGCAGTGGGTGCTGGAGACGCACTAAAAGTCTGTGTTAATGGACGGCCGACAGCTGAGGCCGCTTCCTGTCTATCCCGCGCTGGATCCAGGAATCACTTGGCACCATTGTTGTGTGATTAGGAACAAGGCGAAGAAGAGCGGGACAGAAGAAATTTGTAGATAAAATAGCAATCACCAGATTATTTTAATTTATCCCTCATAGCCCCCTCCATAGATTAGCTAACTTCATGAAATGGTCTGGTTGCTTTTTTCTAGTCAGTTTTTGCATTTAGTACCACAAGGAGCCGCAAAAACTGAACATTTCAACCCTTTATATCATACTTTTAGCTATCAAGTTAGACTGTCCTCACTAACTTTTTGGACAAAGACACAAAGACAAATGGTGGCTTTCAGGTCACAGCCGTCCTTAATCATTCATAAAGAAATGTCTGTACCAGTATTAATATTTGAGCTCATACTGATATTGGAGACTGGTTTTGGTTAATCTCTTGCTGAAGTACACTGGAAGTCTGCTGCATGTTAAACCTGCCTCTTAAAGTTGAATCTGACTAACTTCAACTTCTTCTTCCCCCACTGCAGGCCAGAGATGAGGTGATCACCGTGCTGAAGGCAGAGAAAATCGACTTGGCCCTGCTGGAGGCCAAATATGGCTTCGTCACGCCGCAGAAAGTCCTGCAGGCCCTGCAGAGAGACGCCATCCAGGGCAAGGCCGAGCTCTTCCAGGAAGACATCTACGAGAAGCCCATGGAAGAGGTGACACCAACGATTAAATAACTCAATGACTCTGTCTGGCTAACGCTGAGCATTCCAGACGTGACAGATGTTTTCTGTGTGCTTCACAGCTGGACAAGTTGGTGGAGAAGCAGAGGGAGACGCACCGGCGGATGCTGGAGCAGCTGCTGATGGTGGAGCAGTCGCACAAGCAGGCCCTGTACAAGCTGGAGGACGAGAAGAGGAACCACGGAGAGTTCATGAAGAAGAGCGACGAGTTCACCAACCTGCTGGAGCAGGAGCGCGAGAGGTGAGAAAACAAACGGCACAGTCACCCTGAGCGCTTTCATGCCGCCACGCTGGGAGAGATTCGGTGACATACGATCCGAAAGCAATTTCAGGAAAACTGTTTGGTTTCAGGGGAGAGTGTCGGTGTCACACTAATTTTGGATGCCCTTCAACTATATTAAAGCAAATTGAGTCCATGAGCTTTAGAAAATAGGGTGTCAATGACAACTAGGCTTTTGTGCCTGTTTCATCAGAACGTTAACGTCACTTTTGTTGATTTATTTTCAAATTATGGCTCAAAAATGAAGGAATGCAATATCACTAAAAAACCCAGTAGATGTGGTGCAAATCTGAGACTGAGTATGTGGTTGTACTTCGTGGTGGAAGCAGACATGCTAGAGTTGTAAAATACTAAAGAAAGATTAGTGTGCGAGGTGCTGAAAATGAAAGGCAACAAGACACTCCCAGAGACCAACCACGGCGACGCGCTGCATGTCCTGTTAAGATCCAACGAGCAGAGCAGAAAATAAGCCCTCAACAACACCACGCATGAATTCAGCCCGTAAGTGCAGCATCAAACTGAAGCCAAAACTACGACTGATGCAGGTTTCTTATTTTAGCAATATCTGTCATCTCCAATTACCTCACTGTCCCCGCGGTGCGAGTGTCAGCATGCTCTCCAGAGTCCGAGGGGCCTTTTGAGTCATTTCAGCTGACAGAGTGGAAGTAGGATGATCAAATTTTTTTGTTTTTCCCATGACCTTGTTATGGAAGATAAGGATAGCGGCCATTTATTCATCTTGAGAGCGCCTCACTCACAAGCAGACTGTCGGCCACTCGGTGCTGCCAAAGCTTAAATGTCTTAATAATCCTAAATAATGTTAGCATTAAATCAAAGTGTTCTTTGGGATTACGGAGGAAAAACCAGACTAAAGAATTACATTATTGTTTTTCCCATGCCCCGCTGTAAGTCCTTTACTTTTTATTATCACCTTTTATTGAACTGTGTGCAAACCTGGAGCAAAGTGGTAGTTTTTGCTGGCAGTGATCCAGCGAGAGAGGTTTGCAGACAGATAATTTAAGTCTGAGCTTCAATACGCAAATAAGCTTTACATTTACAGCTCGGCTTTATGGCAGCACTGCGCATATTATTTTGTGAAGCAGGGTAAGAAAAAACTCCCACATCCCCGGATAGCTCAGCGGCAGCGAGGGACACTTAGAGATCAGATTGTTTATGCTGCGGTTTCACAACGCGCTGTGATGTGGTAATTCTCCAAAATGTCCAAGATCTTAAGTGCATATTGGAGTTTTTTGGTTTAAATTCTGTGTCCTGCAAACTGACCTAAGACCACAAACAGACTTAAAGTCATGCCAGGCGGTGCGGCTCTGCGTTGTCCACTACTTTTCTCCAGACTGATATATTACTACAACTATTGGATGGGTCGCTATGTAATTTTGTAGAGACGTTCATGGTCTCCAGAGGACGGAGACTTTAAATTTATGGTTTGGTTTAAGACCAAAACCGACGACATCCCCTTCAGCTTCTGCTGTACTTTGGTTTTAGCGTTAATTAGCAAATGTTAGGATCAGAATCAGACAGGAAACACAACAACAGTTCATCATTCATGTAAAAGCCGTCCTAACAGAGTAAAGCAGGTTGTTTCTCTTTGCTGCCCTTGTGTTCATTTTCTGAGACATTAAAAGTATTTCAGGTGACTGTACAGGCATGTTTCAGACGTTAACGCCCCCGATGGTGTAACTGTGATCCATACTATTGTTGTAATGTGAGAAAAGTCTGGGATGAATTATTTGGAAGTGAAGACGCAGAAAGCTGGAGGCCGAAGGTGGAGACTGATTTCTTTCTGTAAATGTCAAACAGCGAGCAGTTATTGGGCCGCGCTCTGTTTACTGCTTCCTCAGCAATATCATGTATCATACACACAGAAACTCACCTTAAACACAGTCAGACAGACTCACGCTCGTAAAAACACACACACACACATGCACCATCAGCAACTAATTTCACAAAGGAAACACAGCTGGATGTCGGCCCGTGACCTATTTGGGACAATCACATCGTTGCACTTCGGCCGCAGCAGAGTGTTTGCGTTGGACCGGAGGACGGTGTGACGACGGTCTGCGCTTTGTCACCGCGGCATGTCAGGAAGGACGGGCTGCCATGAAAAATAGGCCTCCGTCCAGGGTCGAGCTAATTACCGCGTGAGAAAAAGCGAAAGATTTATACGACTGAGAGGAGAACAAAAAAGGGGAGAGAGAGAGGAAAAAAAAGAAAACTAACCTAATGGCTCTGAGGAGCATCAATCACACTGCATGTTCAACAAGATGCCAGATTACCATGGAAATAGTGGATGAGGGAGTATTTTTTCAGTCTCGGGTTTGCCAGCAAACTTCAGCGTGAGTGTACGCATGCAGACGCAAGCAAAAATGTGTGTGTGTGTTCAGCATCTGCTGTTGTCATCTGTCTTCAGAGGTTGGACGCGGCTTGTTTATGTAGCTGAGGACTCTGTTATAATCGTAGGTGTGTGTGTATGTGTGTAAAGTTATTAGGTAAACGTGTGTGTGTTTCGGAGGTGTCTTCTTACTCAGCCTCACTCCCTCCCTGAATTGTTTGTGCAGACAATCCTCACATGAGACATTAGATTTCTCGGAGCCGCCACACGGATAATTATGAGTTATACAACACGGCGCTGCTTAAAGTGAGTGTACATGTTGGAGTTCAGCTCCTTTGTGAGGCACCATCAGCATTTATATCCTAAACTGAACAGTATATGTGGTCAAATATTGCAAATATCACATATTTGTTATAACTTGAGTCAAATTTTTCCACTTCTATTGTTTATGATGATGCTCTAATCAGGGAAGAAACTCTGCAGACGCACCATCAGATCAAACAGGTTTATTAGCCAATTATTTTACAAGGTAACTGCATGATTTCCTGAATTTTCCTGAATCAGTGAATGATAATTTGATATTTTAACACTTCAATTTCAGTATAGATGCAGGTAGAAATTCACTAAATAACTTCGCATCTGGCTCTTTGTGAGAAAGCAAATATGTGTATTTGGCAAGATTTAGTCAGGGTGTTTGCACATCCCAAACATCACGCTGGAGAGTGCAGTGTTGTCATAACTGAAGGAGCAGATGTTCAGCACAACAAAATAAACTATCTTTAAAAACGTTAACTAAACAGTCCAGCAGTCAATAAAATCGGAGATGTACTCCGTCCTGTTAAAACTTCCAGTGCCGATCACATAAAAGTTTGAACGAGAAGATATATGTCCGTCATATAACAGTCCACTGATTCTCTAAAGATGTAGCTGTAGACATGTTATCGAGGCCGCCTCAGGCAGGAAGAAACAGAGGATCCCCGAGGAGCTTGAGTAAACGACATTTTAGTCCTTCGCCCGAGCACAAAACCCAGAGTTTGTTCAGCGGCTTCTGTTCTGCTCTGCACTGCTTCCAAAACATTATTACAGAGGGCTAGAAAAACTGCAAACCCCAAAATAGCTTTGACTTCTACGAGGGAAAAGCCACTTATCACTTGCTTGAGGAGAGCAGAAACAGCTCTGTGTGTTTTGGGACTCGACATGTACGCCACGACGGGCAGGACGTCTCGCCGGGCTTTAATTTCACCCTCGTTAATCTGTTGTTGTGCGATGCATTTTAGCTGGATGTAATCATTTCCTCTCGCTGGGCTCTGAAAGCGGCAACTTGTGATTACATCCCGGGTTAATGTGCTTCAGGATTTAGGGAAACGGACAGAAAGGTTTTCCCTCCTCATCTCCTGCTGCCTTTTAAAATCTTTTGACCTTTTATCATAGCGGGATGCCTCTGACTGCCGACTGACCTCCTCCCTGGAAGCCCTAAAAAAGCATGTAAATCTGGGCAGGGGGCTGCGGATGAACCCGGCTCCCCTCTGATTAACTGGCGATCGAGCAGCCGTCCATGACTGATGACCTCATTGCGCGCCCGGTACGGCGGGAGCAGCAGGGGTGTGAGAGCGAGAGCGGCATCATAACCACCAGCAGATGTTCCTTCAAACATGACTTCATACGCGCACACAGCTACGCAGCCGCTTTTGTTCTTTTGCAGAAAAAAAAGAGGCCAAACTTTACGTCCATCTGTATCCTCTGATTTCACGCGCAGCATAAAGAAAAACTTAAATCGCGGATCACGTTTGGATCTGATGTCGGTGTGAGGAGTTCAGCTCAAGCCGTCACGTGACGCGTCGAGAGGCCGCGTGGAAACACGAGCCGCTCGGTCCTGCTATCTTTACCATTTAAAGCTACGCCAGGCCGCTTCACGTGTCTCCAGATGGCAGGAAGAGGCATGAAACATGAACTTGGATACCTCGAACTCTTGTGATGTAATGTCAGGAAAATGCACACAGCACCCTCGTGTTTACCAAGCCAGCTGGTCTGGGATCATTTTATACCAAAGAGAGAAGTGTGTGTTACTGAGTCCAGGTTTTCTTGGATGAAATTTGTACTTGCTGCTGTTTTAATTTGTTTTTTTTCATTTTGGTTTTAATATTTGGATGCTGGCACTTCTTTTTGCTGATGATTGAGTGTTTAATTTTGCAGCTAGACAAACACCGACCATAAAAACTGCATTATTAAAGGTTAAAAGGGCTCAGAACTAAATATTCATGACCACATTGGAAGAGATTTTGTTTGCATTTCCCGACATCCGAAGAAGGAAAAATCACTCAGACTGCTCAAGGCTCATGTCCACACTGAGAGCATAGTACATATAAAAACTTACAGCAAATAACGTATATTTTTTTGCTTTTATTGTGAAATACTGGATGCTTTTATCGATTATTGCCTTGAAAATCACTACAGTGAGAAGAAAAACCTTTCAATGAACTTGCTAAATCTTAAGATTTATGCTGGTGTTAATATAGAAAACTGATGTTGGATGTGATGTTAAAAGTCTACTGTAACTATCAAATATTAATATTTGCATCAACATCAACCTCAACACACTATAAATAAACCAAAATGAGGAACAGCTGCGTCACAGTCTCATCAAAAATCAAACTTTAACCTGACTGAACTTTATTGTTCGACTCACTTCATGCCCTCCTCGTCCTGTATGTGATAATATATTCACTGCACGCTCTAAAACAGAGCTATATATTCCCAGTAGGATCACTGGCAACTTGACAGCTGAAGCACACACTCATCATTGAAATCAGATGTCTGTGGGTGTTGGATGTCACTCTATTTCAGCGAGATTTCACCATTCACACGCGTACGATGTGCGAACGTCCCCATAAAAATCTGTAATGTTCTGTTACTCGTGCTGCTTGCACAACGCATGGCCTCCACGGGGAAGTCCAATATTTGCGAAAGTGCCACAGAAGAGAAGCTGTGCGATGGGAAAACAGATATGAAACAAAAGCGCATTGACGTAATTTACTGGCGCAATAAGTTATAATCAGAGTAGCTTTTTTTTAAATTGCAGATGAAAAGCACGGTAGCTGCAAACGTGACACCACATGACCTTCCTCCTCCTCCTCCTCCTTTTTAATGATTTGCTGGGCACACGATATATCTTCATGCCATCTGGTTGACTTGACTGCACACGAGGTGACTTCACTCATGTGGATCAGATCGAGAACATTCTTCGGCGATGTCCTCATCATCGTCGAGATGCTTATTATCCAGACCTGCCCGCTCTTTGAAAGGGAACACAGCATTTTTTTTACGAGCTGGGATTTTTCGTTCTTAATTATCAGCGTTCCTGTTTGTGCAGGTTCAACTTCGAGGCAGGTTGTGAACTTTGCAGAGTAAAAAAAAAACGAGAGCATGTTTTAGGAAGTTGTCAAGCAGCTGTTGTGATGTATGTACACATATTCGTCCGCATGCATGAGCAGGATCTGTCTGCACCTACGAGCTGTTAAGATGTTATCAGTGCTCCCAGAACCGACGGTGAGGAGACACAAATCTGTCTCATTCATCAAATGTGTGATTCCTCTGAAAAGGACATGCACACCTGTAATCCTCCCAAAAATGTCTCAGCCTGGTGCGTATCACACATTCCCGTCCAAAGCCAAACATTTGATATGATAAACGAGAGGATGAAACACGTGGGATGAGATATTCTCGTCTTTCTAGGAAAAAAAATGTTTATTAAATGCTGGTATGGGAAAGTACTCAGCATTTCCTTTTATGGGAAAGAAAGCTGTCCCTTTGAAGCCCCACCAGCGTGCCCCCGTGTTGAGGTCAGGCATCACACAAACACGACACATTCAGCGACAGCCTCAGAGCACACATGTGACACGCAGCCGCCGCTTCAAAACACTCAACATGCGTCAGTCCATCGCCGGGCTTCTTCTCCCCAAAAATCAGGAGCAAATGTGTTTAGTTTGGGCGGTAGTAACGCTACGCTTGGCTAAACTTTACATTTAGTCGACAAATATGAATTTAATGCTGAATTTATGGATTAATGACTTCCAGAAAGAGACGGTGCAAAACAGACAGAAACAGAAAAGAGTTTGTACTACAATGATTAATGTGAAGGCTGTCGATGTCCTCGTGGCCCAGAAGCCAAAAATGATGCGATGTTCTGGCTCTTTTAATCATTAGAAAACAGACTTCCAGGAAGTTTGTAGAGCTGCAGTGTGCATAAAAGTCTTATTTTCATCAAGAGTTGGTGGCGAGAGTTTAATTTTTAACACGTCTTTAATGAACTATAATTGAGAGTGATATAAATTTTACTCATCATGTATTATTTTTCTATTATAAAATATCAATGGTTTTCA